>SJYA01001812.1:1457014-1555556 GCA_006410615.1 Neotragus moschatus
ACCATCTCATCACTAAAGACACAGGAGAACCTTAAGAGAAGATGGTAACATGAGGGACAGTGGTAAGAGATAGCATTTGGGGGCAGAGACTCTTTTGGTCCCTGATTTCATAGCAAAATTCACTTTACAATTTTTCAAAGTCATACCCCTCATTTTGAGATTGTAGACAATGATTATTAACTTAAAACATCTCCTTCTGAAAGAGAAGGCAAAATTCTGTTTTGCCAAATAGCACTATAAAAATGAGTTCTCTACAATAATATAATTTCAGTGTTCATTTGATGGCTCATAGAAGCGCTTTGCTCATCTAGTTACAATAAAATTTTCCAGTGAATAATAATGCATAGTCTGCACTTCAAAAAAAAAAAAAGCACACTCATTTTAAAAGCTCAAATGACTTTTGCTTACAGAATTATAAAACACAGGTTTCCCTGCAACACTCATCTCCCAAAGTACATTTTAAATGTGAATTAGCGTGATTTGTAAAGTGTTTTCAAGATTACCTCTGTAATGAAAAGCAAAGAAACAGTGGAGTGGAATTTTGTCAGAACTTCTCCTTTAATCATTTTTATGTGTGCTCCTTTTGACACAAAGCGCTTTAATCTTTTCTACACTCCTCAAGTGGGGTTTAAAAATTTGCTGAAGCAGCAAAGTTTCCTAGGCTTCTTTGAAGACTCAGTTCAACCCTGTAAAACACTTACAAGCTTATTCCTCCAAATGGAATTATACATCCACATCACCACTCTTCCAGAAGCTATAGTGAACAAGGCCTAGGAGGACTTGACACCCTGCCCAGGTGATGAGATACTGTGGTCAGTCAGCTCTACAAGGCAGCTGAGACAGTACTTGTGCTGATGGAGCCCAGTACCAGACAACATCTAATGCAGAAAACTTTCATATTTCAAAACAAAACTAAAGTGTTGGCATTTAAACAGAATTAGGTTAACAGAGAAAAATCCGTGATTCTTAAACTATGTTAATACAATAACACTGTCTCCTTTATTTTTATTTTTCAACACCAAAAAGAAACTAAAGTAACATAATTATAGCTGAGTATCAAAATGAGTATTTCTCACATTCAATGCTATTAACAGGAGGCTATGAAAAACAAGAAACGTATACATTAAAAAAATACAAAACCTCAGCTTGTGAAAGGTACAGGAAGGTCAAGCCAAAAAGTAATCAGAGGACATGAAAGTCGGATGGCCAAAGGTTAGCCAGATTTTGGAAAATGAACAAATAAAGATATCACTGCAGATCAAGTAGATGGGTATCAAATTCAAGTGAAGAAGCAAGACTCAGATTAATAAGTCTCAAAAAATACGGAGAAGTTCAGAGCAGAGACACAGTGACAGGTTTAAGTAAAAATTAACAGCTCCTGCTCTTTCTGTAGTTGGCTTCACTTTCTTAGTGCAGCAACAAGGAATCTTTTTTTTTTTTTTAAGGAATTAATGCATGCAGGTAAAAATAACCAAAAAGATTTGGCAGAGGTAGAGAATAAAGAACCAGAAACCCCATGTTTTTAACAAAGGCAGCTTCATCCCTTTTCCTTGAAAAGGAGTATCTGAATTTCATAAAAGAGTGATCTGTTGAGTCTAGGGGAATTACCAAATCTTTTATCTTCTAACCAAGAGACAGATCTTCTTGGTAAGGTTCTACTTCCTTATGGCAAGAAAATATCTCTGGCATATTCTGTGTCAATCACGTTGCTGACAATGACCTCATTTCCCATCAAGAGTTGGCAGATAAGAATTGCCATTGGCCTGGAGTAAGTTCAGCCTAATGCAGGCAGTGGAAGATTAGCATCACCATACAGCAGAACGATTTTGCTAAAAACTGGTTAGGCACTGGGCCTAACCAATGAATATACTTGGAACAAGAACCTGTCAGTGACACTGTTTAAGTCCTCCAAGTTGGCTATCACCAACAGGAACACAAATTAGCAAAACTGCTGAGTGAGGGTGTGGAGAAAGGGGGATCTCATACACTGTTGGGGTAGGTAAACTGGTGCAGCCACTGTGGAAAACAGTATGGAGGTTTCTCAAAAACTAGAAACAGAGCTACTGTACGAATCAGCAATTCTGCTTCTGAGTATATATTCAGAGAAAATTCTAATTTGAAAAGATATATACAAGGACCCCCAATATTCATAGAAGCATTATTTACAATTGCGAAGGTATGGAAACCTTCACAAGCTCAGGGTCCATCCCCAGATGAATGGTTAGAGATGTGGTGCGTGCATGCATACATACACACAATGGAATACTACTCAGCCATAAAAAGAGTGAGACACTGCTGTGTGCAACAACATGGACAGACTTGCAACAACTCAGCACAGACTTATGCTAAGTGAACAGGTCAGACAGAAACAGATACTGCATGATATCACTTGTATGCGAAATCTAAAAACAAAAGCCAGATAACACCAAGTGCTGGAGAAAATGCGGGGAAACAGGAACCCACAGGCACTGCTGGTGCAAGAGTGCACTGTTAGAGCTCATCTTGGGAGTCATCTGGGAGTGCCAAGTGAAACTGAACGTGCCCAGCAAGCTCTCCCCTGGGTATCTACCACACACAAGTTTCCACAGACACCTATAAGAGGACATGCTTTACACTGTTCACCACAGCAAGGGACTGAGGCTGCCTGGGGTCCATCACTGAGGAATCAAAAACAACATTCACTGAGTGTGTAGGTGTGAAATACTCCAAAGGTAGTGAAATATGTATATACTACAGCAACCTGAACTAATGCAAAAAACAGAGCTGAATGAAGGAAAAACAGATATATAGATGTATGTGAGAAAATACATCTTCAAAGTTGACTAAACTTTGTCAAACTTTGTATGTGTGATTACAGATGTCTATGACAGACACTTAAAAAAAAAAAACATCTTTCTGCCTGCAAAGCATATGAAATCTTCAAGTCTAGTGGTCAAGTGGATTTAAACAAGCTCATCTTTCCCGTGTAGGTTAAGCCCTTCTGCTTAAACAATTAACTGATTACTTCCAGTCTGGATCTGCAGTGAGGCAGAGAAGCATGGTCACACAAACCCATGGATGTCCGCCTCGGAATAGTTACCGAAGCACCATTTTTACAGTTTTCAGGCTATGTGGACTTGACTGACATGACTCTCCCCACCCTCCAGTCCCCAAAGTAAGTAAATATAAGCTTAGAAGAGACTAAGAAAAAGACAACCTGGCTTCCTCCTCGGAAGCACATGCACCGTAACAGCGGCAATGAGCAACAAAAGCCCTGTGATTAATGTAAACTGCAATCATCTTGCTTTGATGCGGATGGAATGGAGCAACGCAGAGAAGGCGGGGTCTCCTGGGTACCATTTTTCTTTCTTAAGACTGCAAGTTGGGAGCAACAGGACTTAAAAAAAAAAAAGTCCTACATATTCTTATCAGCTTCCAGCGAAGCACTAAGACAAGCCTTCTGTTACACTACTGCTGCCCGGCCATGGGTGGCAAACACATCTTACACGTCAGGTTTGCAGAAGCCAAGAACGTCAGAGTGAGGTCTAGAGTGAGAAAGGGCAGTTAAGGGTTACAGGCACACGATAGGGTGGTTCACAGTCAAGCCAGAAGGAAAAAAGACACACACCAGTAGGTTTAAAAATCAGAAAGCAGAAGTGAGCGAGTCAGCAGGTGTAAGGGGGCCCTGGGGGTGACGGCTGAAGAGGTCAGCGTCGCGCCTCAGGTCCCCACCCTGCGAGGCCCAGCCTCTAGCAGCACTAGCCCCAGGGCTCCCCCAGGAAGGCATCGGTAAGTGGGCCAAAGAGTGTAAAATGCAGCAGACCCAGGCTTACACAGAATTCTACTATCTCACTTTATTTAAACATTCAAAGAAAACGTGAGCACAGCCTCCACCACTGTCCTACAGCTGCGTTCTGCTGATTCTGCTGTCCCATGTGCACTGTAAACAACTGTTTGGTTGGGACCTACAGAACAAGTCAAATTAACCTAAGAATCTTTTTGAACGAGTAAAACTTCTTTAGGAAGCTTCACTGAAGTCTTCTCAATGGGCCTTACAGATGCTAAAAAAAAAAAGCAATTAAGAATATCCACAAAAAATTTGGAAAAAAACAAAGAAGGTCTACCAATTACTCCAAAAAGGCAAAGATTTTTTTCTTTCTTTTAAAAAAAAGAGGTTACCACAAATGAATTTTTGAGGATTCTTTGGACTGGGACAAGTAGAACAGATGTTTATGTGACTGAAACAGCACTGCTACACTACCTGGGGTGGGCTTCCCTCACGGCTCAATGGGTTGAAGAATCTGCCTGCAATGCAGGAGACCAGGGTTTGAATCCTGGGTCAGGAAGATTCCCTGGAGAAGGAAATGGCAACCCACTCCTGTATTCTTGCCTGGAGAATCCAGGCAATGGACAGAGGAGCCTGGCAGGCTACAGCACACAGGGTTGCAAGAGCTGGACATGAGTTAGTGAATAAATCATCATAAACTTCATTAAAACAGGATTATACCTGTAAGCGAAACTGGCACGCCTTTGCTGGTTGTGCTATTCCGTGCTTGCTACTCAGATACATTTACTACTAAAAGAATTCCCGCTCCCATCCCCGCCCCAAACCTATTCCATATTTCAGAAAAAGTCATATCCATAGGTAAGACTTGATTCCCAAACCACAATATCAACACACATGAAATTGTCAGAATATACCAGTAAACTTTTCTTAAATGATGTGGTGCTAAGAGGAAGCTTTAGTCTAAATTCTCTAGGCCAGAATCCTGGAGTGAGTAGCCTTTCCCTTCTCCAGGGGATCTTCCCAATCCAGGGATCGAACCCAGATCTCCCACATTGCAGGCAGATTCTTTACCAGCTGAGCCACAAGGGAAGCCCACTTCTATCAAAGTTGAAAATTTTTAAATACCTTTAATGTAATAAAAATGTAAATATATTTGACAAAATCTAAAGTCTAATTCTGTAGTTCCTCAGAATAATTTAGCAGGTAGATCAGCCAAATAATAGTGTACTGAGGACTATGTTCACATTTCTTAGCAGTGGGTCTTTAAACTCAAGAAATGAAAACTCAGATCCCTAAAATGTTTTGGAAAGCAACTTACGAGGGAAGAAGGAAAAAAAAAAGGAAAGGGGAGAAAAAAACACCATACTCACACTGTTAGAGCTCAATAAAAAAAAAAAAAAGGCAACAGGCTTTGGTCTTTTCTCTCCCTTTTTGTGAACACTGGGGGCAGGGGCGGGGAGCGGGGAACAGCAGCAGCAGAAGAAACCCAACTAATCTGGCCCATGACATTATTTTACAGCAGGTATTTTGAATCTGTCTGTCTCTTTATCTTCTCGAGGGAGCACTCGTTCGTGCGCACACACAAACACATAAACACACAGACACACGGTTACAGCATTTCCACAGCAGTCCAAGTCTTTGTTCAGTATGTTTAGGGTGAAACAAGCTCATGAATTTCCCATAGGAAATCTTAACCAAAAAAAAAAAAAACAAAACCAAAACTGTAAAGCCTGTATATTTGACTTTTTTTACTTGTAGGGTAAAAAGCCAAAATAACAGAACCTTTTGCTGAAAGACATTAAGAAAATTTCCTCTCACTTACTGATTCCCCAAATCAGAATCACATGCAAATCCAATTAAATTTAAGTACAACGTCACAAATAACGGGTTTAAGTATTCTCATTTGTGTTTCTAAAATGACACCACCACTCTGAAATGTGTGACTTTTTACAGGAGAGAAAATTCAATACAACTAGGTCCTTTCTCTTTGGGTTTCCTACTTATAATTTACTTTAAAATATGATAGCAATTCCCATATATTATTCTCTGAAAGGTGACAGTATTGCTCAATATTAAGCCAGCCTGTTTAAAAACTTAATTTTGAAATTGAGAAGTGAATAAAAATTCACACTTAGCTGGAGAATTAAATATATTTAACTGCTTAACTGCCCATACGAAATTCAATTCATTGAGTAACTTTTATTTATGTCTAAGAATATCTATGAAAACCTTTTCACAGCAGGTTCCTTCCCTGATACAGTTAAATGCAAATTATCTTTTTTTCCCTCTTACTCCAGAAAGCTCCTGCACACATTGCTGATACGCCACCTACTGCAAAACCGAGCTGACAGCGCAGGCGATGCTGCCAGCATTTCCATTCCATCGCCAGGCTGGGGCTGAATAAAGGCGTGTTTGTGTGGTAGTGTTTCTTTTTTAAAAATCTCAACGCCAAGAAGAACAAGCTGAAATAGCGTGTTCAAAAATGGAGCGTAAAATAAACAGAAGAGAAAAAGAAAAGGACTATGAAGGGAAACACAACAGCCTGGAAGATGCTGACCAGGGAAAGAACTGCAAATCCACTCTGATGACCCTCAACGTTGGTGGATACTTATACATCACTCAGAAACAAACACTGACCAAGTACCCAGACACTTTCCTTGAAGGCATAGTCAACGGAAAAATTCTCTGCCCGTTTGATGCCGATGGTCATTATTTCATTGACAGGGATGGGCTCCTCTTCAGGCATGTTCTAAACTTCCTACGAAATGGAGAACTTCTACTGCCCGAAGGGTTTCGAGAAAATCAACTTCTTGCACAAGAAGCAGAATTCTTTCAGCTCAAGGGACTGGCAGAGGAAGTGAAGTCCAGGTGGGAAAAAGAACAGCTGACACCCAGGGAGACCACTTTCTTGGAAATAACAGATAACCATGATCGCTCACAAGGACTGAGAATCTTCTGTAATGCTCCGGATTTCATATCAAAAATAAAATCTCGCATTGTCCTGGTGTCCAAAAGCAGGCTGGATGGCTTTCCTGAGGAGTTTTCTATATCGTCAAATATCATTCAGTTTAAATACTTCATAAAGTCTGAAAATGGCACTCGACTTGTACTGAAGGAAGACAACACCTTTGTCTGCACCTTGGAAACTCTTAAGTTTGAGGCTATAATGATGGCCTTAAAGTGTGGTTTTAGACTGCTGACAAGCCTGGACTGCTCCAAAGGGTCAATTGTTCACAGCGATGCACTTCATTTTATCAAGTAATTACCTGTGTCACGAACAAAGGCAAAAAGCATGCAGCCAGCTAGCTTCGGAAAACCTCGGCATCAAAGGCATCCCAAATAACGTGCCCAACCAGCTCTGTACTTAAGAGTCCTGCTGCTAATTAATTACTGTGAGCTAACGGTATGTAAATTCTATCGCTAAAGATGTCCTTCTCTAGGGTGTTCCTGCTGATCAGATGTACACTTAAAGTGAAAACAGTGATCTTCTACATACTGTAAATAAAGAAAGAATGCTTTTGCTATTTGTTTATTTTTCCTTAAGCTGTCTTTCAATCAGAATGTCTTGGGTACTTCTACAATGAAAAAGCATGTACATTATCATTCTTTTAAGGAAAGGATAATAAAATATTTTAAGGGACTATGAGACTTTAAATCCTTTCTACTCATGGCAAAAATCTACGAAGAAACTGAACTGATAAAATTAACCATTGAGAGCAAGAGAGATGGGCAGATCTACTAAAACAGAGCTGTGGTGAAAGCAAAATGAGATTGTAAGCATTATAAGCTATGGATTTAATTTTTGATGGTAGGCACCAAAAGCTTGTTCATAGTCTCTGTATTTCATATTAGAATTATAGCTGGATTGATATACTGCTGAAAATTCCTAGAAAACTGCTTGATGACAATAAAAAAAAAAATGAAAGCATGACTAACTTCTTTGCTTATAGTTAATAATTATAGTAAAAAGTTTCATGTGTCACTTTTAAAACAAATATGCCTTTTAATGACTTCATACTGTATTATGCATTAATGCAGTCAACTGGCAGGCTGCAGGCTATAGTAAACCTGGCTGGATTTGCAAGTGACAAAAATCAGCCAATTCATTTCTTTGCAGAGTGAACTCCAAGACAGCATGGGTAACTTATTCTCAGTAGAGTATATAGTATTAGAATAATGAAGAGAGTTCATTTTCAGAATCATCCTAAATATCTCACCTTTCAAGCTCAAAAATAACACATGAGTAACACTAAACATTATTCCTATGAAAGAAGTTTATTGATTCTTTTCAGTACCTCTTTTCATGGTAAATCTCAGGCTCAGTGAGTTTGTGGTCATTTCTTTAGTTCATGCTAAACAAAAAGTTATTTTTGAAAATTAGGTTTTATGTATGGCTATCTCAATTAAATAATCAAGAAAATTAGCTTTAAAGGTGAGAACATTTTTTGCTCGCAAAGAACCGCTAAATCATTTATTTCTATGCCATTTATTTTCTTTGACTTCTAAGTACAAATAACATCTTAATTCACCCCTTTAAAATTTAACCATTAAAACTGGTCATTAAATCTTGATTTTAATAAACTTTAACAAAATATTTCTGAAAATCTTAACTGAGGTTACAGAAGTTAGCATCTATGCAAAAAGTTTGCTTACACATAAAAATTTAGGAAAGCTAATATTCACTCAGAACTATAACTGACTTCCCATTACATCTAAGGCAATAAAGAAGTTGGCTGTACACACTAAAAGAAATATTTTAAAACCTACTGTACACAAAAGTCCTTTAAAAACCTATGTTAAAAACAAAAATCTCTACATCAACTGCAAAATTTTCTTTCTGTACAACAAGAAACAAAGTTTATAACATCAAATTATCCCTTATGTACTTAAAAAGGGCTTAATCAGGATTCAAAAGAACTATGAAAACAGAACTTAGAAAACTAAGAAATACTAAAATCTATTTTATCAGTCACTGTAATTGAACTGTCTACATACCTCTCCAGGTTATGAGTTGACTTTTCCTTGGCATTTGGACTTTGTAATGTAAAACAACAACAACAACACGGTAATGATTTAATGTCAAAGTAAGATTTTCTCTAACAAGGTTTCATTTCAGATAATAAAAATAGCCCTGACACACCTTTTTACAGGAGATACAGTTTGTACAAATCTCCTTAGAAGTATTATAAGTGAGGCTTTTGCATCAGTTCACAAAAGAAAATTTAACTGTTATAACAAAATTTTATTGATGGAAACCATTACTTTAGGAAATCTGCCACTGATTTTTTGAACATCTCTAAAAAATCATTTCTGAAATGCATTTAATTCCTCCTTAAGCTTTATCATAATATCCTAAAACATTTAGTAATCTAGAAGGAAATATGGCTAGATTACTCTTGCAGAAATTTTCATAAATATATCTTCAAAATCACTTGCACTGGTAGTTACATATTCAAGTGTCTGCATACTGTAAGTGCACACGAAATACCTAGTTTTTTAAATTTTTATTGAAATATTGGTGATTTACAATGTGGGGTTAGTTTCAGGTGTACAGCCATGGAAATACCTAGTGTTTAAACTTTACTACTTTAAAAAATACTGAGAAATACTTCTCATTTAAAAGACTCAACTAATTGTACAAAGTACCTACTATAAGTCAGAGTGAAGTTGTCAGAATATTTTTGTTTGCGCTCAATGACAAACTTCTTCCTCAAATTTTTTCTCATATTGTTCCAAAGAATAAATCACAGTGACTCTATCTTCTTTTTCAGAAGAAAGGTAATAAGAAAACAGGTTACTGCACTTGCCATATGCCTAATATATATATGCGTGTACTTGGAATTATACCACATGGTGATTCCAGCATTACCCTTAAAATATAAAAAACAAACACATAGCTTAAGGTATACTGTATTTCTAAAATGTGTATGGCAGTGTGCAGAACAAAGGGAAATGCTTACACAGCTCTTCAAATGATACAGAAATGATGACTACTGTCTCAGACTGAAGATCATGATACTAATTAAGCTTGTCTTGTTTTTTTTTTAAAGGAAAGTACTTATATTTCAAGTGCTATTTTTAAGATGTTGAAAGGTAACATTAGTGTTTTATTACATGCCAGGTACCACGCCATGAACATATATAATCTCAATTAATCCTTACGAGAACCCTAAGAAAGATGAAGAAAGAGACTTCGAGGGCTAAGGGACCTGCTAAGATCCTACAGTTACTGAGAGATCAAGGTGGAACGCGTATTTGAAACCTAGTTACACCAGCTCCAGAGACAGCAGGAACTTATGCTTTTGCAGGCCGGTTATCTCTGTAACACCTAGAACCTGGCATAGAGCAGGCATTCATGAAGTACACGCTAAACAAAGAATACCAAAATAGAGGTTTGCCTCACTTGATAAAATCTCACGATGCAGGTATTCTTAAAACGTTGAGTGATAAATTGGATTTTGGGAAAGCAAATAATATTTTAAATGTCATGTCGTGTCATTTAAAGAGCATGAGATGAATCATCTCACAAGAATAAAGAATATCCCAAATTTGTATATTGGCAAATCAAGATTTTCACGTCAGGTTTGCTGAAAAGGGGGGGTTACTTTTTATGGCTTATAGAGTTCACAGAACTTCCTATGAGGAAAAAATACAGGACAGTGAAACAAATATGGGCTCTGGAGTCAGACCTGGGTTCAAATTCAATTAACTTCCCCTAATTTGCTTACATGACCATAAGCAAGATTCTTCATTCTTTGAACTTCAACATTCTCACAGTAAGATAGTAATGATCAGTTGATAGGGCATTTATATGGCTTAAATTAAATTCTAAATTACATGTAAAATCCCTGGGGAAAGAAATGGTAACCCACTCCAGTATTCTTGCCCAGAAAATCCCCATGGAAAAGGAGCCTGGTGAACCACAGTCCATGGGGTCACAGAGTCGGCCACGATTGAGCACCTGAACAGCTATATGCTTTGCCTATCACAGACTTTCCATAGCCTGGTTATTAGCTCATCCAGTGCAAAGGCATCTTCATGACACAACCATGAATAACAGGCACAAAAACGCACGTTTACATTAACTACGCTTTCAACTTAGACATGAACAGAACAGAGAACTTTCAACAAATGCAAGCTTAATACTGTGTTGAATTCTATAAGATACAAGGCTCTACTTTAAATTGCTCCAGGCAAATGCAGTTTTCAACTTTATTAGTTTAAAAATACATATGGTAAATTTTTCTTAGGACATTTATCCTAGCTTCATATGCAAAATCTACAAGAGCAAAATAATCATTACAGCTGTTTTCAGCAATTTAAAATCAGTCAGGAATAATGTGATATCACACTCTTAAAGATACCCCTATCTAATAAATTATGATCAAATGCCTTAAGCTGCAATGGTGTCAGGCAAGGTTAAAATCAGAGCACTGGAATCATAATAATCTTGCAAATAAAGCAGAGAACTATCCAAAACAGCATGCAACTTAGAAATTATTTATATTTTGTTTTTTAAACTTTTTTTATTGGAGTTGACTTACAATGTATTAATATATGCTGTACAGCAAAATGACTCAGTTAAACACACACACATTTCTTTTACATTCTTTTCCATTATGGTTTATCCCAGGATAACTGAATATGGCTCCCTGTACTATATGGCAGGACCCTGTTTATCCATTCTATACATAACAGTTTGCATATACTAAACCCAAACAACCAGTCCACCCATTCCCCTTTGCCCCTCCCCCATATTTAGCTCTGAAATATATAATGGTTACTTCCATAGCAGACTTATCTTCCTAATCATATTTTGCCTAAGTTAATAAAATTAATTTGCTTCTGTGAACACCAAGGGGACGGTGATAAAGAAAGATGTGCTGGGAAGAGGGGAATATCTAAGATGAAATTTTGAGTAAGTGACTGTATTCCTACTTCTCTTTGCAAAGATACACAAGAGTTCAAGAGTTCAAGTGTTTCAATCAAACAAAAGTAGCCGATATTAATGTCTTACAAGCTATTATAAATAACTTACACTTAGTTAAATCCTTCCAAGAATGCAAAAACTATGCAATATCAACATTTTCTACATAAAATATAGTAACTCTAAATTTATTTAAATTACTACACATTTTTAAAACATACTGGATATTAAAAAGTCAAATAATTACACTATATTTCCTTGTTATCTGTCTTAACAAATTGTTCGCCAGCATAAAATAAATAAGATGCAGTTACCCTAAGAGTACAGCAGGTTTTTCCAAACTAAGGACTCCAGGATATTCAGTTACATTTAACAGCAAATTTAACTAATTTTTTTTTTTAAGATTTAGCTATTTTACAAATTCCTTTTTGAAGACAGGCCCAATCTTTCAAAAGTTATTTTGATTACAGCCTTTTAGAATCTTCAGTACATATTTTTCTACATAATTAAAGTATAAAATTGGGCAAGTCTGATTTTTAACAAATTCTACACTACTGATTTTACCTTGTTATAGGAGGTTTGTTAACTAATATTAATGTTTCTTAAAAATGTTGAATAATACAAACTTTAATCTTAATGATTACTTGAGTTTGATAAACTTTTGTGACTTAAGGTGGTTTTACAAAGAACTACAACATTGAGCATTTACTTCAGGTACCCTATCATTTGATGAATTTTTATTTATATTTAGTTTTTAAAAACATTAAATATAAGGGTAGACATCCTAAGAAAACTACTTTGAATTCTGCATTTTTTCCTATCCACATAAACGAAGGACTGTATCAGTGTGTATAGAAATAATTATTAATAAAGGTAGATGATTATTAGATAGAAATATCAAGCAAAAGAATCTAAAAGTCACAGGTGATTGATTTATAAAAAAAAAACAGAACCAAAAACTGCAACCCACAGGCATTTATGATACATATATGTTTACCTTTCACAACACAGCCAGAAAGAAACACACTGGGATTCAATATACAGATATTCAGCTACCTTGAAAACTGAAGACAGGCTTTATCAAAATGTCATTTTGGTTCCCAGTTATATATCACTCCTCTCTTTTTCCTATCTTATAAGAATTTAATTATTTGGATATAAGGTAGACTGTACTTAATAAGGGGCAAGAAGGCTCAACTATATCTCTTACAATTATATAACAAAAATTTGTATATTATAAAATTCACTACACAATGAATATATAGAAAAATAGTAAAGCTTGATATAAAAATTTGGTAGGTAACACTGAGGTGGTTTAATGAAGCAAGGTTAAGCATTAAGTAAAATCATCCCCAACTGTCATTCTGTATCACCCTAAGACAATTTAAAGGATGTAACATTTTTAAGTAAATTAATTCTCTTTATTTAAAAAAAAAAAAAAACCAAAAAGGAATATGTACTAATAGTGGCCTTTTTGGTTCAAAGTAGTGGGAAGGAAAAGCAATTGAAGATTTAAAAATCAAAGTAAAAAAAAAGACATAGTGGACTTCCCTAGTGGAGCAGTGGATAAGAACCTGCCTGCCAACACAGGGGACACAGGTTCAATCCCTGGCCCAGGAAGAGTCCACATGCCTTGGAGCAACTAAGCCCACAAGTTACACCTACCGAGTCCGCCTGCTCCAACTACTGAGGGCCGTGTGCCTAGAGTCTGTGCTCCGCAACAAGAGAAGTCACCGCAATGAGAAGCCTGCACACAGCATCAAAGGGCGGCCCCTGCTTGCTGCAACTAAAGAAAGCCTGAGCACAGCAACAAAGACCCAGTGCAATGAAAAATAAACACATTTCTTTTTTTTTTTTAAAAAAGGACATATCAACTCCACCGATGTTAAGACAGGCTAGTGAAGCAAAAAAGATGAAACCTATTCTACAGAGACAAATGGTTTTCCAACAGCGGCACAACTACTACCCACCTACCTCTACCCTTCAGAGAAATCATCTGCGGTTGTTTTGGTTTCGGGTATTATGATACTATAAAAGACCACACTACCCTGAAAAGTACATAAACGGGTAGAAAGGAATAAGAAAACGTGGGACCTGTTGGTAATCTGACCTTTTGGCAAACATCATGAAAATGCCTGCGTTCACGGAGGTGTACTCTGTGTCAGCACTCAGTACTATGCATGCAATGTCTCCTTTATCTCTGAGGTGCCCAGATTGCTACTTTCCCAGCACCCATTCTTCCCTCTTTGTTAGTAACTGAACCCTAATTCCACTGAGGTGGCAACTGTACCCAGATAAAAACTGGTATTTCTGATGTTCTGTAAGTGCAAGTTCAAGTTATCAAGTTCTGACCAAAGGAATAGAAGCAAAATTGATAGGGTATGAATATGGATATGGTCCTCTCACAAAGCTGGGTGAGCCCTTCTGACTTGCCCTACTGCCTCCATTTGCTGCCTGGAATGTAGATGTGATGGCTGGAACCACAGCAGTCATCCTGGATCATCTTGAGAATGGAAGCCACAAACTAATGACGGCAGACAGTTGCTTTTAACCATGGGACCGCCACACCAGACCTGGACTTCTTACCTTGGAACTTCTGTACAAAGAAAAACAAATTTGCATCATTGATATTTTAGGATGTCTAACAGATAGAGGTGGGCAGTATTAAAGATCTTGTTTTATCAATGAGAAAACAGACCGATAGAGTTAGGCAACTTGCCACAGGCACACAGCTAGCAAGCAACACCCAAAGTGCCAAGCTCTGAGCTACTGCGTAACACCACTTTCAGACCACATACCAGGAACTGAGTGAGAGATTCTGCAAAGGACATGAGTCCTGACAACAGACAAGACAAGGCTGAAGCAAGGTTAGTTTCTCCACTCGTTAGACGACATCATACATCAAATCCTGGCTTAAAATACTGGAAGACAACAAAGTCAATGAAAAAGGGAATCCAGTCAGTTTGGTACAGAAAAGAAGAACACCAGAACAGAGAATCCATGGATGAGAAGTGTGTAGCCACAACCACAGAAACTGGCAGGTCCGGGAATAAGTTTAACCTGGAGAGAAACCTCTGTGAGCCAGGCAGATTTTCCTCATTCAGGTCTAGGATCATCATCAGATTAAATCCAGAAAAACAGCCACCTGATTTCTAAAAATGAACTAAAAATTCTTAGTTTTTGCCAATTTCTGCCAAAATTCTTGCCAACAAAAGTCTGTATAGTTAAAGCTATGGTTTTTCCAGTAGTCATGTATGGATATGAGAGTTGGACCATATGAAGGCTGAGCATCAAAGAATTGATGACTTCAAACTGTGGTGCTGGAGAACTCTTGAGAGTCCCTTAGACAGCAAGGAGATCAAACCAGTCAATCCTAAAGGAAATCAACTCTGAATATTCACTGGAAGGACTGATGCTGAAGCTGAAGCTCCAGGACTATGGCCACCTGATGTGAAGAGCCGATTCACTGGAAAAGACCCTGACGCTGGGAAAGATTGAAGCCAGGAGAAGTGGGTGACAGAGGATGAAATGGTTGGATGGCATCACCAACTCGATGGACATGAATGAGTCTGAGCACACTCCGGGAGACAATGAAGGACAGGGAAGCCTGGTATGCTGCAGTCCATGGGGTTGAAAGAGCTGGACATGACTAAGGGACTGAATAACTAAATTTCTTTATGCAGATGGATGGAGGGGAAGGGTGCTTATATATTAAGTAAGCAAAGGAACAATTCTACAGATTTCTCTGACACAGTCAGCTTTTGTACTACTACCCCGCTCCTGCTTTAGGCGTGGGGGTGTGTGTGAGGGTGAATGGAGAAGTGAATAATCCTCCTGTTTCCCTGCAGTATCAAGCAATTAAAATACTCTGGATGAAAAAGCATCTTGTGTGCTATGCCTCAGAGTCTTCTGGGAGGGAATGAAGTAAGAAAACTGAGAAAGAGAAACGTAGTTTGAAAACTTGAAGCTGGGAGACAGACATGGCCAGTTTTTTTTATAAACAGTAAGATGTGAGAGAAGAAAGTTACAGAATGAGCTACCTTCAGACACAGAGAGGGGCCTGAGGCTTTAACCAGCAGGGTGGCCATTTGTTCCCTAAGTAGCTAGTTAATATCTTCAATTTTCCAAATTAATAAGCTTGTGGCAAACTACTCAAATAATTAGACATTTTCCCCCAAGAACATGGTAACAAAAGGATCAAGAAAAGCTACTGCTAGCTTTTTTAACACTTAAGTTAAAATACTGGAGCACAGATGCTATAGCTCACATACTTTTTAAAATAACCAGGTAAACAAATGACATAAAGGATAATGATAAGTGAGTTTTTCTGGTTATATAAGCCAAAGTTGATGATTCCTTAATAGGCAATACACACTTATCCACATATTTATAGATTTATTTAAATTTACTGCTGCTGCTGCATCGCTTCAGTTGTGTCCGACTCTGTGTGACCCCATAGACAGCAGCCCACCAGGCTCCCCCGTCCCTGGGATTTTCCAGGTAAGAACACTGGAGTGGGTTGCCATTTCCTTCTCCAATGCACGAAAAAGTGAAAGTGAAGTTGCTCAGTCGGGCCTGACTCTTCGCAACCCCGTGGACGGCAGCCCACCAGGCTCCTCCGTCCATGGGATTTTCCAGGCAAGGGTACTGGAGAGGGTTGCCATTGCTTTCTCCTAAATTTACTTCTAAATGCATATTAATTGTTTTTGTACTGCATAGCTTTAAAAGATAAAATTGAGTTACTGTTGCTTAAAATATTATTTTACACAACCACATGGGTGGCAAATTATTTATAAATTACCAGAAGACTTAAACATAAGAAAACAGCATAAAAAAGTTCATCAGGGGATCTCCCTGGCAGTCCAGTGGTTAAAAGGTCACCTTCCAATATATGGAGTGTGGTTTTGATCCCTGGTCAGAGAGCTAAGATCCCACATGCCTCAAGCCCAAAAAATTGAAACATAAAGCAGAAGCGATGTTGTAACAAATTCAATAAAGACTTGGGGGAAAAAAAAGTCTACATGAAAAACAAACAATATCTTTTTTTAAAAAAAAGTTCATCAGAAAGAAAAAGTATTTTGAATATCTGTAAACAAATAAATGAAAGATGTCAACTAAGATCAACATAGTTAAAAAAAAAAAAACCCAAAGGTTGCCTTGGAACTCAGGCATCTTTTAGCTTCTAGTCACTCAGAGTGTATTAAATAACTAAACAGATGAAGACAGAGAGAGAAATGCTCTTACTCTAAAACAACCAAGGAAGATGCCTGCAACCCTAGCTCCTACCAGAATTTTATGAAATCAAATAGAGAAGGACAGGACCAATATCAGTCCTTGGTCCATCTTTCTGGATTGAGCACACATCTCACTCAAGTTGCTAATAACATCTTCTCCTTGGCTTCACATCAATGACAGATTTATTTTAAATTTTATTGTAAGCTGATACAGGCCACAGCAATTCATTTTCTTAGACTCATATTTTTAAAACACGTTTACACTGGAGATTTATTTAAAACTGTTCTTGTAGCCGAAGACCTTTACATCTTTAAGTCTATTGTTCATCACTGCTCAAAATTCTAGCCCGCACAATTATAGGCTCATATTATACATGTAAAATAAAAATAATAAAAATTCAATTAAAAATAAATAAAAGGTTCAGATGAGCATTAAATCATGCCAGGCACTGTGCTAAAAATATTGTTATTGCTACACCTAACTTACAAATGAAGACACTATAAAGTGTGGCAAAGAAGTATGGCAAAGACCTCAGAGCTTCTAATGAGAAACTGAGGAGGGTTTTCACTCAGCAATTAGGTTCTAGAACCTTCTCAGTTACCATCACATATACCGTGTCAACACACATTCTGCTCTCAGCTTTGAAGAGTAAAAAACTGATTCATTCCTCCATCTCTGAAGAACAAAGTTCATCAAACAAGTTAAACATGGTTCAGAGACGATGTGCTTAGCTTGTCAAAAAAGTGTTTTTAAGAACATTAGAAAGTAATGTTTATATGCATAAGTAACTGAAACATTTAAAATAGTCTTATAGCTATTCATTCAAAGATTCTCCCCAGAGTTCTCCGGGTCAGCTTTTTGACTTTGATTTATTATTTTGAAACAATGACAATGACTTTCCTTAAAACTACTATGAATAAATAAATTCCAAGCTGCCATTAGTTGAAATGTGTAACCCCCTCCCTTTTGAGGCAGCCAGCAAGGGAGGGAGATGTGTGAAGCAAATTGATGCCAGGCTATCTGAACATTGCTTTTGGTTTTCTTAGAATTATACATAGCAAATATCTAAAGAGATTGGCAATTCACCATACAAAAACATACTTCTTTTCCAGATGAAGCCCTCCCTTCGGCATGTCACACTACCTTCTGAAAACAACACTGAAAAATTAAATGAATAATTTTTATTGAATAAAAATTTATCAAAGCAATACTTTAAGATAATTAACAGGCCTCAATTATATAAGCCTACAGAAATAACAGTTCAATCCATTTCACTGCTGCTGCTGCTGCTAAGTCACGTCAACCGTGTCCGACTCTGTGCGACCCCACAGACAGCAGCCCACCAGGCTCCTGTGTCTCTGGGATTCTCCAGGCAAGAATACTGGGGTGGGTTGCCATTTCCTTCTCCAATGCCTGAAAGTGAAAAGCGAAAGTGAAGTCGCTCAGTCGTGCCTACAAACACATAAAACTAGAGAAAAGGACCAATCATTTTCCCATGATACAACCAATATTGACTAAATTAAATCAGAGTTTATAATTAAGACAAAGCAAACTTATTAAAAATTAGATTTGGACATCAAAGGAAATAAAGACAGGAAACGTGGAGGGGAGCAAAAAGGGAAGTATGGTTCAATAAGTAAATCAATTCTTCCACAAAAGCACTACAGTGCACTGCCGGCTTAAAAATAAACATTTATCTTGCTTCCCTGGTGGCTCAGACGGTAAAGCATCTGTCTATGGTGCGAGAGACCGGGGTTCAAGCCCTGGGTTGGGAAGATCCCCTGGAGAAGGAAATGGCAATACACTCCAGGACTATTGCCTGGAAAATCCCATGGACAGAGGAGCCTGATAGACTACAGTCTATGGGGTCGCAAAAAGTCGGACATGACTGAGCGACTTCACTAGAAGTCTTTGAGAAATAAAAGATATACATATCTTATATATATGGTAAATCACTTTCTCTATATATAAAATTATAACTACATATTGACAACAGGGGAGAAGGCAATGGCACCTCACTCCAGTACTCTTGCCTGGAAAATCCCATGGACAGAGGAGCATGGGGGGCTGCAGTCCCTGGGTTCGCTAAGAGTCGGACACGACTGAGTGACTTCACTCTCACTTTTCACTTTCATGCACTGGAGAAGGAAATGGCAACCCACTCCAGTGTTCTTGCCTGGAGAATCCCAGGGACGGGGAGCCTGGTGGGCTGCTGTCTATGGGGTAACACAGAGTCGGACACGACTGAAGTGACTTAGCAGCAGCATTGACAACAGACACAAAAAAGCATGTCTAAAATGGAGATTAAAATTCTACAATGGAGCTGAAAAGAAAATAATGGATATTTTGCTAAAGTCATCCATAAATCCTTTCTGGGAAAAAAAGGCGGATTTATTGTTAAAATCTAGACAATGAAGAGATAAATGAAAACAAATAATTTAGCAATAAGATGGTATGATCAAAAGATTAGAAGCAAAGTACGAATCTATTTATCCAGTTAATACTAATGTTAAATAACCAGAGCATTAGCTGCAGAACAGAATGCTTATCTTAAAAACCTTAATAAAGTGACAATCAGTTCAGTTCAGTCATCTTTGCAACCCCATGGACTGCAGCACGTCAGGTGCCTGATGAACTATGGATGCAGGTTTGTGACATTGTGCAGGAGGCAGGGATCAAGACCATCCCCAAGAAAAAGAAATGCAAAAAAGCAAAATGGCTGTCTGAGGAGGCCTTACAAATAGCTGTGAAAAGAAGAGACAGGAAAAGCAAAGGAGAAAAGAAAATATATACCCATTTGAATGCAGAGTTCCAAAGAACAGCAAGGAGAGATAAGAAAGCCTTCCTCAGTGATCAGTGCAAAGAAATAGCAGAAAACAATAGAATGGGAAAGGCTAGAGAGCTCTTCAAGAAAATTAGAGATAACAAGGGAACATTTCATGCAAAGATGGGCTCAATAAAGGACAGAAATGGTATGGATCTAACAGAAGCAGAAGAGGACCTAACAGAAGCAAAAGAGGACCTAACAGAAGCAAAAGAGGCGACAAAAATACACAGAAGAACTATACAAAGACCACCTTCACAACCCAGATAATCACGACTGTGTGATTATGCATCGAGAGCCGGACATCCTGGAACGTGAGGTCCGGTGGGCCTTAAGAAGCATCACTACGAACAAAGCTAGTGGAGGTGATGGAATTCCAGGTGAGCTATTTCAAATCCTGAAAAATGAGCTGTGAAAGTGCTACACTCAATATGCTAGCAAATTTGGAAAACTCATCAGTGGCCACAGGACTGGAAGAGGTCAGTTTTCATTCCAATCCCAAAGAAAGGCAATGCCAAAGAATGCTCAAACTACTGCACAATTGCACTCATCTCACACGCTAGCAAAGTAATGCTCAAAATTCTCCAAGCCAGGCTTCAACAGTATGTGAACCGTGAACTTCCAGATGTTCAAGCTGGTTTTAGAAAAGGCAGAGGAACCAGAGATCAAATTGCCAACATCCAATGGATCATGGAAAAAGCAAGAGAGTTCCAGAAAAACATCTATTTCTGCTTTATTGACTATGCCAAAGCCTTTGACTGTATGGATCACAATCAGCTGTGGAAAATTCTGAAAGAGATGGGAATACGAGACCACCTGACCTGCCTCTTGAAAAATCTGTATGCAGGCCAGGAAGCAATAGCCAGAACTGGACGTGAACAACAGACTGGTTCCAAACAGGAAAAGGAATACGTCAAGGCTGTATATTTCACTTGCTTATTTAACATATGCAGAGTACACTATGAGAAATGCTGGGCTAGATGAAGCATAAGCTGGAATCAAGATTGCCAGGAGAAATACTAATAACCTCAGTTATGCAGATGACACAACCCTTATGGCAGAAAGTGACAATACAACTAGTGAAATCGTGAGGAAAATAATTTCCTAATTTTTCATAACAGAATCAACAAGACTGTCAAAAAGTGAAACATGGAGTTAAAAAAAAAAAAAACAATGTAATGACTCTAATTCCTTAATTTTTGTCTGCTCAGAGTATCCACACTTCCAACTCCCAACTTTAGAAGGAGCTCTTGGGAACTCATACGTTTTTTGTAGAAAAAAAGCATTTATTTGACACTCAGCAACTCTCTCTTCAGTTAAATCCAATAAATTAACTATAGTTCTTCCTATTTCCTATAATGATGGGCTAAGTTACTTAGATCAAACCTCCTGTAAAACAACTGTAAAAGCTGAATAAAATCTTGAAAGTATTTGAAAGACTACCAGAGGGGACTTCCTTCATGTGGTTAGGACCTCGCCTTGCAATGCAGGGGGTGCGGGTTCAGTCCCTAGTTGGGGACCTAAGATTCCACAGAAGCAGCCAAAAAGATAAAACATAAAAACAAAAGCAGTACTGCAACAGATTTGAGAAAGATTTTTTTAAAAAAAGACTACAAGATAATAAATGATCATCAAGCTCCAAAGATAGGGAAAACAAGAATCTTTGTGGTCATGGGCCAATCAGAAAACTTGACCCTTTGTTTAGGATGCCCAAGGCAAGTGTCAGGAGACAGAAATCAAAATCCAGAGCCTGCCTACGGTGGAAAGCCTAACAGAAACTTCTTACTATAAAAAATTTAAATCCCAGGAGGCTATACTCAGAGAGTTAGTGCAAACCAAAGGAAAAGCCAATCCAATAAAAAATGGACAAGAGATCTGAACAAGAATGAATTTCACAAAACAGAAAATCCAAATGGACAATAAATATATGACAGGGATTCAACTTTATTAGAAATCAGTGAAATGTTGAAAAAAACCCACAAAGACAGGTTACTACACATCCATAGTACCAGTTAACATTATTTTTTTCTTTAAAAAGGTCAATACCATTGGAGAGACTGGAGAGGAACTGAGACAAAAAGAACTCACATACATTGCTGATGGGACTGTAAACTGGTGTTAACTTCTTTGGAGAACAGTTTGGCACTATCAACTGGAAGTGAACGTATCTACTCTGTGACCAAAGTCCATATACCTTTAAAAATTTATGTACCAGGGCACAAGTATAAAAAGTTGACAGCAATGCTGTTAACAAGTCACAAACATCCAGTAACAGTAAAAACTGATAAACTGAGCTAAATACACATTGTGGAATATAGCAAAGAAAATGAATAAACCACCACTATATACAACATGGATTATCTTAGAAAACAATGTTCAATGAAAAAGCCATGATAAAAAAATACTACATACTCTATGATCCAATTTAACATTCAGAAACAGGCAATGTAAAATAGACTGCAGAGTAATGAAGGCTTAAATGCTAAAATTATAGGGGGAAAGTGATTATCATAAATGTCAGTGATAATGGCTACCAGCCATGATAGAGGAAAAATATTCAGCAATTTCTAAAGCTGGACATATCCTATTTCAACTGCTTATGTTAATGAAGTTTTTTTCATATTCGTTAGTTACATTTTAATTTTTTTTAATTATCTATATTTTTATTTTTAAAAATCGCCACTGTGAAAGTTTGGCAGTTTCTCATAGAATTTAACATACATTACCATATGACCCAGCAAAGGGCATTCTTGTGTATTTATCCCAGAGAAATAAAAACTTATGTTCACACAAAAATCTATACACAATATTCATGGTAGCTTTATTTCTAACAGCAAAAGCCTGGAAACAACCAGAAAGAGTGACTAATTAGACAAAACCATGATATAACAATACTATGAACATTCAGTGATAGAAAAGGAATAAACTATTGACACACGCACAACTTTTGATGCATCTCCAGGAAATTTAGGTCGAGTGAAAAAAGCATTTACATAACATTTATGATACTTTTTAAGTGATAAAATTATGGAAATGGAGAATAATCAGAAGTTGTCAGGGGATAAAAGTGTCATTGGGGTGAGCAGGGCTTGGGAGTGGGAGGAGCGTGGTGTGGTTACAGAGGGCGGCACAAGGAGTCTGCGAGGAGGGTGTTTTCTGGATACTGATTATGGCCGTGGCTACAAAAAACTACACGTGATCAAGTAACACACATATACACAACTCTCGCAATTCAGTAACAAAACACAACCGAGTTTAATTAAATACGCAAAGGATCTGAACAGACATTTCTCCGAAAAGAAAAAAAGGCCAACAAACACACGAGAATATATCCAACTCATTAGCTGTCAGGAGAATGCAACGCAGACCCACAATGAGACCACTTCACACTTACTAGGATGAGTATATTCAAAAAGACACACTGTAAGAGGTGTTGATGAGGAGGCGGAAAAATCAGAAGGCTGAAATACTGCTGGGTGGGATGAAAACTAGTGCAATTGCTGCGGAAAACAGGTTTTCAAAAGGTTTAACATAAAGTTACCATGTGAGCTACCATTTTACTTCTAGGTAAACACTCAAGAGAAATGAAAAGGTCACAAAAAGACCTGTACACAAATGCTCACAGCAACACTATTCATAATAGCCGAAAAGTGGATAGAGTCCAAACGTCCACCAATTGATGAATGGATGAGTAAAATAAGGAAAAGCTATACAATAGAATATTATTCAGCAGTAAAAAGGAATGAAGTACTGATTAATGCTAAAACATAAATGAACTTTGGAAGCATTATGTCAAGTGAAAAATGCCTGTTACAAAAGACCAAATATCAATATGATTTCATTTAAATGAACTGCCCAGAATAGACAAATCTATAGAGACAGGGCTTCCCTTGTAGCTCAGTTGGTAAAGAATCTGTCTGCAGTGCAGGAGACCTGGGTTCGATCCCTGGGTTGGGAAGATCCCCTGGAGAAGGAAATGGCAGCCCACTCCAGTATCCTTGCCTGGAAAATNTGGTGTTAACTTCTTTGGAGAACAGTTTGGCACTATCAACTGGAAGTGAACGTATCTACTCTGTGACCAAAGTCCATATACCTTTAAAAATTTATGTACCAGGGCACAAGTATAAAAAGTTGACAGCAATGCTGTTAACAAGTCACAAACATCCAGTAACAGTAAAAACTGATAAACTGAGCTAAATACACATTGTGGAATATAGCAAAGAAAATGAATAAACCACCACTATATACAACATGGATTATCTTAGAAAACAATGTTCAATGAAAAAGCCATGATAAAAAAATACTACATACTCTATGATCCAATTTAACATTCAGAAACAGGCAATGTAAAATAGACTGCAGAGTAATGAAGGCTTAAATGCTAAAATTATAGGGGGAAAGTGATTATCATAAATGTCAGTGATAATGGCTACCAGCCATGATAGAGGAAAAATATTCAGCAATTTCTAAAGCTGGACATATCCTATTTCAACTGCTTATGTTAATGAAGTTTTTTTCATATTCGTTAGTTACATTTTAATTTTTTTTAATTATCTATATTTTTATTTTTAAAAATCGCCACTGTGAAAGTTTGGCAGTTTCTCATAGAATTTAACATACATTACCATATGACCCAGCAAAGGGCATTCTTGTGTATTTATCCCAGAGAAATAAAAACTTATGTTCACACAAAAATCTATACACAATATTCATGGTAGCTTTATTTCTAACAGCAAAAGCCTGGAAACAACCAGAAAGAGTGACTAATTAGACAAAACCATGATATAACAATACTATGAACATTCAGTGATAGAAAAGGAATAAACTATTGACACACGCACAACTTTTGATGCATCTCCAGGAAATTTAGGTCGAGTGAAAAAAGCATTTACATAACATTTATGATACTTTTTAAGTGATAAAATTATGGAAATGGAGAATAATCAGAAGTTGTCAGGGGATAAAAGTGTCATTGGGGTGAGCAGGGCTTGGGAGTGGGAGGAGCGTGGTGTGGTTACAGAGGGCGGCACAAGGAGTCTGCGAGGAGGGTGTTTTCTGGATACTGATTATGGCCGTGGCTACAAAAAACTACACGTGATCAAGTAACACACATATACACAACTCTCGCAATTCAGTAACAAAACACAACCGAGTTTAATTAAATACGCAAAGGATCTGAACAGACATTTCTCCGAAAAGAAAAAAAGGCCAACAAACACACGAGAATATATCCAACTCATTAGCTGTCAGGAGAATGCAACGCAGACCCACAATGAGACCACTTCACACTTACTAGGATGAGTATATTCAAAAAGACACACTGTAAGAGGTGTTGATGAGGAGGCGGAAAAATCAGAAGGCTGAAATACTGCTGGGTGGGATGAAAACTAGTGCAATTGCTGCGGAAAACAGGTTTTCAAAAGGTTTAACATAAAGTTACCATGTGAGCTACCATTTTACTTCTAGGTAAACACTCAAGAGAAATGAAAAGGTCACAAAAAGACCTGTACACAAATGCTCACAGCAACACTATTCATAATAGCCGAAAAGTGGATAGAGTCCAAACGTCCACCAATTGATGAATGGATGAGTAAAATAAGGAAAAGCTATACAATAGAATATTATTCAGCAGTAAAAAGGAATGAAGTACTGATTAATGCTAAAACATAAATGAACTTTGGAAGCATTATGTCAAGTGAAAAATGCCTGTTACAAAAGACCAAATATCAATATGATTTCATTTAAATGAACTGCCCAGAATAGACAAATCTATAGAGACAGGGCTTCCCTTGTAGCTCAGTTGGTAAAGAATCTGTCTGCAGTGCAGGAGACCTGGGTTCGATCCCTGGGTTGGGAAGATCCCCTGGAGAAGGAAATGGCAGCCCACTCCAGTATCCTTGCCTGGAAAATTTCATGGACAGAGGCTGGTGGGCTGCAGTCCATGGGGTCGCAAAGAGTCAGGCACGACTGAGTGACTAACACACAACTGACACACATTATAGAGATAGAAAGCAGATTAGTGGTTGCCTATGGGATGGGGGTTTGGGGTGAAAATAACAAGTGACTGCTAATAGGTATGGGGTTTCTTCTTTATAAAAAAAAATGTTATTGGAGTATAGCTGATTTACAATGTTGTGTCAGTTTCTACTGTACAGCAAAGCGTATCAGTTATGCATACATTCTCTCTTTTTTAGATTCTTTTCCCATCGAGGTCATTGGGGTTTCTTCTTGAAGTGATAAAAATGTTCTAAAACTGGCTGTGGTGATGGGTGCACATCTCTGAAAATACACTAAAAAACAACAAATTGTAACTTCCAAATGGATAAATTGTATACTAGGTGAATTATAGATCAATAAAGCTCTTCTATTAAAAAACGCAATATTATGCAAATACTTTTTCATTTATAAGACCACTGAATGACATCACATTTACTTATAGACAAAATAGGAAATTTTAAAAATTCAGAAATTCAATACAATGTTTAAGCAGAAAAGACAATTTTTTTCACTTTGGGGCTATTTCTTATTTTATATTATTTTAAATAGAAAGGAATATAGCAATCCTTAAAGAAGGAGCAGGATCTGAGGACCAAACACGTAACGTATGTAGATAAAGTGATAAACCTGGGATCTGCTTTGCAGTAATCCAGCAGAGGATAAGAGAGGTTAAGGAAGGGAGATAAAAATGTAACAGGACTGGCTGGCTGTGGTCAGTTTTCTTATACACATCTTGTTTTTAACTTTTCGTATTTTTGGCTGCACTGGGTCCTTGATGCAGTGAGTGGGCTCTCTCTAGTTGCAGGGAGTGGGACCTCTTCTCTAGCAGCGGTGCTGCTCACTGCGGTGGCTCCCCGTGTTGCAGAGCACAGCCTCTAGGGCTTGCAGGCTCAGTATAAGGACTTAATTGCCCCACAGCATGTTGGGTCTTCCCAGACCAGGAACTGGACCCATGTGCCCTGCATTGGCAGGTGGACTCTTAACCACTGGATCACCAGGGAAGTTGTTAATTTTGGAAGCTGAGTGATAAGTATATTGAGATTCATTTATTATTCTCTTTACTATGTTTGACCCTGGGATTCCCTTGTGGCTCAGAGGGTAAAATGTCTGCCCGCAATGTGGGAGACCTGAGTTCGATCCCTGGGTCAGAAAGATCCCCTGGAGAAGAAAATGGCAACCTACTCCAGTACTCTTGCCTGGAAAATCCCATGGATGGAGGAGCCTGGCGGGCTACAATGCACAGGATCGCAAAGAGTCGGACACGGCTGAGCCACCTCGCTTTCACTGTTTGAAATTTTCCATTAAAAAAACAAACAAACATGGACTTTCTGGTGGTGCAGCAGATAGCATTTTTCTAAAAACAAATAAATAATTATATTCTAATATATGATGTCATAATTTACTTCACCAGTTGTTTTTGGACATCAGGTTTGTCCAGTTTCGTTACTACTAAGAATGTTGGATAAACAGGCCGCACATCACTTAATGTAGACTTAGGGGACCATACACCTTGGGGAAGAAGGAAAAATCAAAGGAAGGAGTCAAGAATACAATTAAGGTGCACATTTTTCACTTATGTCCCACCTCCTCTACCTGGTACTGACAGATATCCAATTGCCTCATGGTTAGTTCTGGAGGGTTTTAGACAAACTCTTATGATGACAGTATATTAATCATCTCAGAAAAAAAAATAAATAAAAATATAACCTTAAGCGCCAAACTTCCAAAGAATTGTTTTAAAAATATTACAAAATCAGTTTTACAAAGATATCTATGGTTCTGCAGAAATGGTTCCACTGACTTTCAAATAAATCTAAATTTGTACACAGTTTAGACAGCACTGTAGTATCCTCCACAATAAGGCAGAGTATTGAAATGGAAATTCCTACCAACTTGTATCAAATATGCATCATCTAGTTAGATCTAAAGCAGACTAAACGTGTTTTTTACTATTCATAAAACATTATTATACTCAGGGAACAATCTGCATAGTCGATTAGACAGTATGTTAACCAAGACAATTAAAAACTGGTTTCAAATAGAGTTAGTGATTAACATAACTAAGAAAGACCTTAAGTATATAAATAGCAAAGCACTAGTAAAGCAAATTCTTTTCACTGGAGGGTAACTGTGTAAAACAAATGATCATAAAATGTGAAATCCTTCACAAAAGTACTCAAAGCAAATTAAACTTTAGAATGATAAATATTCAAGTGCTACAGTATAAGAAGTACTGTGCACTGTACTGAATAAAAGTAATGAGAGATAATACCGAAAACAGCCACTATTCGTGAATGAATGAAGCACTTGAAGAAAGTTAATAGCTGTCTTTTGAACAATACGTCAGCATTAGCAATAAAAAGATGAAATAGAAATCTACATAAAATATTTGTGGTTGCATGGCAATTAACTTCAAAATGATACAGCGTCTCTCCTGAGAAAACGGTTGCCCTTAAAAGGATTAACCCATTTGGAATTACATTACAGTTCAGTTGCTCAGTTGTGTTCAACTCTTTGTGACCCCTTCCCTGTCCATCACCAACTCCTGGAGCTTACTCAAACTCATGTCCATCAAGTTGGTGATGCCATCTAACCATCTCATCTTCTGTCGTCCCCTTCTCCTCCTGCCTTCTTATCTTTCCTAGCATCAGGGTCTTTTCAAATGAGTCAGTTCTTTGCATCAGGTGGCCAANGTTCACATACTATTGAAGCCTGGCTTGGAGAATTTTGAGCCATTACTTTGTCAGCGGGTGAGATGAGTGCAATTGTGCAGTAGTTTGAAAATGACGATGTCTTGACAAATTCCAGGCATTAAATCACTTCTCTTCTCCCCTTCTTTCACTGAAACTTTTATTCTAATAGCACTGCTCAGTCTGAGCTGCTCTGCACCACAGCCCCTACCTCCTGAAATATGAGGATGCTACCAACCTTTAATGATCCCAAAGCATTTTCACTAGGATTCACAAACTTCTAGGAGCTACCATTTCCCTTTAGCAGAGCAGGGAAAAGCAGTCATCATCAGAGCTCAGGTCACTCTCTGAGGGGCATGCACACCTAGTCCCAACTCTTCTCACTCTCCACCTCATCCTTTTACACTTGCAAATTTTCAACCCCATCTTGCTCTCAACCCTCCACACACGTTGCTTGAAGGCAACAGGCATGCTCTGCTTGCCCAAGCAGAACCCCAACTAATACTTCAGGTCTTAACTCAAGCTGGGTTCCTGGCGAAGCTTCTCTCACTCATCCTGGGTAATTTGCTGCATCTTCTCTTTTGTTCCCAGTGAACCCCCCCCCCCACTACCTCCTTGATAGATGCTAACTCTGTGAGGACAAGAACTGTGTGTCTTTTCTAAACATTTTGTTCTCAGGGCTCAGGTCTAATAACGATCTCACAGTAGGTGGTCCACTTAACCCATCTTGGGTGATTTACTTTTCCTATCAGAATTCTTGAGGATCACGTGATAGTAATGCAAAAGTATGCTGTGAAGCAGTGTGCAAATAATGGGTTTTTACAGGCTATACATGGGCTTCCCGGTGGCGCTAGTGGTAAGGCATGATCTGCCAACGCAGGAGATGCAAGAGATGCAGGTTCAACCCCTGGGTCGGGAAGGTCCTCGGAGGAGGAAATGGCAACCCACTCCAGTATTCTGGCCTGAACGATTCCATGAACAGAGGAGCCTGGCGGGCTGCAGGGTCAGACACGACTGAGCACACACACGCTTCTCTTTCAGACAGTGAATCACAGTGCGTTTCACCCTAAGTTACAGTTACATTAACACCCTGTTAGTCTTCACTGTCTGCTTTCTTAATTCCCTAGCCAAATAAACTACACAATTCTACCCCTAAGATGGGTCTGGTAGCCTTCAGGAATATTAACATTCCCTGTCCAGGAATTTTTTCTTCTAATCTCCCCTAACATCAGAGACAAAGGAAAATTTATAGCGTTTCTTACTCCAGAGGTACAAAACGAATAGTCTGACAGGATCTCCCAAATCACTTAAATATGTTTCACTTTTATCCAGACTCCTAGAGCAAAAACTACAGAGCTCATTATCATTCTGTCCTATGTCCAAAGATACACAACTTAGCTTTTCACTTATCTCTTCACTTCTTTCCATGGCAGGAAGGACATGGGCACAGAATAACAAAAACTGGTCCCCAGTTCTACTTCTCAAAGGCATTCAGAACAATTTCCCTGCCTCAAAAAAAGAGACTGAACTAAAATTAGGCAGTCTCCAACCCAGATGTTTTCTGAGATGGGGCAGGTAAAATAATTATTCAAAACAGCTAAGTATAATAAGGAATAATGGTTACTATCCTGGTCCTTTGAAGAAATGCCTTGTCTAAAATCTCAGTATTCATTAAAATAAAAAAACCTAGCCAAATAAAATAGGGTAGGTTCATTCTCATACCAGCAGTATTTTAGTAGCCGTGTGTGTGTGTGTGTGTGTGTGTGTGTTAGTCACTCAGTAATGTCCAACTCTGGGATCCTGTGGACTGCAGCCTGCCAGGCTCTTCTATCCTAGTAGCCATAACACACATCAATTTGTGAGTTATATTTGTGAGTTCATTGCTGAACCTGATAATCTTTAAGCGCTTCCTCTTCTACCTTTGAAATTTAACTAAAAAACAAACAAACAAAAAAAGGGTGACAAGAGCCATGTTTTCCAAGTTAAAAGATATTACAGCTGGGAGGTAGCAGTTTCAACAGTCCAAAGCTTGCTGGTTTCTATTTTACTTTCATAATGAGCCAATATATCCTTGAACGTCTTGTCCTAAAACACCTTTGGCCTAGTACTATAACTCCCCTTCAGTCTGTGACCTTTTATTCTATCAATATACTCTCCTTTTAGCTGTGCAGCAGAGCCACTGTCTCTGAATGTCAGAATTACCTTCATTAGTACAATAAGGTCTCTTCCAACCAGTACTCCATTACCACCACAACCCTGCACACGTGCGTGCGTGCATGCACACACTCCCATTCAGAAATGGTCTGGGTCCACAGGCATTTCCCTCTCCACTAATAATGTGGGGAAATTATCGCTTAAATGGCACTCCCCCTAATTCTATAAATTCAGCCAATATGATCCCATCGACTCAAGTACACACTACTTTTCAGTGACACGTGAACTATGCGGCAGACATCACCCTGCACTGCAGTCATTCTCGGGTTCCCGACCAAACGTTGTGTCATAACCCACAGGGTGAACCTCTGGAGAAACCACACCAAGACCAAGACCAAGACAGCACACTGCAACCCCACAGTTACTGCATTCGAGTTAGGGTGGGCCACGTGACTGGTGTCCTTACAGGAAGAAACTTGGTCATAGAGAGACATACCAGGGGTGCATGTGTGCAGAGGGAAGGCCGTGTGAAGAGGCAGCAAGGGGGCAGCCATCAGCAGGCCGAGAGAGGCCTCCGAACAAACCAAACCCGCCAGCACCTTCATCTTGGACTTCCAGCCTCCAGAATGGTGAGAAAAGAAACTTGTTTTTTAAGCTGCTTAGTCTGTAGCATTTTGTTACGGCAGCCCTGGCAAACTAACACAATGTGATTTAACACCTGTGATTTAACTTTTTTTTGAACCAACTAAGAGAGCTGGCTGCTGGATTTTTTTAGAAAATTGTGTTTTCTCCTTGTGCTTTCTGCCTTCTCTGGTAATAAAACTTTTAATGAAGAAAAGTACACAAATCATAAATTTCCTGCTTTGATGAGTTTTCACAAAGTGAATGTATTCATGTAACCACAACTCAGATCAAAACAGAAAACACTGGTAGGTAAATTCACGGATTCAACACTGAATTGTCTAGACTAATCACTTCCATATCTTGAGTAATTCTGTTTCCTTCCTAATACAGACTTTTTTTTAAATCATTAAAGCATAAGTCTTACTTGACATAACCAGTACCATTTAGAAATACTGCAGTATCAGAAATATTAAACTTCTAAACAACTAATAACATGTTAAGAAACCAACCAGAGTCATGGGTCATGATTCCAGCACTTTATTTATCTATCTTTCTTTTCTTTCTTTTTTTTTTTAACAGAAAGAGACTGTGCTTATCTTTGTGAGACACATAGTCCAGTGAAGTTATCACATAGGCTCCAATTAATTTCTCTTTCTCCCACTTAACATCTTTTAATATTCTTTTCTGACAAGACTTTGAAGCAAGTACAGGCTTTGGTGGAAAGTGAATGCCAGCTGAATCAGTGATGCAGTTAATTTATCTGAATTACTTTTCATGAATTTTACAGTCTTGAAATAAAATTGTCCCCAACAAATGATAGTTCTTTTCTGCTAATGAGATACTGTATATTGTTTTTCCCTTGCAACTGTCTTCCTGGGTAAATTATATTCTAATGGGAAAGGTCTGTGGCTTTGAAGTAGTTATTTCAAAAAGCTGGAGAATACAGAGAAACTGCATAAATGAAAAACTAGGCGCTGAAATCCAAAACAGAGGAGAGGCAGCAGTGTTTGAGCAAACTCTACCAGCATCACAGCCACAGCTCAGAGGGGGAGCTAGAAGAGTCCCGGTGAAGAGAAGGAGGGCTGAGCAGCACAGGATCCCCGGGGCCTGCGGGGATGGGGTAGAGCGTGGCCGTCACCCTGGTGGAGCAGAGCCAGGCGAGGGAGACGACAGGGGCCAGACTGGCAGCCGGCACTGACGGGGACAGCAGCAGAACGCGGGGATTAGAGGCAGTGACACAGCCATGGACACCTGATGTGGCCCGAAAGCGCCCCTCAACTTCCTGAGTAAGACCTTCCTGAGTCTCAGCCTCAGGACGTCTGGGCCGACTGGAGTCTGCTTCATGTGTGGTGTCCCCAGGAAACACATTAACGGCTAAAATCTCTCGGATGCACAGACCCTCCAAGAGAGAAGGCTGAGGATCAGAGAACACACCAGAACTCTCACAAAAATATTAGTGTGAGTATTCATGGTCAGTTGTGAAGTATGATATTAATTTGATTGTAATAGCACATTTGGTCCATGATTTTTAAAAAAGGCGTGTCCGCCAGGGAATTCCCTGGTGGTCCAGTGGTTAGCAGTCCAGGCTTTCCCTGTTGAGGGCATGGGTTCCAATCCTTGATCAGAGAACTAAGATCCCATAAACTGAGTGGCATGGCCAAAGCAGGGGGCTGATGCCAAGTAATCCGTATAAAGACATCATTTTCAGTTCTCGAATAAAGAGAGAGCTACAGTTTACTATCTCTATCTTGGTTAGTATCTTGGTTACTATTCCTCCAGAGGCTCCAAAGGTTTCCAGGTAGTTTGCTGGTAAGGTGATCCCAGGAAACACTGGATGAGGACTGGAGAAAAGAGACAGGAAGGGGAAAGAAGTCACTGAAGAGCTGCGTCTAGAAAACAGGCACCAGTGGCACAGCACTGACAGGCGTGGCCGCCGTGCTGAAGAACTCTGCAAGACAGCGCAGGGCATGTGCCTGGGCTACCCCACCCGAGCACTAAGCGGGCTGGGTGTTCACCCACCCAGTCCTTTCCAACACTGGCTCCCAGAGGGAGGGCTGACACCCTGTCATTTCTGACCCACCATCCCGGCCAGCAGAGACACAGAGAGATGCTGAGGTTTAGACACTGGCCAGTGTGCCCAGGAACGGCCAGGGCTGCCGGATCGTGGGGGTGGGGGGAGCATCAGAGCATCTATGGCACGTATGCCACAATTCCCAAACCACGGCAATCTGTCCCTAACTTGGGAAGGTAAGGAATGTCACCCTTCACCTAGAAGACGCAGAAAAGAGATGGAGAACCGCTCCGAATCACTGGATATTTTTCCTTTGCTGAACAATATAGCGGCTCTTCTCAAAAAAACTGTTTAGTTATGATACATAACAAGTTATAAAGTAAGAAAAATATCTACCAAATCCTCACAGTTATGAAGCTGTGTGTAGTTATAGAAAAGAAACCAGAGCTGTAAATAACCCTGGGTGGTGTGCTTTTTTCTCTGTGAGCAGGAGAAGGCCACAACTTCTAACCATAAAATATTCTCCACAAAACCTCTTAAAGGAAGAGGGAAAAAATGTGCAAACAGTATGTGTCTGTAGGGTTCCCCCACCTTCTTCTTTTGGAATAGCTAATGACACAGTACAAGCAAGATACTGATGACTGACACACATACACATGGTTCTTAAAATAAATTTTTAAAAAAGGCTTCAGCTGAATTTCTTTTCAAATGGTCTTTCAAAAAGCACACTGGCTCTCTCAGTGCTTCACCTCTGGCCAGGCCACAGCTGCCTATTTCTAACAAGTTGGTATAAACATGGAGGAATGAGGTTTTATTCCAGAATTTTTAAATGTTTACTAAGTCATTGTGCATTAAAGACATAAAACTGACCTAACTTTCAAGAGGTTTATTTTAAACTTAAATTTGACCTAGATGAACTTGATTTCTCTATTCTTCGTGATCAATTTCTTTAATTTTTCAAGAAATTAACATTCCAGGGCTTCTCTGGTGGCTCAGTGATAAAGAATCCACCTGCTAGTGCAGGAGACACGGGCTCGATCCCTGATCTGGGAAGATCCCACGTGCCTCGGAGCAACTGTGCACACGCGCTGCAACTAGTGAGCCTGTGCGCTAGAGCCTGGGAGCCGTAGCTACTGAGGCCCGCGTGCCCTAAAGCCCAAGCCCGGCACCAAGAGAAGCCACCACAGAGAGAAGCTTGCACACCACAACTAGACAGTAGCCCCCTGCTCGCCTGCAGCTAGAGGAAAGCCCGTGCAGCAACAAGAACCCAGGAAAACCAGTAAGTGAATAAATAAAATTATGCCTAAAGAAATAAAAAGAAAGTAATATTTTAAATTGAGGTTTATATACAAACTGTATGTCCCTACTGCTTTACCGAGATACACTAGTACATTCCCTACTCAAAGAAACCATATTGAATTAAGTAATACTTTTAGTCTGGTCATCATATAAATTCTTATACTGCTTCTATTTTATTGTTGACTTTTCTTTTATAAGCTTCTATTTCTTTAGAGTTTGGTCATACTGCATTGACAAGATCTTTTTCTTTCTAAATGTATGTATTTGTTAACTTTAACTTTATGCAATCTGAGAATAATGCATGACATTCAGTAAACATCGCTTAAGTATTTTCCCCTCCAACAGTATTACAAATTTCACATCGGTGTCTTGGTACATACAGCTCTAAAAATGATTTTCTATTCTGTCACTTCTTTGTCAGCCAAATTCCTCAAACACTTCTGCAGAAAGATTGCTCCATGCCTTCGCAGTAATACAAATGACTTGATGAATTGTATTTTCTCCAGCGGTACCTGTTCAAGTGGATAATGTAGGCTATAAAATTGCAAACCACTGTGATTTCACATACAGCTGAAGAAAACAGAACATAAAGAGGGGAAAAAAATCAAGAAACACTGGAGTGTGAGCACTAAACAGTCTCCACTGGTGACATCTATGATGGTATTTTGCAATTAATGCCCATTTTTTTAAGGTAGCATAACGCTACTGTGCTTATGTATCTTTAAAAAAGGAATCCTTACGGAGACTTGTACTAAGAATTTAAGGGTGGAATGATATGTTGTGTGAGGCTGTCTTTAAAATGACCCTGTGAGGTACAAAGAACAGTGGCTGGGGAAGAGCTGAAACAAGACTGACCAAATGCTGAAGTCTGAAGCTAGAGACAGGCACATGGAGTCTCACTATACTACTTCTCTACTTTCGCATATGCTTAAAATTTTTTCCACAGTGAAAAGTTAAGCTGCAGGCCAGAAGAGAGTGGCAGGATATATTTAAAGTGCTGAACGCGAAAAACCTACAACCAAAAGCAACCAACCCACAAGGCTCTCAATTCAGATTCCATGGAGAAATCAAAAGCTTTACAGATAAGCAGAAGCTGTGAGAATACAGCACCACCAATCCAGTTTTACAACAAAGCTAAAGGAACTTCTCTAGGTGGGAAACACAAGAGATGAGAAAGAAAGGAGGAGGAGGAAAAAAGACCTACAGAAACAAACCCCAAACAATTAAGAAAATGGCAACAGGAATATACACATTGATAGTTATCTTAAATGTACACAGAATAAATGCTCCGACTAAAAGTTAAGCTAAAACCTCAAGAGCAGTCCCCTAAAAGCACAGAAATTTCTTCTGATACAACAAAAGGAAGAAAAACAGCAGCAGGAGGAGGGGCAGGGGAAGAACAGGAGAACAACAACAACAAAAAAACCCAGCTACTAGAGAGGTAAACAGGTTCTCATCACTCCTGTTGGCTCGTCAAAAAAAACCAAACATTTTTATTTTATAACTTTAATCTCACCAGTAGTTATACCAAATAGCTTGTCCACTTAAAATAACACTTTCTTTTCTACAAGAGGAGGGTTCCTCATCCTTGGCACTACTGATATTCAGGGCTGGACAGTTCTGTGCTGCAAGGAGCTGTTCTGAGCACAGCAGGCTGTTTGGTGACATCCTCAATTATTCCATGCCAGGGACACGCACCCAGGGTGACAGTCAAAAATGTCTCTGTGTGTGTGCTCAAGTTACTCGGTCATGTTCAACTCTTTGTGACCCCATGGACTGTAGCTAGCCAGGCTCCTCTGTCCATGGGATTCTCCAAGCAAGAATACTGAAGTGGGTTGCCAGTTCCATTGCCAGGGGGACATCCTGACCCAGGGATTGAACCCAAGTCTCCCACGGCTCCTGTACTGGCAGGTGAATTCTTAACCACTGAGCCACCAGGGAAGTAAGTCCTCAAAAATGTCTCTAGATGATGCAAAGCAGCCTCCCAGGTGAAAATCACTGCACTACATAATATATAGACACAGCTTTGTATCTGGAAAGTGGCAGGTTAAAAACATACTCATAATTTGCAGACAATGATCAGACAGATTATTTTTGTTTCTGCAGGGCAAACCCAATAGGCAATTTACAAAGGAACTGAGGTTTATAATAAGTGAAGCGACGTATCATTTAGATAAAATCACAGTGATTTATAGACTTTATAAAGGCTTAGAAATAAAATGCAGTAGGACAATGAGGGGTGCAAACATATTTGAAAAAAGGGAACTATCTTTTTACAAAAGTAATGTGTTTTTAATTACTGCTGCTGCTGTTTAGACCCTAAGTCATGTCTGACTCTGCAACCCCATGGGCTGCCAGGCTCCTCTGTCCATGCGATTTCCCAGGCAAGAACGCTGGAGTGGGTTGCCATTCACTTCTCCAGGGGATCACCCTGACCCAGGGATTAAACCCACATCTCCTGCTTGGCAGGTGGATTCCTTACCACCGAGTCACCTGGGAAGCCCCTCTTAATCACCAACAGCACCTTAAAAAAGCTGGGTGAGTTTATAGTATTCTACTTCAGTATGTGTTTGAAATGTTCCCAAATATAAAAGTCCATTTTTTTCACCCACTCAATTTCTTTCTTTTTTTCAATGCTGTCAGTTACTCACAAAATTAATTTTGCACCTATACTCTGAAAACCACCAGTATGATTAAGGACACAGGTCTACCAGCTACATGTCGGTCAAATTATATCCTAAGTAAGCCCCGTTTCTCTCATCAATTAAATGACAATGGTCTCCACCCCATAGGCTTGTTGCGTGAAACAGTTGCTAAGGAGTACTCAACACAGTGGACAAAATAAGTGTACAACAGGTTGTCCGTTTCTGTTAACTGTCACTGCTTAATGACAAAAAAGGTGTAAACATTAACAAAAACTTCCTTCAATTTTCCTAAACCAAATAGTTATGAGAATATAAAATGATATAAAGGACTCTGTATCACAGCAAATATAACAAGAATATAGTTCAACTATAATTCAAAGAGATGCATGCAACCCTATGTTCACAGCAGTACTACTCACAATAGCCAAGACATGTAGACAACCTAAATGTCCACTAACAGATGGATGGATAAAGATGATGTGGTATTTACATACACACGGACTACCACTCAGCCACAAAAAGAATGGAATAATGCCAGGCGCAGCAACGCAGATAGACTTAAATATTATCATCCTAAGTGAAGCAGGCCAAAGACAAGTGTCACGTGATACCATTTATACGTGAAATCTAAAAATATGATATTTATTTACAAAACAGAAAGAGACCTACAGACACAGAAAACCATTATACATAGAACTGATAAACAAGGTCCGACTGTACAGCACATGGAGCTATGATAAACCATAAGCCAGAAGAATTTTTAAAAGAATGTTTGTGTCTATAACCGAATCATTTGCTGTACAGCAGAAATTAACACACAACACTGTAAATCAACTATACATCAAAAAAAAAGAAAAAAACAAAACTCAGAGTTCCATTGCAGTGGCAACTAGCAATATGCAGATGGTGATAATTCACACATCAGCAAAATTCATGTAAAAGCAGTGATAAGAAAAAAATTCAACAGAAGAAAACAGCTGTAGTCTGAATGCTATAAAGCACACACAGATACACATAAAGCTTAATTCAAACCTCTGAAGATTATATAACTGATTCTCAGCACACCAGAAATGCACCAAGCAATATGGTAACGTGTCTAGTGGTCAACCAAGAGCCACATCACACAGCACTGAACTAATCTGACTGGCAAAGAAAAAGTAGAAGAATCATTCGTGCCAAAATAGAAATATAACGAGCAAGAAATAACGTAGGGAACAAAGGAATTTAATATTCAATTTTGAATCTCAAGGGTCTTAAGAAAAAGACAACTTTGAAATAAGAAAGTCTATCCTTTGTCACTAACAAGCCATCTCACTTAAAATCAGTCTAAAGAGTACCTTTAGAATACCAGTAATTCTTAGGAGAAAATCAACTATTTCAATATGTATTTGCTTTAGCAAGCCCACGTGCTGTGTTCAGTCCTGTATGAGACACTCTGGCAATAAGCACGACACATGGTCCCCTGCCCATAAGCTCTAATTCAGGGACAAAATGAGTAGTGTAAACCTTGCTGCCATAAAAGTCTAGATGAAGGAAGAATCAGCAAAGCTGGAGTCACAGAGGGAAAGCTGGTTACGACTGTAAAAAGCAAATAATACCTGGCAGAGGAAAATAAGCGAAGAAGGAGAGGCAGCAGTGTCAGGAGGCCCTGGGGAGGGAGAAGGGATGCTAGCAGCTTGGAGGGTAGAGAGGATGGCTGAAGTGTTCAGAGGACAATGGGTTAAGTGCTATCAAGAAATGTGTATGCGGTTCATCCCTGGTGATTCAGTGGCTAAGACTCCGCACTCTCAACGGAGGGGGATCAAGTTCAGTCCCTCGTCAGGGAACCAGATCCCACAGGCCACAACTAAAAAGCACTGCACAAGCCGCAGTTAAGATCCAGCAGAACCAAATGAATAAAAACTAATATTAAAAAAAAAAAAAAAAAAAAAAAAGGAAATGTGTATTTCTACTACAGAAATGACCTACCAAGCAACTGACTGCATGTGAGAGTCAGAGGAGGCTCAGAACAGAACGATATATCACTGACAGAAATACAGACATATGGAGAATAAAGGAATGAAGAAGTCAACCTGATTTTGTATCTTCTCCATTTCAGGTGATGAGAAATCCAAGTGGACTGTCTGTTAAGACAACAAAGGATGGGATGGGACAGCAGATGAGAGACTAGTCCTTTGTCACTGTTACCACGCTGATCCAAATCTGTCATCCCTTCCCTGGATTACTGCAATAGCCTCCAGCTTCCATCCTTGTCCTCAAGGAAATTAACCCACGGAAAGATGCAAAGAGGGACTTCCCTGGTGGTCCGTTGCTAAGACACCATGCTCCCAATAGAGGGGGCCCAGATTAGACTCCTGGTCAGGGAACTAGACCCTACATGCTGTAACTAAGACCCAATGCAGCCAAATAAAATAAAATATATATAGAGAAAAAAAGAAAGTGCAAAGAGAGTTAGGGAACAATGACATGAGACAGAACAACCGACATTAGGCACCAAAGACTTCCCTTGTAGTGTGCACCATCTAACGGCAACTTAGACCTCACTTGCATTATCACAGTTCTGCAAAGAACATACTGTACAAACTCCAGAAGAAGGACAATCATGATCCTTCTCCATATTCCTGGCAAGATAATCCTCATAAAGCCATATTCACTTTGGAGTACACTGTAACCCCAAATGTGAATACAAAATGTTCAGAAAGAGCACAACACTAACGAAAGGATTTACAAGATTAAATACAAAAGATTAATTTTGACGATAACAAACCTCAGCTTTCTAAATTACCTTCTTTTGTGTAAGTACCAGCAATGAGTCATACTTCAGAAAAACTACCAACCTGATAAGAGGTAAAAAATCTGAAACAAGGTACCTTTTTCTACCAAGGAAGTACAAGTTTCCCTACCTCAGGCTTTTTTTCAGACTGCTTCCTTTTATCATTTTGGTGCCACGCCTCTTCCACTCCAGGAACAAGCACAGAAGCAGAGAAAACCTCACTGGTTCAACAGGTCTTAAATCCAACCAGTTGCTAGACGAATTGTGCCTATGCTGTGCCCTGCGCAATGCAGCACACAATATTTGTTGAATGGTTGAATCTTCTCCAGGAGAAAATGCATATGTTTAACAGTCTCTACTTCCCGTAGTATTACACTACAAATTATGGCAACAGAATAACGAAATAAAACAAACCCTGGTGGCTGATGGTACAGAATCTGCCTGCAGCACAGGAGACCCAGGTTTGATCCCTGGGAGAAGGGAATGGCAACCCACTCCAGTATTCTTGCCTGGAGAATTCCATGGACAGAGAAGCCTGGTGGGCTATAGTCCATGAGCTCGCAATGATCTGGACACAACTGAGTAACTAACAATTTCACCTTCCTTAACTTTAAACCACATGACAGAAAATTTACAGTTTACCACTGTTTAAATTTTACATCCAAGGGGAAAAAAAACCCAATGATTTTCTGACATCAGTTTATGCATATATTGGCGATCTAAGACACCACAAAAATTTGTTGGGAGTACAGTTGACCCCTGAAGAACATGGATTTGAATTTCAAGGGTCTACTTAAATGCAGATTTTCCTCAATAGTAAAAACCACAGTACTATTCAATCTATAGTTGGTGACTTCGAGCACACACAACTGCGAACATGGAGGAACCCTGGACACGAAGAGCCCACTGTAAACTATACCTCTGTTTTCAGCTGTGAGTGTTCGTGCCCTTAACCTTCCCATTTTTCAAAGGTCAATTGTATATTCTGTTAAAACAATAATGTTCTTAACATATAATTTCTTACACTTTTCTTTGTAATGTTTAATGAAAATACAACAAAACCACGGATGTTTTTCTTTTATACAACCAAATAAACTTTCTGAATTAGGTATGAGAAATTAGTTCTGTTAAAATGAGGTGGCCTGTTGCTTTACTAGTAGTATTGCAAATTCAGTGAAGCTTAAAAACCAAGAAACAATGAAAATGAACATATACTCTTACATATGCCACCAAAGAAATCCCCTCTATATTTAATTAACAAACTGAAACACCTGCTCCCCTTTTACTGAGCTATTAAAACATTTAAGAGCAAACACACAAAACTAAAAACCATGCAGAGCTTCTTAGAAGTTGATCCCAATTAAAAGAAGTCAATCCCTATGCATTAAGAAATAAAGCGCACAAGAGCCAAAGTATTTCCTATATTTTGACTAAATATTCCCTAGTATTATGCAGTATTTTTTAAAACACAATTTACAGTTGCCGAGTATCAATTTACCAAAACAGGCAAGGATGACCTTATCTTGGCAAAACTCATAATACTGTTTCCTCAACATCCTAGAAGACAGCTTGGTGCACCACACTCCTCCATCTGCTTTGTTCTATTTCTTCATGCCCCAAATGGAAATTAAACCCTTCCAGTAACAGCCGAAAATTCATCCATCACAGGAAAGGACTTCGAGCACTGAGCAGAGAAGTAGCACGACGTGAATTAGAGGCATAAAGAATCATTAAGTGAACAGCCCTGGTAATGACCTTTTAGAGTGTGCTGAGAGAGGTTATCTGCACAACACGTCCAGGAATCGCATTTAAACGATTCTATGCTCACTCACCTGAGGAGCTCTCAGTGAACACGGTTAATGTCTGTCCTCCGACACTTTGTAAGACAAATGGATGTTCTCTAGGAGCACTGACTGAGGCCGGTTTTCCACCAATATCATGGATATTTGCAAGATCCTCATTCAAAGTAAATGAAACCTAGCAGACACATTAACGAGAACTTATTACAACATACTTTTGTATTCAAAGTATCTGTACAGAAACTGACTATAAATCAAATATTTTAATGTGAATTTTTTCCAATCATGTTATGAAGTACTTTAAAAAATTTTATCAAATAAGCTTTCATAATTAGTCATAAAAAGAGAATCTATTCCTATTTGTCTGAACAATGGGGTTAATCTACCATTATAAACATAGCTTTCAAATGTTTCCTCTGGTCTATGGCTGAAGAAATTCTATTTGTAAAATAGAAGTAACTTGTTTCCCTAAGGTATCTGCAGTCAAGGAACTGTGTCTTGTTATATTTATACCCGTAAATAAGTTAAATAAATATTAGGTGGATGGATGGATAGACAAACAGAAATATCCATCCATCCATTCATTCAGCCACCCATCTCCGAGCAAAATGCCTGGCACACAGAAGGACAACAGTATTTGCTGAATGAGTGAATGTTAAGTATTAAGAAAGCAACTATCTGAAGCAGGGGGAAGAGATCTATTTACTCAGAAAGCTTAAACACTCCCATAAGCAGAGGATGGCTTTCTTTTTTAGATCCAATGACTATTACCATGAGTACATGGTGCTGTTTTACTTCCAAATATTTCAACAAATACAATTAAATATTTATAAAGATAATTCAACTAAATATTTATAAATGTTTATAAAGATAACTCAATATTGAGGTTTAGAATGAAAAGACCCAATCTTTCAAAATACTTTTTACCATATCTCCCCAAATTTTTCATCAAAGGGATTTATAAACTTAAAAGTGCTGACCTCTCAATCACATAGAAAGATTATGAAATACTATTTAAGTATCTCTCTAGTATGTGACTGGAGAAAGCAATGGCAACCTACTCCAGTACTCTTGCCTGGAAAATCCCATGGATGGAGGAGCCTGGTAGGCTGCAGTTCATGGGGTCGCGAAGAGTCAGAAACGACTGAGCGACTTCACTCTCCCTTTTCACTTTCATGCACTGGAGAAGGAAGTGGCAACCCACTCCAGTGTTCTTGCCTGGAGAATCCCAGGGGCGGCGGAGCCTGGTTAGCTGCCGTCTATGGGGTCGCACAGAGTTGGACACGACTGAAGCGATTTAGCAGCAGCAGCAGCAGCAGCAACTAGTATGTGACAGGTACCGCAAATTATGTCCTAGACTCAATGGGTCAAAATCTAAGGCCTTCAAAAATCTGTGTCAAATACATTTGCCACTCTGAAATAATGTTAAAGTATTACTGAAGCAATACTAGTTTTCATGGAACTAAGAGAGGGGATATTTAAGTCAAAGTAGAAAAATGCTCAGTATGAGCAACTAGAAAGGAGCCTATTCACTCACACAAGAGCGGCATTTACACTGTTTTCCTGACCAGCCGCCACCAGTTTCACGTGGAGTTTTCCAGAGCAAACACTACCCTCTTTTTACTAACTCTAACGTATAGTAAAATAATCTCGTGTTTTAAATAAAATTTCCATAGAAATCATCTTACCTCGGTCCTTCCTTGATTTCTGAAAGAGAGGAAAGAAAACATTTCAATGATTTAATTTCATGTTTTTTCCAAATGTAAGCTAAGAACTATTAATAAAAGAAACACAACTTCATGTGTACATTAAAATATTACACTTACAGAGATTAATATTACCTTTGGTTCTCCTAACTATTCTATTTATAATCCTATAGGAGAAAAAAACTGACATTAACCCCATGCGAATATTTCATTTTCTTCTTTGACCGCACTGCACTGCACACGGGTTCTTAGTTCCCTGACCAGGGATCAGATCTGAGTTCCCTGCAGTGGAAGCATGGAGTCTTAAGCAATGAACTACCAGGAAAGTCCCACCAGTGAATATTTTAGATGTTATAACTTCGTGTCTCTTAACACTATAACAACCTGCCCTAATAATATTTTAGCCAAATAATGATCTTATTACAATTCTTATTTTAATTTTTGAGTATTTTTAGCATTCAGCAGCATGTGAATGGCATGTTTAATACCAGATATAGAGAACTTCAACAAATTTTACTATTCTGTCCAGCTAAAGAAGTTTCATTTACTTAACAAAATTTTAAAGATCAAAAATTTTTATTTTAAAATTATAAGCAATCTTCTCTGCTATTAAATAATATGCTCATACAGAAATAATTTTATCACAGACAAGCCAAAAAAAATTTTAAATTAGCCAAGATTCTACTGCTAACATCTTCTACTATTAGCTACAGTAAATATCCTTTTATACTATCTTCTTTTAAAATTTGCTTTTAATTTTGGGGTGCACTGAGTCTTCCTTGCTGTGTACAGGCTCTCTCTAGTTGTGGTGTGTGGAGCTTCTCAGTGCAGGGGCTTCTCGTTGCAGAGCACAGGCGCGAGTATATGGGCTTCGGTAGTTGCAGCACATGGCCTCATAGGGGTGGCTCACAGGCTCAGCTGCACCTCAGCATGTGGAGTCTGCCTGGACTGGGGATTGAACTTGTGTCCCCCGCAATGGCAGGCGGACTCCTATCTACTATATCACCAGAGAAGTCCCATACTATTTTTCATTTATTTGAATTACATGTTTTTAAATTGTTTTTTACCAATATGGGATCAATGTACTCCCTAATAATAGCCTAACTGAAAAAAGACAAATATGTGTTAAATACCTGTCATATGCAAAGTGCTGAGTGCAGGACCCCTTTGCCAGCCAGCATAAGATATAAAAACTAAATCCATAACCATAAAATCAGATAAACTTTAAGAGAGCCACAGTATGCCAGGATCAGACAGGAGAAAACCATCTCTTCTATTCTAAGAGGTAAGTACTGGCTCAGCAAGAGGCCACTTTTGAACTAGTATCAAAAGTAAATAGCTAAGCAAAGTCATGGAAGAGTCTGATCAGAAAAATGTGATCAGATTTGGCTGGGAGGGAAAGTACAAAATAAGGAATAGTAGGAGATGAACTACAAAAAAAAAAAATGGAATCAGATTATAAATGATCTCTAATATCAGAGCACAGACTTTACTCTTTAGGCAATGGAACACTGCAAAAGAATAACAAGTACGAAGTTCGTAACAAGTACCATATTCAAAGTTCCTCCAAATCTAACATTTATATTCAAACTTAAAGTGTTAAACTCCCTAAGCTCATACGAGGTATTTATTAGCTGATGATCAATCACTGAGTTTGCTGAGTGATTAAGAACAAACGTGTAACAAGTAGAAAGACATGATCCAAGAAACTTCAGTAGGGAAAGCACTATTTGTCTGCAACACTAGGCTGAGTTCCACTTGTGCCTTCTTTCAGTGGTTCATCATTCACCGCCACTCAGTGTTTACTGCATATCCAGGGCCTCACGACAAACGCACGGCATGAGTGTAGCTCTTTATCCTCAAGGTCTCAGTTTAATGGGAAAACAAAACCAGTTCCAATCCATGAACAATTACAAACAGGATTTTATAACAGGATTCCTAGATTAAGGAAAACTAGAGAGACCTGGCAACAGAAGGTCATGCAAGACTGTGGACTGGATCCTTTTGCTGTAAAACATCATTGAGACAACTGGCAAATCTTAAGTGAAGTCTGATGAGTAGGTAGTAGTACTACTTGGTTGTTAACTCATAGATTTGAAAGGGTGAACTGGGACTGCAAAAGAGAATGTCCCTGTCAGAAAGTGCTCTTCATTTTCCCCAGTGAGGTACATACTTTAACACATTCCGAATTTAGGAGATATATCCCTAAGGGAAACCTTACTGCTTTCTTTTAGAGATTTAAATATTTATTAAAATAATAACAAAAATGAAACAGTTAATGTGGCTTTTGATATTCCTAACTTTATAAAGATCTCTTGTTAATATCAATGCATGATACATTAGAAGACAGGAATGTATTCAAATTATATTCCTGAAAAGTCACAGGAGAATGCTTTATTACATGGACCTATCTGGTGGAAAAGTTCTTTACATTGTTCTTCCAACTTTTCTGCTGCTTGAGACGGTTTCAAATTAAAAATATTAAACAATTTAAAAATGTCTCCAGTTTACTTAATCCCTTCCTAAGAAATCTGAGAATGCTACTCATTTTTCTCCATAACAAACAATGCTGAAAGGATTATCTTTGTGTATCAATCTTTGCATCATGAACTTTTATTTCCACAGGGTAGGTTTCAGAAATTGATGGAATTGCTGGGTCAAAGGCATTAGGATTGTATTATTAATATCCCAGCTTTCTCACTGTCTGAGTCCTCATCTGCAAGATGAGTCTCTCAATGTCTTCCTGTCAGGGCAGCACCCAGAACTGAACATAATGCTTGCGCTGTGAGCTGACTGGCAGAGAAAACAGTGGACTATTATTCTGCTTTGTTCTGAGCAGCAGTGTGTATCTGTGCTTGTGTGTATGAGATATGTACACATACGTACACGTGTGTACGTATATATATGTGCATTAATATACATGTGTGTTGCCAGACTGCCCTTCAGAAAGTTTGTACTGGTTTAAACTCCTATCAACAGTGTAACATTGTTCTAAACTTACTCAATTTTTATAACAAAATTATCTCACTGATTTTTATTGGCATATTTTCCATTACTAGTGGGCCCCCACATGACCTTGAATGTTAAATGTGTTTAGAAATAAAACTAGAAATTACACATCTCTGAGAGAAGCTGTATTATCACAGACTATGACTGTCAGTAAAGCATGACATTTATCAAAGAGTTTGAAAATTGAAGTTTTCTGAGGCAGGATCGTTATGTAGAAAGGCTGGTTTTAAAATTAAAGCAAAACTGTAAACCAATTAAAATGTAATACCTGTTAGACGTTCAAAGGTATTAAAAAAAAAAAATGCAAGTACAATGATTTAGGGACGTGGCGGGGAATGCTTGATGAAAACGGCCCAAACGTTACCAACTGTTAAAGTAGGCTGTTACTCTCAGCTTACTCGTAACTGAACTCTCCCTTTTCTCAGGTGTTAACAGACCACACTGAGGAAGAGCTGCATTCGTAGCTGCGCGTCTCCCCCTCCCCTCTCTGCCGCTCTCGATTCCTCTACTCCATAGCCCTGTCTCTGCTAAAACCAACGTCCACACCATTTCTTCCAGCTCTTGGCACAGGAAGCTGCTGTTGCTGTTTAACTCTGGGAGATCAGAGTGAGAGGGAAGACATCAGACGTGACGCAGAGTCTATGCATGTACTGGGTAGTATGTGGGATATGACAGTACGTGAACACTTACTAAGTATTTTACACACACTGAATCCATGAGGTATTAATACCATCTCCTTTTAACAAATGAGGAAACAAGAAAGGGTGATAAGCTACTTCCTCAGAGTCACATGGCTGGTAAATGACAAGGTCTGGATTAAGCCCAGAGCTGACTGACTCCTGAGTCCATACTCCTTATCAGTATGGCACATTGCTTTTTTAAAACCTTAGCTGTTTTTCTTTTTTTTAACCCAAATATATGTTTTTTGAACCACACAGATAACCCATAAAGGGTTACTCTGCCTCTAAACATCAATACTTAATTATACATCTTCTAGTTTTTAAAAACAAGTTAGTTTCACCTGGTTTGCCCTAGATCTTGTCTTGAACGGCCACAGTCCCTTCAAATGCTCCTCACAGGAAATTGATTTTCATTTTCTCACTGTCCTAGTCTCACTCCAATGAATGAACTTATTTGTCCATGTCTCTAAGTGCAGCCCTGAAATGGAACACAATGTCTGCCCTGTAAGCTAACTGACAGAGAAGAGTGGGGTTATCAGCCCACTTCACAGGAAACAACAATTGTCCAATAAATGAAGCCTTTTGCTTACAGCCACAAAACTTTGATGACTCATATTTAGCTGAAATTAAGTCTTGATAACCTAGTCACATGCACTGCTAAACCGTTCCTCACTTATCCTACACTTATTTAATAGTGACTCTAGTAATCAGTAAGAAGAATGAAAAATGAGTAAATTAGAAACATAAATGAGATAGTCAGGAGACATACTCCAAAACAAGATCTTTTCAAGCATTCCTGTAGCGATCTTGGGGAACCAATCACTATATATCTGTTCTCATCATTAACAGCATCTAGCTCTTCTACATGGCAAGATTATATTTCACATTAGATAGAAAATCTGCTAGGCTTTCAATTTACATAAAAAATACATATCCTAAAGGAGATCAGTCCTGGGTGTTCACTGGAAGGACTGATGCTGAAGCGGAAACTCCAATACTCTGGCCACCTCATGCAGAGTTGACTCACTGGAAAAGACCCTGATGCTGGGGGGGTTTGGGGGCAAGAGGAGAAGGGGACGACAGAGAATGAGATGGCTGGATGGCATCACCGATTTGATGGATGTGAGTTTGACTGAGTTGGTGATGGATAGGGACGCCCGGCGTGCTGCGATTCATGGGGTCGCAAAGAGTCAGATACGACTGCGACTGACCTGAACGGAAGATACACATACATCTGTTATTATTAAGGGCAAGTGTGTGTTAATTGCTCAGTTGTGTCCAATTCTTGGCGACCCCATGGACTATAGCCTGCCAGGCTCCTCTGTCCATGGGATTTTCCAGGAAGAATACTGGAGTGGGTTGCCATTCCTTCTCCAGGAGATCTTCCCAATCCAGGGATCAAACTTGGGTCTCAGGCATTGTAAGCAGAAGCTTTACCATCCGAGCCACCAGGGAAGTCAAGAATACTGGAGTGGGTTGCTATTTTTTCCTCCAGGGGATCTTTCTAACCCAGGGATCAAACCCAGGTTTCCTGCATTGCAGACAGATTCTCTACCATCTGAGCCAGCAGGGAAGTTACATACAGTTTATTGCCAAAACCAGGATAGTCTGGGAGTGAAAGAAGGGACATTATTAATAACTGCACAGAAAACTATGTAAATTGTAAAACATGTAAACCAGCCATAACATGGGGACATGGCTACCCTAGGCATACTGGATGTGACTATATAAAATACCTGCTTTCAACTAAGGACATGTTTGAAATTTTCTTCCCAACAAAGAGTGATCAAGAAAAATCACAGCATACCCATTATTGACTATTTAGCATGCTATCTTTAATAGATGCTTTAGGCATCAAAGCAGTACTTAGGGCTTGCATAGGCTCCCTGTGTGGCTCTGCTGGTAAAGAAACCACTTGCAATGCCAGAGACCTGGATTCGATTCCTGGGCTGGGAAGATCCCCTGGAGAAGGGAAAGGCTACCCACTCCAGTATTCTGGCCTGGAGAAGTACATGGGGTCACAAAGAGTCGGACACACCAAGTGACTTACACTTTCACTTTCAGGGCTTGCATAGGGTCTCCCTACAGCTCAGCTCCTTTGACTCTATTTCCCATACTAGCTCCCTCTTCCTCATACCAAAAGAAAGACTGTACATTCCTAAACTAGGTATTTTCTGCACACAGAGATTTTCAGGAGTGCAATATTCATGGTAGGGAAAGGAAAGGAATCTAAGCTCAGAAGATTGTCTGTCCACAGTCTCATGGACAGTAAGTGACAGGGCCAGAACTGGAAGCTGCTTGAGTTTTCGTACCACTCAAAGGACTGAATTCAAGGCTGGTTCTGCTATTAAATGTATAGTAGCTTCTTAAGATACTACCGGTCTCTACCTAATTTCAGAACTCTGGATATGAAAGCAGGCCTGTTTCCAATACCGCTTGTGAAAACAAAAGGAAGAACTAAAAGATCTGTCTGAAGCAAAGGTAAGTAAGATAAAGAACAAAAAGTACTTAGGGGCATAAACACTAGAAAGTGTCCAAGTTTCTTAAAGACATGATGTCATCCAAGAACCCAGCATTGCTCCTCCAAAGCACACCTCCAGAGGGGGTTCAAATAACATTCAGAGATTGAGAAGATGAGAAGGAGCCACCAAGAAAGTGATGTCTCAGAAGTGAGATGAAAACAGTACAGTGTGAAGGTAGAAGTGCTCAGCTCTGTCAAGTTATGCTGAAGGGCAACCGAGGAGGGCTGCTAGTTGACTCTTGGATTTCAGAATACGGACGCGGTGCTTGTGGTCAGTCGTGTCCGACTCTGGCACCCCATGGACTGTGGCCCACCAGGCTCCTCTGGGATGCTCCAGGCACAAACACTGGAGTGGGTTGCCATTTCCTCCTCCAGGGATCTTCCCAGCCCAGGGATCAAACTCTTGTCCTGCCTCCACTGCAGGCACCAGGGAACCCCATGAATGTGGTAGATTGTTTCTTTTTCTTTTTTTTTTTTTAAAGGCAACAAATTCTTTACTGCAAATCCCACCTGGAGGCGGAGTCTACTGCAAGTTACATTTGGCAAACATGATGCAGGCACAGGTTTGCAAAGCACGTGTGCAGTGGGGCTTCCCTCTTTTGCTACAAGGACTCTTTCACCATCATGGGAATAAACACCATGGAGATGAAGCTCAGGTGGCCACAGCCCTGGCTGACAGTAAGCCAACCTCAGACACACAGGCGAGACCATTCTAGCCAGGAAGACCAGCCAGGTCAGCCATAACAAGAACTGTCTAGAACTGCCCCCACAGAATTAAAAGCAAGTAAAATGGTTTTGTTCTAAGCCACTAAACTTTGGAGTGGTCTGCTAACAAGCAAAAACTCAGTGATAAAGAGGAGGATACTGGTGGCAGAAAAGAGTTGTTTCAGTGGAGGAGTGGGAGTGGATATCTGATTAGAGCTGGACTAAGAATGATTGGACAGAAAGAAAGGAACACAAGGCCTGTGGCTGACACCAGCTGAGCTACAAGGGCTTCCCTTTCAAACAAGGCCAGTTCCTCAACCAGGAAACACCAAACATTCTTGCACTGTTTGCAAGGTATTCCCTATCCTCTTCCAAAGCCTCTATATAGGTACGGTGGCACAATGGCAAAATCCGTCTACTAAAGCACTTACCTGGTGCATCCAGCTACGGCCAGCTCGAGCATACCTTCTCAAAGATGCAGAGGATGGGCGGGTGAGGGAACCACATACTCTGCTACTTTACTGCCGACAGGTTTTAGCAGCAAACTCTACTTGATATTTACACCTGTCATTAGAAGAGTGTGTGTGCGCGCGTGTGCACACACACAAATCCTTACAGGGCACCTAACCAGCTCTTAACAAGCCTTGGCAAGCTCATCATTTCTTATTTTCCAGAAAATTTCTCTGTTTGAAAAAGAACTCTAATTACATTTAAAAGCACTTGTAAAATAAATTCAAACAAGTTGCATAAAATGCCAAAAATTCATAAATAACTTACTTGGCAATCCTCAGCTTCCCAACTTCACCTCTTCCAGGGGCTTTAGCCCACTGCTGCGACAAATATTTAGGAACCTAAAACAAAACAAAACACTATGAAACCAGGTTTTGGATGCAAACAAGCTAACAAATCCTTTTAAGCATAAAGTGATTACAGCTTCTATTTTACTTTCTGTCTGTCATAACTGACCCATAGCAAGCTCTGATTATGTTTTGCACTAAAGAGATACTAAGATATGTAAGAAACGATTTTAGCTCTCAAAGTGTTTAACAACAATTGAGTTGGTGACACAAAACTAAAACTGGTCATATATAGCTTAACAATAATGAAGCGCTAATTTATGTTCCCAAGTAAGTCTAATAAAAGTTCAGAGATGAGAAAGGCTGCCAGAAAAGGCTTCTTGGAGAATCACACTGACACATTATGTAGAGACACTACTGAGTTTAAGATGATTTGAAAGTCATGTTTTATTATGTATAAGATAACTAATATGATGAAGGATCTGCTGAAATAAAACAAATTATTCAATGTAACAACTAGCATTTACATAACACTACTTTCCTGACACTGTGATATGCACTTTTCAAACATTTATACCTCACATCTATACGAGGTAGGTACTGTTCATTATCCCCACTGCACAGACTATGAATTTGGAGCACCCAGGGATTATAAAATTTAGCCAAAGGTATAAAATTGGCAAATGAGGACCCAGGATTCAAATCCAGGCACTCTAGTTCCAATGCCTATGCTTTTAAGCAATACACTATATTGTGTGTGCAATCAGATATTTGCCATCAAAATCTCAAAAGGTTAAGAGCATATAACCTACTATGGGCCACCTGTTATTTCCTCTAAGACATAGTTGGAACTCGGGAATCAGTACATACGTTTAAGATGACCCTATTCTGGAGGAGTAAGAAGATGCTACACGTGAAGTATGAAGTGCAATGCCTCACACAAACCACATGCTCACTGAATATCAGGTGTCATTTTTATTTTCCACAGTAAGTCTGGAATAATAACATGAATGTATAACAGAGTCAAAGAGAGCTTCCAAAGCTGGAAAGGAAAAAATGCTATCTAATAAAGTTTCATGTATAAGAAGAACCACATGACTATGAGTTGAACTGCAGTGCTTTGAATCGAGTAAACATTTAAGAAAAGACGACCCTAATGGTATTTGTTCATTCCCTACACTAAAATAAACTGAACAACTACCGTGTCAAAACTATGCCATAAGCCTGGAAAAGACACAGGGGAAGGGAGCCCACGGTGACAGGCACCATGCTATACATTTTGCATCCACAACCCATTTAATCCTCCCATTCATCCCGCAAAACTGCACCGCTCTCCTCATCCTGTAGATGACAAAACCGAGGCTCAGAGGATTGAAATGACACGGTTAGCTAGTATTAGTCAAAGACTCCAGACTGGTCAAATGCTACACCATCCTTTACATACTACAGATCCTCTAAAGGAAAAGGAGTTTTGAAGATTCCATATCTTAAAGTTGCAACTATACTACGCTCCACTATTCATGCAAGCTTACAGGATTTGGCAAATTTCTTAGGATAACTGTACCTACCTATTAGGCCTGCTTTGAATACAGATAAGAAGAAAACCCACTCAGGCATACAGAAGATTTACTGGCAAAAGTAACTAATTATTCCAGGAGTGTTAAGGTGGCCTGATTAAGGGCTCAAATACTGTCACCAGGACTCTCTCCATCTCTCAGCTCTTCTCCTCACCACACTGACTTCCCCGCTATGTAGCACGACGGCTGAAGCCACTCCTTCAGAACACGAGTTCTTCCCCAAATCCCTAGCAAAATCGTTTTTCTCTTGTGGCTCTGACCAGGTCACGGGTCCTTCATCTGGCCTGTTACTGAACCAGAGATGAGATTCCTGCACTGCCAGCCTGAGCCAGGGACACCTTTGGGGAGGGATAGTCAACCTTAGAATCACCAGACTGAAAAGGCGGAGCGGTGGTGCCCACAAAGGAAACTCAAGGTGCTGTCACGGTGAGTCAAAGAAGCAAATGTCAACATTAGCTGCCAGAACTAAATACAAGATGTGAAACTGATCTGGGCAAATACTGTTACATCAAATAAAACCCTGAATCCTCAGACTGTGTAAATTATTACCTCATGGCCTCAATCTTGAAATCCTGCCTAACACGTTAGCCTTTGCTTCTGGCTTTGTCTGATTTTTAGCCCAAGGGAATCTTCTTGTCAATTACTCTAACACAAAGAAGAAATGGCGTTCTACAGATAGCAGCCTGCTCTAACAATCAATGGCAAGCTATACTCCTAATAAAGTCCTTAGCGGAAAGATGGTGGTTTTTCTTCATCATATTCCAAGTTTCTGATTCAAATACTGTTAGACTTTCTCATTATCAAGAACAGTACCCTTTCCATAAACTGTATTTCGAGGAACCCTTCTGACCACCGTCTCCTAACTCCCTGGCCCTCTCCTCGGTACTTCGGCTCCAACAATTCTTCCATCCTTCACATCACTGACTCTGTCCCTGCCTGCTTATGTCCTCTCTTCTGAGATGGAACTACATTTCACAGCCTGTCATTATAATCATTCTCTTGTCCCTAACTCCCTCCATCATACTGGCCTGGCAGAGTCTAACCCTGATTAAAGCCAAGTGATACTAGTAATATTATTTATCTTATTAATTAATCCATGTATTATTTGATTGTGCTACTCTTCCTCCACACTTGCACCTGAGCATCTGAAGAAAGACAACCACGCCAAATGGTCTCCCCTGAAATCCTTGGTGATTAACATCAAGTAAGCCCTTCAAGATGCTGGGCAATTTAACTCTCTCTCCCTGGTCAACTGTCACCTGCAGCGGGAAAGCCAGTGCAGACAGGGTGCACGTCCACGTCACTCCTCAACCTTGTAACACCTCTTGCTTCCTCTTCCCTTCAAGATGATAACTCGACTTCCTCTTCCACTGAACCATCAAAAGCTTCTAAGTCTACCACTTAGCCACAGGGGAGCCTTCTACTCTGCTCTCCCCTCTTAACGGATGAACTGTGGCCACTCCCTCCACATGCGCGCTGAATTTTTGCCAATAATCTAACCTAGGACATCTTTCCTTCAATGCTACCCCTTCTCCCCTCCACTCCCTTCTTTATTCTCCCAACAGAAAACAATGATGATGTGTGTGTGTTAGTGGCTCAGTCATGGCCAACTCTTTGCGATCCCAAGGACTGGTAGACCCCAAGCCCACCAGACAACTATGTCCATGAGATTCTCCAGGCAAGAGTATTGGAGTGGGCTGCCATTCTCTTCTCCAGGGGATGTTCCTGACCCAGGGGATCAAACCCAGGTCTCCTGCATTGCAGGCAAACTCTTTACCATCTGAGCCACCAGGGAAGCCCAAAGTGAAAGTGTTAGTTGCTCAGTAGTGTCTGACTCTTTGCAATCCCGTGGACTATATGTAGCTTTCCAAGCTTCTCTTACCATGGAATTCTCCAAGAAAGAACACTGGGGTGGGTAGCCATTCCCTTCTCCTGGAAAATCTTCCTGACCCAGGGATAGAACCTAAACCCCCTGCATTGCAGGCAGATTCTTTACTGTCTGAACCACCATGGAACAGAGAGCTTACCAAACGTGGCAGAAGACTCTAAGATGGCCCTCAATGATCCCCAGCCGCTGATACTTGCACCCTTGTGTAACACCCTGATTACATCCGCCCAACTAAGCCACGCCAGGAAACTCCTGAGCCACAGAAACTATGATATCAAAAGTGCATGCTATTTTATGTTACTAAGCCTGTGGTGATATGTTACATAGCAATAGATAACAAACACGTTACGTGACATTTAATGTATTTAAATGTTTTAAATAATTAACCATGTAATTCTCACACAATCTGTTTATTTTTTCCATTTTACAAGTGAGGAAGCTGAGGCACGCAAAGTGAGCAAATAGACTCACGGTCACACCCCTGGAAAGGGCAGGCTCCTTCATCCTTCCCACCCACTGTCCCATGTCTCTCCTCTCTCCACCTCAAGGCTCTGAGTGAACTGTCTCTGCTGGCTGACCACAGTTCCTCCTCTGCCGCTGTATTCTGCTCTAGACAGGCTTCTCCCTCCACCACTCCACAGACACAGCTGCCTGTGGTTAAAGAGCTCTCCGCAATGTCAAGCCAACGTTCAGTCCTCACCTTGCAGACCTATCAGAAATATATGAGACTCTATTGTCTCCTCCTCCTTGGAACGCTTTCTTCACTTGGCGTCAGGTCACCATAGTCTCTTGTGATTTTCCTCCCACTTCTCCAGACTCTCCTTTTTCAGTCTCCACAAATCTAGATTCTCATCTTCCTGACCTTTTAACCTGAGAGGGCCTTGATTTCGATCCTCAAGCCTCTCCTCTTTGTCCACACTCATTCTTACGTAACCTCATCTGATACCAAGGCTTTAAATTCCATCTGTATAACTACAACTCTCAAATTTACAGCTCTTCCCTCAAGTCCCAAATTACACAACCAGCTGCTTACTCAAACTCTCCATCTGAATATTCAGGAGACATTTCAAACTCAAAATCTCCACTCAAGAACTGATTCTTACTCATGAACCTATTCCTCCAGCAACCTTCCATACATAGTAAAAGTCAACTCCATCCTTTCAGGTATTCAGTCTGAAGCCATGGACTTACCCTGAATAGCTCCTTTTTTCTCACATTCCACATCCAATCGACTGACACAACCTGTCAGCAATACCTTCAAATTATATCTGGACTCCACATCCTTCTCACCAATTCCAGGGCTACCAACCTAATCCAGGCCATCATCATCTCTTGTATGATTATTGTCCATGTCCACTTTAAACACAGCAACCAGCTCAGTTCAATCGCTCAGTCATGTCCAACTCTTTGCGACCCCATGAACTGCAGCACACCAGGCCTCCCTGTCCATCACCAACTCCCAGAGTTCACTCAAACTCATGTCCATCGAGTCGGTGATGCCATCCAGCCATCTCATCCTCGGTCCTCCCCTTCTCCTCCTGCCCCCAATCCCTCCCAGCATCAGAGTCTTTTCCAATGAGTCAACTCTTCACATGAGGTGGCCAAAGTACTGGAGGTCAGCTTTAGCATCATTCCTTCCAAAGAAATCCCAGGGCTGATCTCCTTCAGAATGGACTGGTTGGATCTCCTTGCAGTCCAAGGAACTCTCAAGAGTCTTCTCCAACACCACAGTTCAAAAGCATCAATTCTTTGGCGCTCAGCCTTCTTCACAGTCCAACTCTCACATCCATACATGACTACTGGAAAAATCATAGCCTTGACTAGACGGACCTTCATTGGCAAAGTAATGTCTCTGCTTTTGAATATGCTATCTAGGTTGGTCATAACTTTCCTTCCAAGGAATAAGCATCTTTTAATTTCATGCAATCAGAGTGACCATATTAAAATAGAAATCAGATCACACTGTTCTGTTCAAAGCCTTTCAGTTTATTTAACAGACATCTACATAGTGCTTACTACGTGCCAGATACTTTTCTAAGCACTTTAAAAATTTATCTCACTTGTGCCGGGAGCCAGCACGGGAGATCCCACACATGACAAGGTCATGTGTAGAGACCTGACAAGCAAGGCTTCAGGACTTGAGGGACTCCCTGGACCTGCTCGAGCATCTACCCCAAAACCAGAATCTGTCTGTCTTACTATTTTATGCCTTTCACCAGCTCTTCTGACATTAACAGGGGGCTAACCCCGATCACCTTTTTCTGAAAAAATTAACTTAGGGCTCTAGTTGATAAATCTCCTGGGCATGAAAGGAGTATTTCAATTCAAACCTCCTGATAGCATTCTAGCTTACCTGGCAGGTTTATCCAGACTCTTGCAACATTGTTGAGCCAATGCTTGTTGCCAAGTTTCCACATCCCTTATCCATTGTGTTCCTGGGAGCGCAAATAGTTAGGATGTAGAAAAAACAAGCAGTAGCCTTAGCATTAGCAACATTAGACTTTGAGTTAGTAAGTTCTCTCTTTGCTGTAACTCACTGAATCTTTGCTCCATAAAAATGTAACTCTGTACTTTAAACGTGACGCAGTCTAGGAATTTAAGAAGAAACATTTCAAGGGAAAATTATTGTTCTGGCTGACCAACGTTTATCAAAAAGGGGTCATACAATATCAACAGGCCTCCAGGCCAGAAGATAATGTACAAAAAATAACTCTTGCAGGAAGAAACCTGGTATTGATGAAAGTTAATACTGATGGAATGTCGAGCTGACTCCGCATTTTTCACTTTGCTCAATATACAATTCAGGGTATAAAAGCTCTCTCTGAAAATAAAGTAACGGGCCTCACTCACTGAAGCTTGGTCTCTCTGTGTCATTCTTTCTTTCTCTTTCAGGTTGATCCCCTGGAGCACAGAGGCCCTCTGAGTTCACTTTCCTGCCCAGGCTTCTAAGACCCTCTTGAAAAGGTGCTCTGCGCCTCTGCCCCATTGAGAGGGCGCCTGTGGCCTCCGTGAACAGAGCAAGTCCTGTGCAGGGGCTTTATTGGCTTTCTGTGTAAACCAAGGAATATCAACCTCTTTCTCTCGTCTATTTTCTTACCTGTAAAATTCTTTCCTTATCTCTTTCTCTCTCTCTCAGTCGCCGATGCCGTTCATGCTCTGGATATCTCTGGATCCTGCCAGGGCTGGGCCCCGGTACACTTGATCCTCATAACAACTTTATTATTATCCCATTTCACAGAGAAGCAACTAAGGCATCAAAAAGTGATCATTTGTCCAAAGTCTCCCAATCACTAGTGGTGAAGCCAGGATTCTAACCGAGGCAGTCGGGCTCCCCATCACCATCCATGCCTCCTCTCTATGGCTACTAGCCTCCCATGGCATTCACGGTAAAAATCCTGTAATGTCTCAGGTGATACAGTCCACTGAGATCCACGGCCTCACCAACTACCACTTTCACTCACTTGACTCTAACCACACGGATCGATTAACATTCCCAGCACCATCCCACTTGAGGGTGTCTGATTTGCTGTTACTTCTGTCTGGAACATTCCTCCCCAAAACATGTGAAGGGCGTTCCCATAACTCCCTTCAGGTCTCTGCTCAAAGCCCACCTTATCGGTGCGGCCCTTTCCCACCTGATTAAAACAGCATCCTCAGCTACTTTCTGCACTCCTTACCCTGATTTATCTTTCTTCAGAGCACTCAGCATTTGCTATACGCTTCTCTGTTTATTGTCATTCTCCCTCTCCATTAGAATGCAACCTGCACGAGGCAGGTGTCTCGTCTGTTTTGCTCACTCTGCCACATCCCTAACAGAAGAACAGACTAGCACGTGGTTGCAACAGAGTTATTTTAATGACTGGATACTGTTAAAGAAACATTAGCTACTGTTAATGTAATGACAATGATGGTGTTATCAGAATAAATCCAGGCTATGGAGTTAAACTTTAATAAATCTCATTGCATTCTCAAAGGGAAATCTTACTCCAGAGATCTACCTTAAAATAAGGGGGAGAAGGGGAAAACACCCATAGAGTGAAACATTTTCCAGCCTGCCACTGTCCCCTTATTGCTGGCTCCCTGACATGCTGCTAAGGTAAAGGGAAGACAAGAATGTTTCAGAGCTCCTGCTGAGACCACAGTTCAACACATAACCAGGTCAGAAGACCCTATGGTCAAACTGCCTGAGAACACAATTAGGCCATCAAACAAGACAACAGTTCTAAGTGAAGTAACTACATATTATAAAATAAAATTAAGAATCATATTCAGTACAATAATTGAATCTAGTACAAGCAACTGGTCAACTTAATAAAAAGATTATGTGCCTGAAGTTAATTGAAAAAACAAGTCTGGAACACATACTGCATTGTCATCATTATTAAAATAAAACTGAAAGTCCCTAAGGTAAGCCTACTAGTTTATTTAATTCAAAAGGTTGCCAAAATACTATACCCTTGTAATGATAACTAGTAGAATACAATGATGATAGTATGTCAATCATATATAACTTTTTATATCAAGAGATTATGGAAATGGGCTTCCCAAAAGCTCCAACGCATTAAGTTGGGAAGAGGCCTTCGCTGGTGGGCCAGTGGTTAGGAGTTCACCTTGCAATGCAGGGGACACTAGTTCGATCCCTGGTCCAGGAAGATCCCACATGCCCCAGGCTAACAAAGCCAGCAACTGCAGCTACCAAAGGCCATCCACCCTAGAGCCCAGGCTCTGCAACCAAAGAAGCCACTGCAACGAGAAGCCCAGGCACCACCACTAGAGAAATCCTGCACATAGCAGCGAAGACCCTGCACAGCCCAAAATAAATAAATACATATTTAAAGAAAAAAAGGAAGAAGGAGAAGGAACAAATAATGGTCTATATGGTTCCAAGGCTCCAAAATTTTTTTGGACAGCTGATATTTTTAATTAAAACATTACATTTTTATCTTTAAGTAAAGTTGTATATTTAAGGTGTACAACATATGCACATGAAACAATTAAGCCAGTCAAGCTAATTAACATATTATCTCTTCACATAATTACCTTTGTTTCTAGATGAGAACACCTGAATTCTATTCTGAGTAAATTTCCCCCAAACACTCTCGTCAACTTGTCACTTGTGAGATGGCTGTGTTGTTTCCACTGTCTCCACATTCATTAAAGAAACGCAGATGGAGACAGGAGAACAAGTACAACAGGGGATATTTTCTCAGATTTCCCAAGACCAGGGAGAGCGACAGCAAATGACTCACTTCAGCATTACTTTCTCAGAGAAATTCCCTTGACCTCTAGACCACGTTCCTTTGTTATTCACACTCACAAAACAGTATTTCTTTCTTCAGTGACCTTATCTATCTGTGTTTAACTGTTTTCATTAGGACCAGCATTGCCTGAGGTCTGTCTCAGGGAGCGTACTATAGACCCGGACCCTGTCCTTTCTTGCTCACAGTAACGCACTCAGAGCCTAGAACAAATGACTGGTGATCACTGAAAGCTTGTGGAAGAAACCCATCTGCCCGCCCACTCACTCAAGCTGCAGAGTGGTCAAGGCAACTGCGCCTTTGAAGCCAAGGGGCCAAGGTGGTATATACAGAGCTTACTCCCTAAGCTTGTTTGCCAGCTTTGCTTCATCTAGTATCTAGTTCAACAACAACTAGCCTCCAAACCATGCTTTCCCCAGGGTATACAAGCAAATTAAGAGTGCTGCGTGGACACTGGCATGGCACCCATTTCTTCATTTAGGAATGAAGGCCTATCCCCCGAGCTGCTGGGAGTGTGGCCACAGACAGCCTGCAGCTTAGCTCTCTTTGGAAGTGCTTCCAATGAAGAGTTGACCACGATCACACACTCCTCCTGGGCCAAACCACTCTGTGCCCAATCCTGCATAAATCCTTTTCCTTCCAAAGGGGATGATCCCAACAGCACTGCATAACAAACCCTTGCATGCTCATCACCTCAGAACCAGCTTCCCTGGGGATCCACCATATATCAGGCAGCTTTTACTTACACGTTGTCTTGAAGGTCAATGTATTGAGCTGACAAGACCCAAGGCCATAAAAACAAATTCCCCACCCCCTCACTTCTGTCCTCCACAGAGAAGTCTCATTAAAGAGACCCAAGGGGTGGGGGTGGGGTGGGGAAGGGAAAGTACATTTCCTATTCCTGGCATAAGCTTTGTAGCCACATAGACCTAAATCTGAATCACTGTTCCATGCTTGGGCAGGATAATTAACCCCTCTAAGCCTCAATTTTACCATCTGAAAAATATAGATAATTAGTACCTACTTCACAGGTTTGCTTTGTGAAATACTTGGCACATTGGAAGTTTTTCTCCTGCAAGGCTTTGGGGTATCACCCATTCCAGTTTCATCTCTCCCTGATGGATAGCTTTCACTCTGGCTGCCAATGTCCAACTGCTTATTTGTCTGTGAAAAAAGAAAAGCTAAGCTTGACGGCTTTTGAGGTGTTGCATGAAAGTGAAAGTCACTCAGTTGTGTTCGACTCTTTGTGACCCCATGGACTATACAGTCCACATATACATGGTGTACATGAACTATAGTCTCTGGAGAGACTATACAGTCTCTCCAGGCCAGAACACTGGAGTGGGTAGCCTCTCCCTTCTCCAGTGGGTCTTTCCAACCCAGAGATTGAACCCAGGTCTCCAGCATTGCAGGCAGATTCTTTACCAGCTAAGCCACAAGGGAAGTTCAAGAATACTGGAGTGGGTAGCCTACCCCATCTGCAGCGGATCTTCCCGACCCAGGAATTGAACCGGAGTCTCCTGCATTGCAGACAGATTCTTTACCAACTGAGCTATTGAATAGAGGACCCAACATTCACAGAGGGTGATGTCTATCCATCCCTTCGGTCCTGATTCTCTCCTCCAACAAACATCAATCACAATGCTCACAGGAGGAAGGCTGGTGGGAACCGAAACACACCTTTTTGCTGGTCAGAAAGTCGTTGGGTGAACCTACCGCAATGCTTGTCAATACCTCCACTTGTCCATTTCCTCCAAGAAAGATAGTTTTATCATCCAAGCTCTGATAGGATATTCATTACTTACAAAAACCCCACCACTCCTAAAAACGCTGGGGGCTTTATCTCCTCTTCCCCATCAGGTACCCTTACCCTCCAGCCAACCATAACTAGAGAAGATGACTTTTCCAGAAGTCTAAATGTTGGAAGTGAAACAACAGAACTATGCTAAAGTGTTCTTAAATATCACGTTTAGACCGTGATTTGGTGTACAGTGTGCAACAGCAGTCCTGTGACCAGCTGGCAACCTGACAGTGGCGAAGACTGAGTGAGCAACAGGAACCAGGTAATGCCCACTCCAAGGGATAAGCTCCCTGACCAGGGGAAACTGTAGTTGTTCATGTTTTTTTGAGCAGGCGATATTGTAAAGTTAAATTCAGTCATGTCTATTATCCATCAAAACTTATTTAGATCATCATTCTCTTGTCGATTTAAGGTATTCAGAACTCCAGAAATGGCCTTTGTCTTGCTGTATCTCACTGTTTGCTGACCCCAGGTTAGGCAAGGCACGAGCGGGGAAGCTGCAGGAAGATGCGAGGCACTGCAGGGACCGCAGACGGTCTTTATTTGCAGCAGCAACGCAGACATGCTTTATTTTCTAATGGCTGACACAGCAGCAGCAACAACTGCCCGACTCAACTAGACTCACCTTGACTACAGGAGCTTTTCAGGTGGTGGTTATATAGACCACACCACGACGCTCATGCGCAGCACCACAAACGATCCCAGCTGTAGGATGTGAGTGGAGTGGGGCAAGAGAGCCTGACCACCACCACTTGGCCAACTGCTCCTCCCTACAGCATTTCACTGGTCAGAACAGATACCGGTAGTGGACATTCTGGTACACAATCTTCCACTCTATTTGCCTTTTCCTGAACACACTCATCAGCCCTGCTTGGAACTATTTCTGCCCCCCACCCCTCAACTAATCAACTCCATAAGCTCTTCTTAAATGTCAGCTTCCCCATGAAATCTTCCCTGATTCCACCAGATAACTTTTTTTACTGCTTAAAACTCTGAGAGATCTTGTATGTATAACTCTTACTGTAATTTTCCTTTTCCTTGTCTAGTGATCAAATTAATAATGAACAAATTAATTATGAACAAAAATGGCCCATAAACTTGCGATACTCTAGGAACTCACATATTTTGCCACAAATGATCCTCAAAGATCAGAACTCAAGGCATAATTTTAATAACAAATATGAACGTATACCAAAAAAATTTTCAATTGCATGCAGTTCTTTTCAAATTCTAATTTGAACAGAAAAATTCTAATTTGAACTATCATTAGTAAGACTTCTTTTTAAAGTGATCAAATGTATTCAAATGGCCATATAAGTGAGAATACTAAAATTTCTTAACTTCAGATTTGTCAGTCAGTTCAGTCGCTTAGTCGTGTCCGACTCTTTGAGACCCCATGAATTGCAGCACGCCAGGCCTCCCTGTCCATCACCATCTCCCGGAGTTCTCTTACATCCTCATTTAGTCAGTCACTACATCCTGACAACTTTTGCTGAAAAAGTTTCCCTAATTCCTGAGACTTCACCATCAAATGTCTAGGACCCTGTGATAATTTCCTAATTTTGACTCTGGCTATCTTCTCTTCAAGCTTCCCCCGCCCCCCATGCCAAAAGAATCATTTGTACCCCTGCCTTACTCAAACCCTCCAAGAGTCTCATTTCCTATAGACTAGAGGTAAAATATTCCGATTTCACAACGTGACAATATCAGTATATGGTCCCAATCTGCCACTCCAGGCATGATGTCCTCTTTGTTTTCCAGCCCACACCACATTACTGTGCATTCTCACTCCTGCATTTCAGAACCACTCTCCATGGTATGCTATGGAGATACTATGGGCCCCCCATTCAAATCTCTGTCAGGCAAACAACATTTATTGAGCATCTACTGTGCCCCAAGCACAAACACATCTCCTCAAGCTCTCGTCATCTTTTCAAGCTCTTTCCATCTGCAAAGGAGATCTCCTCCCTAATGATTTCTCTCCATTTAGCATGCAGGAGGAGAGAAATACTTGGTTACCCCATCATTTTAAATCACACTGGTGTCACTGTGGTAAGTCAAATCAGCACCAGAGATTAAGGCTAGGGGTGAAGAATAAGAGTTCATTTATTCATTCATTCATGCATGCATCACATTATCTGAGCTATTTACCTTACGCCAAATACAGTCCTGGGTGTGACAGGCAAGACGCCTACTCTCGGGAAATATGACTGTGCATGTGCTTTGAAGAATGGTAATACAGGTTCAACATGCTAGTGAATAATCCTAAGGGAAGGAGCAGGGGACTACAGAAGATGAGATGGTTGGATGGCATCACCGACTCAATGGACATGAGTTTGAGTAAGCTCTGGGAATCGGTGATGGACAAGGAAGCCTGGTGTGCTGCAGTCCATGGGGTCACAGAGTCAGACACAATTGAGAGACTGAACTGAACTGAATCATAAGGGAGCTACATCAGAAAGGAAGACTGGAAGGGCCTCTCAGATTTAACTGATAAAAACTCAGACATGTGATAAAAGCTTTCCAAATATCTAACAAATAAAGGTCTCTATGTTTTACTTGAGTTTTCAAGACTATCATAATCACATTTTGAGTATACACATGTCTTATGAAAACTTCCTAAGAAACTACAGTCCCCAATATGAAAAAGTAAGGCATAAATAGTGTACTCACTAAGTGAAGAAGTGAAAGTTTCTCAGTGTCTGACTCTTTGCGACCCCATGGACTATACAGTCCATGGAATTCTCTAGGCCAGAATACTGGAGTGGGTAGCCTTTCCCTTCTCCAGGGGATCTTCCCAACCCAGGGATTGAATCTAGGTCTCCCACATTGCAAGTGGATTTCTTACCAGCTGAGCCACAAGGAAGCTCAGTAAGTACTTACTAAGGATTAATCAAAATGCTGCCTTTACAAAAAAAAAAAAAAATTACTGATAGTTTCACCTGAGACTCAGTCGAGCTCTAAAGGAACACCCCAGTCCACGGTCTCTCCTTCCCTGAGTTCAGAGCACTCTCAGCTCTCCTGGGAACTCCATAAGAGCCATCAACCTAAAAGGACACTTTACGGGTGAAAGTGAAGTCGCTTAGTCCCGTCCAACTCTTTTCAACCCCATGGACTGTAACCTATCAGGCTCCTCCGAAAGGGATTTTCCAGGCAAGGATACTGGTGTGGGTTGCCATTCCCTTCTCTAGGGGATCTTCCCCACCCAGGGATCGAACCTGGGTCTCCTGAATTGCAGGCAGATGCTTTACCATCTGAGCCACCAGGGTACTCAGAGACCAGTTCTACTTTCTGGTTCAGAAAACTACCCAGAAAGCAAACGCTCGATTTTCTTATAGAGATTGATGACTAAAATCAGTTTCAGCAAGTGGAGATGAAGAAATTCTTCAGTCTGGGATAAAATGCTCAAACTGGGGGGCCATCAAGACAGGAGCCCAGGAAAAACCAGGTCGTGGGATAAGGAGATTCATTCCAGGCACGTTCAGACTCTTAGTTGGCTAAAACACACTGGGTGTCCCTGAACTAATGTCCTTGTCTGCAAACAAGCCTAACAACCAACCCTGCCTCTCAAGGTAAGCAAAGTTCCAACGAGAGAGCCCTAATGAGCTTTTAGCGCACAAAGTGGGACAGTCTCAAGTCACGTGCGTGTGTGTCTATGTTAGTTGCTCAGTCGTGTCCGACTCTTTACAACACCTGCAGCCCACCAGGTCCCTCCGTCCATGGGGTTCTCCAGGCAAGAACACCGGAGTGAGTTGCCATTTCCTTCTCCTAAAGGAACTGTAGAAAGAAAGTGAAGTCACTCAGTCGTGTCCGACCCTTTGAGACCCCATGGACTGTAGCCCACCAGGCTCCTCCGTCCATGGAATTTTCCAGGCAAGAGTCCTGGAGTGGGGTGCCAGTTCCTTCTCCCCTCAAGTCACTTAAACTACTTTAAAAGGAGCGCAAGCGGGAGCCACGCAAACCTTACCTTGACCAGCCACACTCCGGTGTTCTGTTTGGCGCCGGTCAGGTCGAGTTCTCCGCGCTCGGCCATGGGTCTGTCGCCGGCGGAGACCTGCGGACTTAGAGCAGCGGCCCCGGGAGCTGGTGACTGCGGGACGAGGGAGGGAAGCACACGGCGAACGCTGGCCGGAGGTTGACTGTGAAGAGCTCGCGGTCCAACTTCCGGGATGCCGGGAGCCCTGGGAAAGACGAATACACACGGCCAACAGCGGGAACCGCGCCTGCGCGCTGCGGCCGTCAGTACGGGGCGCTACTGAGGTCAAACTTCATCGGCGGGCAACTTCTTGAGTGGGCGTGGCTACTTCCAGGGACTGTCTGAGTAATTAAAAACGAGGTTGGGATGGGCGCAAACATCAGCAGTACATATAAAGACCAGGTCACAGTAACAGAAGAAAGTGTCAAAACAGAAAAACGAGGTTTAAAGAGGCAAAGGCTGTCAGTGTATGTCCAGTCCTGGCCAAAGAGAGAAAGACAGCATTTGGAGGACAGGTAGGAGAAATGAATAAAATGAATTAGCAGGGTGGTCTTTATTAAAAGGCTACCCTGAGCACCTTCAATTAAACGTGTAGGGCGCACCCCTTTAAGACTCCAAAACCCAGAGCCCTTTGTTTTTTGTTTGTTTGCTATTGTTTTTAATTTATGTTTAATTGGAGTATAAGCGCTTTACAATGTTGTGTTAGTTTCTGCTCTAAAACAACATGAATCAGCTGTAAATATACATATGTCCTCTCCCTCTTGAGCCCCCCTCCAACCCCACCCCTATCCCACCCCTCTAGGTTGTCGGAGAACCCCGACCTGACCTCCCTGTGCTCTACAGCAACTACCCACGAGCTATGAATAGCTTTTTACACATGGTAGTGTATACATGTCAATGCTACGCTGGCAATCTGTCCCGCCCTCGCCTTTCCCGGCTGTGTCCACAAGTTTGGAGCCGTTTCATGAGGTCAATGACAATAGAGATGTAACAGAAAACTCTGATTGTTCAACTCCCCTGCTTAAAGAGTCTCCCCTCTCTCTTCTTGCCTCTAGAATAAAATTCAATCCTCTCCACATAGATCCTCACAGTTTGACCTCATCAAACTGTGGTGTACTCAATGCACCACTCATCTAAGCCCATCTAACCCGTCAGACCTCCCGGAACATATCAGAACGTTCCTCAATTATTTCAGAGCCTCTGCACACTGGATTCCCTTCACTCAGATGCCCTATTCTTCCCCTACTGCCTTCTGATTGGCAGACTCCTACTTGGGTTTCAAGATTAATGGAAATGCCTCTTCCTATGAGACCTTCTATCAACTCCCCCAGAGGAAGATCGTTTTTTCTTCCTGTCACAGTGTGCGTAACTTAGCACGATGAGCTATAATGTACTCGTTTGCATATTGCCTTTGCTTTCTAGACTATGCGCTCTTCCTAGGCAGAAATGGTGGGTTTTCTCGTTGTTTAATCAAAGCATCTGGCACAAAGCTGACACCACATCAGATTTCAGTAGGCTTTAGCTGAATGAACATTTGCATGAAAAGAAACAAACAGTAAGATATTGTAAGAATGGCAAGTGACGTATTGAATCCTGCATCAGAACCATACACAGAATTGAAGAAATTCCATGTCTATTCAGCCTAGGGCTAGGGAAAGCTGTCAGGGCTCTGAGATCAGCTGGGAAAACCTAACAGGAAAAACAGGAGATCAGGCACATAAGAGGAAGATCACAGTCTTGTGTGATCTTTAAGGCTCAAGAAGTGGCCTTAAAAATATAAAAAGGACAAGTGGATAAAGAGAGCTGCTTTAAGCTTTGATCAAATAGAAGGAATAAATTGGACTTCCCTGGTAGTGCAGTGGATATGAAAGGAACCTGCCTGCCCATGGCAAGGGGCCATAGGTTCGTTCCCTAGTCTGGGAAGATTCCACATGCTGCGGGACAGCTAAGCTTGTATGCCATAACTATGGAGCCTGTGCCCTAGAGCCCATGGGCCACAACAACTGAGCCTGCAAGCTGCAATTACTGAAGCCCTTGTGCCTAGAGCCTGTGCTCCGCAGCAAGAGACGCCACTGCAGTGAGAAGTCCATGAACCTCAGCTAGGAGTAGCCCTGGCTCACTGCACCTAGAGAAAGCCCACATGCAGCAGTGACTCGGCCCAGCCAAAAATAAATAAATATATAAATAATTAATTATTAAAAAGAGTTTGACTCCTTTAAAAAAAAAGGAATAAATTGAAATATAAGACCATATGAGACGAGAATTAACATAGCCTAGATCACCCTAGTAATGAACTTCAGAGTAAAGGATTAGGACATTGGCTTTGATCTATGGCTTATGGAAAGTCTTAAAATGTGTGTGTGTGTGTTTACAGGGATTGGGAAGAACAATCATCCTCAGACATTGTTGAATAAGAACAGACTTCTCTTATTTGTCCTTTTCAAAATTCCTTCTAGCTTTAAGAGAATGCTAATGGGCCATGAGAGGAAAAGAGGATGTGGGCTCCGTGAAACGGGTTCACAGATTTACTCTGGAGACCAACATGGGAACAGACCCTGCAGCCAGATCTGATCCAGCTTTTTATTCCTCCGCCATGACCCTATACCCTTAACACGAGATTCTTGCACAGGTTCCTGGGATTGCCAGGCTAGTGCTCGGCCACTCAGTCGTATCTGACTCTTAGCAACCCTTTGGGCTGTAGCTGCAAGGTTCCTCTGTCCATGGGGTTTTTTAGGCAAGAATACTGGGTTGCCATTTCCTCCTCCAGGGGATCTTCCTGACCCAGGGATTGAACCTGTGTGTCCTGCCTCTTCTGCACTGCAGACAGATTCTTTACTGCTGAGCCACCAGGGAAGTCCCTCCCTGGATTTCTGCTTGCAGTCATTTAGGTATATCCAGTGCAGATATGTTAGGTATCTCTATTGCCATTCATGAGAGACACGGGTTCTATCCCTGGGTCAGGAAGATCCTCTAGAGGAGGGCATGGCAACCCACTCCAATATTCGTGCCTGGAGAACCCCATGGATAGAGGAGCCTGGCGGGCTACAGTCCATAGCGTCACAAACAGTCAGCTGTGACTGAAGTGACTTAGCACAAAGCACACATTGCCAATCATGCCAGGGATCATTAGTATTCTCTTCACTACTGGAAAGAGAGTCATTAGCATCTTTAAATCTAATGAGCTTAGACAGCCAATTCCAGAAACCCAGAACCAATTCAGAAAACCCATCCTAATATTCTGGTTCTCTAGGATCACTCTCAGCACCAGTCTTTGTATTAGCCAGGGTTCTCCAGAGAAGTACACAGCTAGCTAGCTAGATGATAGGCATTTACTGTATAGGAATTAACTCACATGATTATGGAGGCTGAAAGTGAAAGTGAAAGTCGTTCATTTGTGTCTGACTCTTTGCGACCCCATGGACTATACAGTCCATGGAACTCTCAAGGCCGGAATACTGGAGTGGGTAGCTTTTCCCTTCTCCAGGGGATCTTCCCAACCCAGGAATTGAACCAGGGCCTCCTGCACTGCAGGCAGATTCTTTACCAACTGAGCTATCAGGGAAGCCCTATGGAGGCTGAGAAGTCCTAAAATCTCCAGTTGACAAGCTGAAGACCAGGAGGGCTGAAGGTATGCTTCTAGTCTGAGTTCAAAGGCCTGAGAGGCAGGAGAGATGCTGATGTAATTTCCAGGCCAAATCTAAGGCAGGAGATGATAAATGTCCCAGCTTGAAGACAGGCCAAGAGAGTACATTCTCTCTTCCTAAACCTTTTCATCTAGTTTGGCCTTCAACTGATTGGGTGAGGCTCACCTAGACAGAGGAGGACAATCTACTTTATTTAGTCTATTGATTCAAATGTTAGTTCATTCAGAAATACCCTCAAAGGACACACCCAGAATAATGCTGGACCAAATATTTGGGCAACCTGAGGCCCAGTCATGTTGACACATAAAATTAATCATCACAGACAGATACAGAGCTCAGCACCCAGAAAGAAACTGCAAAATTCTGCATATAGAATTTCCCTGGTGACTCAGTAGTTAAGATACTGCTTCTGCAGCAGCAAGAGTGCATTCCCTGACTGGGAAACTAAGATCCCACATGCTAGGCAGAGTGGCCAAAAAAAAAAAATCACTTTAATTTCCCAGATGGCTAACAAATCAAGTTTTATTTAATTGCTGAAGGCACAAATGCAAGTCAAGGAGAGAAGGCTCGAGAACTCACTGTTGGCTGAAAATTTTTCAAGAAGACAATAGGGAATCCTCCATGTTTTATAAATTTCAGTTCAGTTCAGTTGCTCAGTCGTGTCCGACTCTGCAACCCCATGAATCGCAGCACACCAGGCCTCCCTGTCCATCACCAACTCCCGAAGTTCACTCAGACTCATGCCCATCGAGTCAGTGATGCCATCCAGCCATCTCATCCTCTGTTGTCCCCTTCTCCTCCTGCCCCAAATCCCTCCCAGCATCAGAGTCTTTCCCAATGAGTCAACTCTTCACATGAGGTGGCCAAAGTACTGGAGTTTCACTTTAGCATCATTCCTTCCAAAGAAATCCCATTCTGAAGATCTCCTTTAGAATGGATTGGTTGGATCTCCTTGCAGTCCAAGGGACTCTCAAGAGTCTTCTCCAACACCACAGTTCAAAAGCATCAATTCTTCAGTGCTCAGCCTTCTTCACAGTCCAACTCTCACAGCCATACATGACCACAAGAAAAACCATAGCCTTGACTAGGCGGACCTTAGTCAGCAAAGTAATGTCTCTGCTTTTGAATATGCTATCTAGATTGGTCATAACTTTTCTTCCAAGGAGTAAGCCTCTTTTGATTTCATGACTGCAATCACCATCTGAAGTGATTTTGGAGCCCAAAAAAATGAAGTCTGACACTGTTTCCACTGTTTCCCCATCTATTTCCCATGAAGTAATGGGACCAGATGCCCTGATCTTCATTTTCTGAATGTTGAGCTTTAAGCCAACTTTTCCACTCTCCACTTTCACTATCATCAAGAGGCTTTGTAGTTCCTCTTCACTTTCTACCATAAGGGTGATGTCATCTGCCTACCTGAGGTTATTGATATTTCTCCTGGCAATCTTGATTTCAGCTTGTGTTTCTTCCATTTAGAACACCACAATTCTATCAGGTAGCCATTAGAAGATAAGCAGTAGTCAGAGGGGATATTACAAATGAGTTTAGGGAATTAGAATGATATTAATAGGAGCTGAGTCAATTCTCAGATTCTTGTCTTTGGCTGTCCCACGTGGGCCCAATGTCCCTGTAGGGCGGAAATTCTCTTTGTTTGTAGTTACTCAGAAACATTCTACCAAGAGGAAATATTACCTCCAAAGGCATTCACATGGGCAAAAATAGCACCATCACTGGGACTTCCTACGTGGTCTGGAGGTTAAGACTCCATGCTTCCAATGCAGGGGGGCACAAGTTCAATCTGTTTGGAAAACTAAGCTCTCACATGCCGTGGGGCACGGCCAAAACAAACAAACAAAAGCCACTACCACAAAATCCTTCTTTGTTAATTTTTTTCTTTCAGATTTATTGAGATATAATTGACATACAACACTGTGTAAGTTTCAGGTGCCCGACATAAATGATTTGATTTACACACATCTTGAAATGATTATCACAATAAGTTTAGTGAATATCCATCATCTCAAATGCATACAAAATGCAAAATTAAAGAAACAGAGAAAAACATTTTTCCTTCTGATGAGCACTCTTAGGATTTACTCTCTTGACAATATTCGCATATAACATATAGCGGTGTTAATTATGTTTATCATGTTGTATGTTATATCCCAAGTGCTTACTTATCTTATAACTGGAATTTGGTTAACTTTCACAAAATCCTTCTCAATGAGCCAGACTTATTATTTGTTGGTTATTAGCATGAAGATTTTCATCCAAAAATTATAACTGGATATGGCAATGTGGTAATTAATTAGATTTTCCCTGCATTAGTAATGGTAAGTAAGTAACATTAGTAATGGTGTAGGTTGATAATTTCGCTTTAGTATCATGCCAAGGCTATAAGACCCCATCTCTGACTTCTCCCTGGCTCTCCTTTACCCCCTCAGTTCTCTCTTACAGAATACCTTCCCTGATAGAGTCCTTGCTTCCCCAGTCACACACACGCATATAAACAATAACACCCCCTGCAAAAGTTTTCGCGTTGTTAGCAGGAGCACCCTGCTGAGCAAGCACTGTGGACTCATAGCTCCAAGTATAGCTCTGCTGCCTCCCGGCCTAATTATTTCATTATCTCTCCACCTATTTCCTAGCTTATAAAATGAGATTATTATACCTATTTCATAGAGTTGGAGCATGACTAGATGAGAAAACCAAAGAGACTTTACAATGTGAAAGCTATTTGGTAACTTCATTAATTCTATTGGCTCAAATAATTGAAAGGAAGCACAAAAGCTTTATTACAGGTAGTGCTGTGCCAGTAAATATCTTTATAATCTTTGCTTGATTTGCAGTGTACAGTTGGTGTAGATGCATATTAGCGTCTAATGGGTACATTAGTATAAGTAGAGAGTATAGATAATTGTAAGACACAGTAAAATGATTGAAAAGTGATGAGTTTGGGGGTTTTATTATCTCAATGTTCAATATAATTTATTTGATCATTCAGTTCAGTTCAGTAGCTCAGTCGTGTCCTACTTTTTGCAACCCCATGAATTGCAGCACGCCAGGCCTCCCTGTCCATCACCATCTCCCAGAGTTCACTCAAACTCACATCCATCGAGTCGGTGATGCCATCCAGACATCTCATCCTCTGTCGTCCCCTTCTCCTCCTGCCCCCAATCCCTCCCAGCATCACAGTCTTTNACTTTCACAGCATCATCTTTCATGATTTGAAATAGCTCCACTGGAACTCCATCACCTCCACTAGCTTTGATTATTAGTGTTCTGCCAAAAGGGGAGGCACATCTGCAAACTCTGCAGGGACTTGTGTGTTGGCATCGGTGGAACAGAGGGGATGCCAGCAGGCAGGGCTCAGCGAGTGAACGGGGAAGTGCTGACTGTGCCACCAGTTGGAGAGAGAATAGATCAGCCCGAATACACACCTGAAGAAGAGTGGATTTGGTGTTTTTTTTTTTTTTTTTTTTTCTGTCAATCATGTGGCTTGCAGGATCTTAGTTCCCCGACCAGGGATCAAACCCAGGCCCCTGGTACTGGAAACTTGGAGTCCTAACCACTCGACTACCAGGGAAGTCCCTGAAGAAGAGTTTTAAGCTTGAGTATAAGATAATCAGATTTACATTTTAAAAAAAAGATCTCTCTAGCTACTGTGGGGGGAAAAAGGTGGATAGGAAGAGGCCAGAATGGAAACCAAGAGACTAGACGTTACTGCACTCATCCATGTGGGAGGGGATAGTGGTTTGCATCAGGAAGCTGGCAGTGGAAATGAGAAGCAGATGAACCGGAGAATACAGATAGATTTAGGAGATCGAATTGACAAGGTTTTGCAATTCCTTGCTGTATAGCAAAATAGCACCATTTACTGAGCAGAAGACCTGAATATACATTTTTCTAAAGAAGACATACATAGAGCCAATTGGCACATGAAAAGATGCTCAACTTTGCTAATCATTGCTGCTAGGTCGCTTCAGTCATGTCCGACTCTGTGCGACCCCAGAGACGGTAGCCCACCAGGCTCCCCCGTCCCTAAGATTCTCCAGCCAAGAACACTGGAGTGGGTTGCCATTTCCTTCTCCAATGCATGAAAATGAGAAGTGAAAGTGAAGTCGCTCAGTCATGTCCGACTCTTAGCGACCCCATGGACTGCAGCCTATCAGGCTTCTCCGCCCATGGGATTTTCCAGGCAAGAGTACTGGAGTGGGGTGTCATTGCCTTCTCCATTTAGAGAAACACAAATCAAAACCACCAGGAGATAGCACTTCACACCTGTCAGAGTGGCTACCATCAAAAAGTCTACAAANGACCCCATGGACTGCAGCCTATCAGGCTTCTCCGCCCATGGGATTTTCCAGGCAAGAGTACTGGAGTGGGGTGTCATTGCCTTCTCCATTTAGAGAAACACAAATCAAAACCACCAGGAGATAGCACTTCACACCTGTCAGAGTGGCTACCATCAAAAAGTCTACAAATACAAATGTTGGTGAGGATGTGGAGGAAGGGGACTATACATTGTTGGTGAGAATGTCAACTGGAGCAGTCACTCTGGAAAACAGTATAGAAATTCTTCAAAAAACTAAAAACAGAACTATCATATGATACAGCAATTCTCCTCCTGGGCATATAGCTGAAGAAAACAAGAATACTAATTTAAAAGGATACATGCTGGGGAGGGAGGTGAGGGGGAGTTTCAAGGGGGAGGGGATATATGTGTACCTATGGCTGATTCATGTTGAGGTTTGACAGAAAACAGCAAAATTCTGTAAAGCAATTAACCTTCAATAAAAAATAAATTATTTAAAAAAGGATACATGCACCCCAATGTTCTTAGCACATTATATACAACAGCCAAAATATAGAAGCAACCTGTGTCCATCAACAGATGAATGGATAAAGAAGGTGTGTGTGTGTGTTGTAGCTAAATCATGTGTGACTCTTTCTTGACCCTGTGGACTGTGGCCCGCCAGGCTCCTCTGTCCATGGGATTTTCCAGGCAAGAATACTGGAGTGGGTTGCCATTGCCTTCTCCGAGGGATCTTCCTGACCCAGGGATCAAACCCGGGTATCCTGCATTAGCAAGCAGATTCTTTACCACTGAGCCACCAGGGAAGTTTCTGTGTGTGTGTGTGTGTGTGTGTATGTGTGTGTGTGTATGTGTGTGTGTACATATATAGTGGAATACTGCTGCTGCTAAGTCGCTTCAGTCGTGTCCGACTCTGTGCCACCCCCTAGATGGCAGCCCACCAGGCTTCCCCAACCCTGGGATTCTCCAGGCAAGAACACTGGAGTGGAATACTACTGAGTCATATAAAAGAATGAAATTCTGCCATTTTGCAACAATGTAGATAGATCAAGAAGGTTATTATGTTAGTGAAAAAAGGCAGAGAAAGAGAAATACTATATGTTGTCACTTATACCTGGAATCTAAAAAATAAAACTAATGTAACAGAACAGAAACAGACTCACAGATACAGAGAATAAATTAACGATTAGCGGGGAGAGAGGAGAGAGGTAGGGGAGATGGGGGAGGGGATTAAGAGATACAAAGTACTATGTATAAAATAAACAACAAGGATATAGCACAGGGAGATATAGTCAGTATTTTGTAATAACTTTAAATGGAGATAATCTATAAAAAATATAACCATGTTATATATCTGAAACTAATGAAATTTTGTTAATCAACTACAATTTAAAAAAAAATAGGATCATTTACCAAGTGATAACTCAGTACCAGAAAACAGAACAAAACAGAAACACATAAACACACATTGCTTTGCTCCTTCTGGGAGATGAGACACGACTCTGCATGTATTTTGCCTGACAGATGACATAATTCAGTGGAATTGCTTTTGTTAAGCATCTTATATCTGACGTAACATATGGTTACTGTGGCCTACTAGAAGCCCTCAGTCTCAGTAAGTCAGCTTAATTGCCCATTAGGGATTACTCTGGGAATAAAGTGTTAAATAAAGCATGAGAAAATTTAATTTGTCATTGCAATAATGAAATTCAATTTGTTTTCATATATGATTTACCAAAACAGTCATATCATACTTTATATATTAAATAAAATTATAGTTAGGAAACAGCACTGAAATACTTGATCAAAGTGCCTGGATAAAAATCACAAATGAGAGTTAAGTCCTAAAATATCATATTAAACAGATGGATCCTCACTAGTATGCTGATTTCAAAGCCAGGGAAGCCATGTGGGCTGAATATCAATGAGGAGTTATGTCCATATCCCTGCTACAAGCAAAAGCTAGAGGCTTCCTTATTGATGGATCCGACTTCCCACCCAAATCTACAAACATCAGGGGCAGGATCATGTCCACATGCAGGGCAAGGAGAAAATATTAGCTAAAGCAAAGCTGTGCCTCCCGTATCAATAGGTAGAGTGAAGAAAAGTTCCGTGTAGGGACTTCCTTGGTGGTCCAGTGGCTAAGACTTCAAGCTCCCCATGCAGGGGAGGGAGCTGGATCCCACAGTCTGCAATTAAAACATCCCACAAGCACATCAAAGACCTGGTGTGGTCAAATAAATAAGTATGTATATATCTTTCAAAAACAACGAAAAAAGTTCAGTTTAAGGCTCCTTTCTACAGGTAGAGCCCTTGCAATAGCTTTGGCAGTGTTATCTTTACTCATCTCTTCTTAATGACTAATTTGATGATGGCTCTGAAAATGGTCCGTTTAGTCAAAGCTACAGAGAAGGCAATGGCACCCCACTCCAGTACTCTTGCCTGGAAAATCCCATGGACAGAACCTGATGGGCTGCAGTCCATGGGTTCACACAGAGTCCGACATGACTGAGTTGACTTAGCAGCAGCAGCAGTCAAAGCTATGGCTTTTCCAGTAGTCCTATACAGATGTGAGAGTTGGGCCATAAAGAAGGCTGAGTGCTGAAGAATTGATGCTTTCAAACTGTGTTGATGGAGAAGACTCTTGAGAGTCTCCTGGAGAGCAAGGAGACAAACTAATCAGTCCTAAAGGAAATCAACCCTGAATATTCACTGGCAGGACTGATGCTGAAGCTGAAGTTCCAATAGTCTGGCCGCCTGATGTGAAGAGCCAACTCATTGGAGAAGACCCTAATGCTCGGAAAGATTGAGGGCAGAAGAAGAGGGCAACAGAGGATGAGATAGTTGGATGACATCATTGACTCAATGAACTTGAATTTGCGCAAGCTCCGGGAGATAGTGAAGGACAGGGGAGTCTGGCGTGCCACAGTCCGTGGGTCTCAAAGAGTCTGAAATGACTTAGTGACTGACCCACAACTGCTCCATATACTTGCTCTAGACCTAGAGTTCTTCCATCTTATTATTTCACCATCTCTGGGATGTTGTCTTTATCTACATCATGGACCACAAAGTCTGCGGAAAAGGGCAAAGAATTATACATCACTTTGGTCAGAGATGCAAAATATTTTTTTTTTCACAGCAGCATTATTTACAAGAGCCGAGAAGTGGAAGCAACCCACGTGTCCAAGAAGGGATGAATGAATAGACAAAATGTGGTCTATATATACAATGGGGTATTATTCAGCCTTAAAAAAGGAATGTAATTCTGTCACATGCTGCTGTATGGATGAACTTTGATGACATTATGCCAAGTGAAATAAGACAGTCAGAAAAAGAGAAATAAGTGTGCTTCCACTGACGTGAGGTATCCAGAGTAGTCAAATTCACAAAAACATAGTAGAAAAAGTGGTAGAATAGTGGGTTAGGAGGCGTGGGGGGATGAGAGTTGTTTAATGAGTGTAGAGTTTCAGTTTGCAAGATGAGAGAATACTGGCGCAGGATGATGGCGATGGTTGCACAAAAATGTGAATGGACTTACTTCCCCTGGGTGGTACCCTTTAAAAAGGTTAAAAGTAAAGATTCCAGGACTTCCCTGGTGCTCCAGTGGTTACGAATCTGCACTTCCAATACAGGGGGTGCACAGTTGATCCCTGGTCAGGAAACTAAGAGCCCCTGTGCTGCAGCTAAGATCTGATGTGGCCAAAATATTAATAAAATTAAATACAGTTTTTGAAGGGGTAAGTATTCTGTATATTTTGCCACAGTTTCAAAAAACACTTAAAGACAAAAATGTTTATCGTCTGAATTGGGATCCAGATGAGAGCCTGACACTGTGATTGGTTGAAACGTCTCTTCCTTCTCATTCTCTGCCTCTGTCTCTGTGTTAAAGAAATTAGATTCGTTTCTTAGATATAGTTCTTTATACACGTTTCTTTAAAAAAAAAAATTATTCGGCTGCATTGGGACTTCGTTGTAGCACACAAGGAATTCTCTGAGTCATGCAAGATCTTTTGTGGTCACGGGTTTAGTTGCCTCGGGGCAAGTGGGATCTGATTTCTGCAACCAGGGATCAAATCCGCATCTTCCGCGCTGCAAAAGGGAAGTCGCTCAGTCGTGTCTGACTCTTTGTGACTCCATGGACTGCAGCCTGCCAGGCTTCTCCCTCCATGGGATTCTCCAGGCAAGAGTACTGGAGTGGGGTGCCATTGCCTTCTCCAGGGGATCTTCCCGACCCAGGGATCTAACCCGGTCTCCTGCATTCCAGGCAGACGCTTTAACCTCTGAGCCACCAGGGAGGGGTAAGGCGGGTTCTTAACCATTGGACCACCAGGGAAGTCTCCAAGTATACACTTTGCTACATTATGCATTTTACTCACTGTGTCTTCAGGGTATCATTTATGATGTTTCTCCTTCCCTTTTATTTTCTACAAAGTGCTAGTTAGATCTTGAGATGTGGTCAGGCTCGGGCTTAATTTTGGTGGAGGGGAAGATAACTTCCTTACTATGTGCACTTATGCACTACCAGTAAGATATAGATCACGTCTAGCTTGCTTTCTTTTTGTGATATTGGCAGCCATTGACAAGTATTGCTTACAGCCAGTAATTCATTGTGCTGTGTTTAGTTGCTCAGTTCAGTTCAGTTAAGTCGCTCAGTTGTGTCCGACTCTTTGCGACCCCATGAATCGCAATACGCCAGGCCTCCCTTTCCATCACCATCTCCTGGAGTTCACTCAGACTCATGTCCATCAAGTCCGTGATGCCATCCAGCCATCTCATTCTCGGTCGTCCCCTTCTCCTCCTGCCCCCAGTCCCTCCTAGCATCAAAGTCTTTTCCAATGAGTCAACTCTTCGCATGAGGTGGCCAAAGTACTGGAGTTTCAGCTTTAGCGTCATTCCTTCCAAAGAAATCCCAGGGTTGATCTCCTTCAGAATGGACAGGTTGGGTCTCCTTGCAGTCCAAGGGACTCTCAAGAGTCTTCTCCAACACCACAGTTCAAAAGCATCAATTCTTCGGCGCTCAGCCTTCTTCACAGTCCAACTCTCACATCCATGCATGACCACAGGAAAAACCATAGCCTTGACTAGACAGACCTTAGTCGGCTAAGTAATGTCTCTGCTTTTGAATATTCTATCTAGGTTGGTCATAACTTTTCTTAGTTGCTCAGTCGTGTACAATTTTTTGTGACCCTATGGACTATAGCCCACCAGGCTCCTCTGTCCATGGGATTCTCCAGGCAAGAATACTAGAGTGGTTTGCCATGCCCTCCTCCAGGGGATCTTCCCAACCCAGGAATTGAACCAGGGTCTCCTGCATTGCAGGTGAAACTTTACCATCTNTTAAGTCGCTCAGTTGTGTCCGACTCTTTGCGACCCCATGAATCGCAATACGCCAGGCCTCCCTTTCCATCACCATCTCCTGGAGTTCACTCAGACTCATGTCCATCAAGTCCGTGATGCCATCCAGCCATCTCATTCTCGGTCGTCCCCTTCTCCTCCTGCCCCCAGTCCCTCCTAGCATCAAAGTCTTTTCCAATGAGTCAACTCTTCGCATGAGGTGGCCAAAGTACTGGAGTTTCAGCTTTAGCGTCATTCCTTCCAAAGAAATCCCAGGGTTGATCTCCTTCAGAATGGACAGGTTGGGTCTCCTTGCAGTCCAAGGGACTCTCAAGAGTCTTCTCCAACACCACAGTTCAAAAGCATCAATTCTTCGGCGCTCAGCCTTCTTCACAGTCCAACTCTCACATCCATGCATGACCACAGGAAAAACCATAGCCTTGACTAGACAGACCTTAGTCGGCTAAGTAATGTCTCTGCTTTTGAATATTCTATCTAGGTTGGTCATAACTTTTCTTAGTTGCTCAGTCGTGTACAATTTTTTGTGACCCTATGGACTATAGCCCACCAGGCTCCTCTGTCCATGGGATTCTCCAGGCAAGAATACTAGAGTGGTTTGCCATGCCCTCCTCCAGGGGATCTTCCCAACCCAGGAATTGAACCAGGGTCTCCTGCATTGCAGGTGAAACTTTACCATCTGAGCTACCAGGGAAGCCCCGTAATTCATTAGGGATTGGAAAATGGTTATAATCAAATTCTATCATTCCTTCTTTGTAAAAACTTTCCCAACATCATTCCCATGAGACGGAAGATAAAAACTGGACTCTGGCACAGACCTGAGTGAAGGAGGTGTAAGGTTTTTATCATGTGAAGGTGGGGTAGTTGACCAACGAGTACTTGGATTCCAAAATACATCCCGAGTGCTGGAGAAGTACCCCAGGGACTTGGGCTCTCAATGCGCCTGCAGTTCTCTGACACCCAGGCTTGCATCCTCTTTCTCTTTTAACCCCAAATTATAGCCTTTTCTGTTTTATTTTTCCCACAAAGTCTTTTGATCACCTATCAAGAAGAGTCTGTTAAAACTGGAGCTCCCAAATTTGCTACTGGTTGATTGCCAAACTGTTTTTGTTCCCCCCCACATAATGGATTTCTACAGCATTTGCCTCTCAAACATGCAGAAAGAAAGGCACTGTCTTTGCTAAACTAAGAGAATCAAGTGCCAAGTAATGTTATTCAATTTTCACTAAAGTTTGGCTCTGCGTGAGGGTAAACTAGGCTGGGTAGCAAGTTGGTTCTCGAAGTAGCTGCCCCATGTGGGCACATCACTGCAATGCCTTGGAACCAATAAACAAGTTATTTGTTTACTGTCCTCTGGGAAGACAACACTGATCAAGATGGAATGACTCCTGAGAGGAGTCAGTAGTTAGTGATGTTTCTGCTCCATTGCTATTTTATTTTTCTGGCTTCAAGGTGCAGATTCAACTCTAGCAGGACAGAAGGCCCTTAGCAATTATTTATTATTCTATATCCTTTTGTTCCTATGTAGCCCTCATTAATAAAAATAATCAGAGTTTGCCTATTTCCTGAATCCAGAGAGCATTACGTAAATCACACTTTTAAATTGACTTTATTGCATTGATTCTTTTACTTCCAGCTTGCAGAAACCTTAAACCATGAATGCTTTGCTGTGAAAAGGATGTTAATTGCTTTCCCTGGGGTCAAACACGCTCTTTGCAAATCATGACTCCAACAGTCACTAAGAACCCAGAAGAAGAATTGACCATCAGTCTTACAAGAGGTATAATTGAGCATTTTTCACTTAACTCCAATGCAGATTGTTTTTCAATGGACTTTTTCTCTTCTAAATGAAATAATCACTGTGACTCTTTAGACTCAGATTATTCATTTACTCTGAGGATTCTTTCCAAGAATTTCTTCCCTCAGTGACTAAAAGATCTCTCTTTCTCTCTGTCCCTCTCCCCTTCTTCATCTCTCTTTTCTTGAGTCACTGATGATTTACAAAGTGCACTTAACAGTTCTGATTTTCTGTATTGCCTCCAGAGATGATGTTGACAGGTGGTAGAGAGACAAATGCTGAGGTGAAAATTCCTCTCCATATTCAGGTGGATTTAACTAACATCTACTTGTGTGAAGAGGCAGACTAGGGCAAATGTGTTGTAGCTGCTATGTTACTATGTTGAATTTAGATGAACTTTCTGTGTGCTATTTAAATTCCACTAGGGAAGGAATGATGCTAAAGCTGAAACTGCAGTACTTTGGCCACCTCATGTGAAGAGTTGACTCATTGGAAAAGACTCTGATGCTGGGAGGGATTGGGGGCAGGAGGAGAAGGGGACGACTGAGGATGAGATGGCTGGATGGCATCACTGACTTGATGGACTTGAGTCTAAGTGAACTTGGGGAATTGGTGATGGACAGGGAGGCCTGGCGTGCTGCGATTCATGGGGTCCCAAAGAGTCGGACACGACTGAGTGACTGAACTGAACTGAATTGAAGGAAGAAAAAGGAAAACTATAATACTTCTATTGAGAGAATGCCAGAACAAACTTTTGGATGTGAGTTACTGCCTATCTTCCTGAGCAACTCCTGTTGCTGCCATTGGCTATGACTCTACAGTGGTTTTAGAATGTATCCCAACCTAGTCAAACTTACAAGCTTTTGCACTGCAAAGGAAACCATAAACAAAACTAAAAGACAGCCTACAGAATGGGAGAAAATATTTACAAACGATGCAACTGACAAGTGCTTGATTTCCAAAATATACAAACAGCTCATAAAACTCAACAACAAAAAGCAAACAACCCGATCAAAAAATAGGGCAGAAGACCTAAATAGACATTTCTACAAAGAAGAAATGCACTTGGCCAAAAAGCACATAAAAAGATGTTCAGCATCACTAATTATTATGCAAATCAAAACCAACAGTCAGGTACCACCTTACAGCTGTCAGAATGGCCATCATTATAAAGTCTACAGATAACAAATGCTGGAGAGGGTGTGGAGAAAGGAAACCTTCCTACACTGTTGGTTGGGATGTAAATCGGTGCAGCCACCGTGGAAAAGAGTATCGAGATTCCTCAGAAACTAGAAGTAGAATTACCATATGATCCAGTAATCCCAGTCTGAGGCATATACCTGGACAAAACCCTAATTCAACAAGAAACATGCGCCCTTATGTTCATAGCAGCGTTACTCACCATAGTCAAAACACGGAAGTAACCTAAATGTCCACTGTCAGATGGATGGATAAAGATGTGGTACATATGTACAATGGAATACTACTCAGCCATAAAAAAAGAACAAAATAATGCCACTTGCTGCAACATGGATGCAACTAGAGATTATCATACTAAATGAAGTAAGTCAGAACGAGGAAGACAAATACCAAATGATATCACATATGTGGAATTTACATATGGCACAACGAACATATCTACAAAACAGAAATAGACTCACAGACATAGAGAAAAGACTGGTGGTTTCCAAGGGGGAAGGTGTTGGGCAAGGGATGGCGTGGGAGGTTGGGGTTAGCAGGTGTAAACTTTTATATAGAGAATAGATAAACAGGAAGGTCCCACCATATAGCACAGGGAACTATATTCAATATCCTATGATAAACCATAATGGAAAAGAATGTTAAAATGTTATGAGTATTTTAATATTATAATCTTAATTTATAATATTTTAAAGATATTATAAGTATTTAAGGTATTAAAATATTTTAGAAAAATGTATATATATATAGTGAATCACTTTTCTGTACAACAGAAATTAACTTTGTAAATCAACTAAACTTCAATAAAATAGTATTAAAACTGAACAATAAGGCAAAAGAAAGAAAGTGAAGTCGCTCAGTCCTGTCTGACTCTTTGCAACCCCATGGACTGTAGCCTACTAGGCACCTCTGTCCATGGGATTCTCCAGGCAATAGTCCTGGAGTGGATTGCCATTTCCTTCTCCAAGGAATCTTCCTAACCCAGGGCTTGAACTCGAGTCTCCCACATTGTAGACAGACGCTTTACCGTCTGAGCCACCAGGGAAACTGAACAATAAGGTTAAATATATCCTAATTCTTTGATACTCCTTCCTTCAAAATGTGAATGTGAAGCCTATTACCCATTCCTCTTGTATAATGACTCACTTCAAAGAGAATGTGATGAAAGTGAAATTATATGATTTCCATTCCTAGGATACCAAGGCTAGTTTTCCACCTGTTCCTCTCTCTCTCAGCAACTAGCTGAATCAGTTTATTTAGCATACATACAGTCTGCAAGGGGTTCCCAGGTGGCGCTAGTGGTAAGGAACTCGCCTGCCAATGCAGGAGACATGAGTGACGCAAGTTCAATCCCTGGGTTGGGAAGATCCCCTGGAGGAGGGCATGTCAACTCACTCCAGTATTCTTGCCTAGAGAATCCTATGGACAGAGGAGCCTGGTGGGCCACAGTCCATGGGGTCACAAGGAGTCGGACACGACTGAATGACTGAGCATGCAGGCAGTCCCCAAATGCTCATTTGTAAATACAATAATTATAACACAATCCAGTTAAAAAATCTCTAATGAATAAAACAAAATAGCTGCTCCCATAGGAAAGGTCAGTTGTGTATATTTTAAGATGAAAACACTAATGGGAAGTTTGAGATTTATGGTTTGTGTATGTTAGTCCCTCAGTCATGTCCAACTCTGCAACTCCACGAACTATAGGACCAGGCTCCTCTATCCATGGAATTCTCCAGGCAGGATTACTGGAGTGGGAAGCCATTCTCTTCTTCAGGAGATCTTCTCAACCCAGGGATCGAACCTGGGCCTCCCACATTGCAGGCAGATTGTTTATCCTCTGAACCACCAAGAAAGCCTGAGACTTATGGTTTAGAACCTCGAAATTCAAAGTGTGTTCCCCGGACTGACAATATCACATCATTTTAAAGCTCTGTAAGCAATGCAGAATTAAAAGCCCTACCCCAGACCTGCTGAATCAGAATCTGCATTTTAAACATCCCCGGGTGATTCATATGCACTTGAAACTTTGAGAATGGAGGTGGGATGGGGGTGGCTAATTCATACGTTCATTTATTCGACAAATATTTCTTGAATATTCATTGCATCAGGGATAGAGCAGTGAACAAGGCAAGTCAGAAACTTTCAATTCTCTTCTAGCTCTCAAATTTTGCATTTTAAAAATCTAATTCTTTGACAGGTAGAATTATTTTTCTCTGGCTTTTCTCCCACCATTATATGATGACAGCACCATGAAACTCCGAAGAGAAAAAGCAGGTGCCAGAGAAAGTGGGGCAGGGGATGTGTAGAGATTCCTTTAAGATCAGAGCTCTATTTCCCTAAAATCAGAGTAGAATAAAACACCCACCACTGCCACTGACAGCTTGCCACAAATTGCCTCCTTAAGGATTCCAAGGTCCTCTGACTCAACTTTCAAAACTGCTTCACAGATCATTGGGCAAGTTCACAGTACTTCAGAAACAGTGAGATTCTGATAGCATGCCAGGCATCCATTGTCCTGTCTTGCAAAGTTGTATCTCTAACAGTAAGCCACGGGGCTAGAGAAAGTGGCAGAGACTCATCTATGGCAACAAAGCCAAAACTTGCTCCTTAAAAACTAACCACAGGACTAGAAACATTTTTACCTTTAAAATTTCATGAATAGGCCTTTAGGCAGTAAAAAAAAAAAAAAAAAAAAAAAAAAGGAGGAGAATAAAAGAACAGAAAAAAGTAAAAGAAAGTGTGATAAAAAGAAGTACAGCACAAGGACTAACCTCTGTTTCTATTTACTGGTCCCAGGTGCCCCAGGCTGCCTGCCTTTGGTCTAATTCCTTCATTTTAGCAGCCAGTAAAGCAAAAGCTAAAGCTATTATTTTAAAATGTCATTTCCTTTCTCTCAGAGGTCAGGTTTCCAAAACGACTCTTTTCAAAGGTTGCAAGAAAAATTGATTTTTAAGATGAAATCCTTTGTCAATTTTATAAAGTTGCTCCTTTTTTAACCCTTGCAAATAAGATTCTTCTTTTTATGCATATGAGAAGCAGGCTGCTTTTCGCCTGTAACATCTCCAGTCCTGTAAATCTACACACGTGTGATTAAATAATATGGGTCATATTATTTGTTGGGGGAAATTTTCTGTTAAACTAATTAAACCACTGGGTATCAATCCTTTTAAATCTTAATGAGCGCCTGACATATACTTTACCAAGAACATACCAGTAAATGAAAACATGAAATAGAGTTCAGAAAGACAACAGAAAATGTAATTTAAATCCCCATCTATCAAGGACTCGGCAGTTGGTTACAAGCTCAGTCACCACCTGCTACCTCAGCAAGCCTATTTTAATGAAAAGGAATAGCATTGATTTATAGGACATCCCTTGGCTCCAAAATTGCTCAATATTATGGCTTTTGAGGAAGCAGGACTGTTAAAAGCAATGTTGGACGAAGCAAGCCATATGACTATGTAAGTGAAAAATCTTCCCAAAGCAAACATTCACCTAATAAGCTTGGATTGTGGGTTTAGAATTATAATGAAGAGGAGGCAATGTCTGAAGCCCTAAGACAGAGTGTGTGTGTGTGTGTGTGTGTGTGTGTGTGTGTGTGTGTAAGCAGTGGCTTCTGAAGTGCGCTTTGCAAAAGCACATGCTTCAAAGAAGCTAGTGCAAGGTTTTATGCTCACCGCATGCTTGTTAGTGGCTGCCCTCATTTCTCTGGTTTATTTCTTTTCTTACTGATCTGAAGGATGCAATTAAAATCTCAGTGACTTGTGGTTTCTGCTCGAGAGATAAACAGTACCTGACCCCATGTGATCTGCTGCACGAATAGAGACCAGGATTTTATCTTCTAGCAACTCAATTCTGGGTGGTTGCTAAGGAGACTATTGGCATCTCTGTGTCCTAGGTGCCATATTGCTTGGGAAAGAATTACAGCAGCTTTGCTTGTTACTTTCCCAGAGAAAAAAACCCTGAAAACTCATTAGGGCAGACAACACTTTAAAATTCTGCAGGTCTCTTAGATGTTTTGAGTGCCTCTGGCCTTGGAATCTAACTTGTGAACATGTTGGCATATAAATGAGAACACTCTCAGAAATGACAGTGCAGCCTTGCTATAGAAAATAGAAGCATGAGTGGTCTGGCTGTGGGTGCCAAATCCTCTGATGCTGCCTATGGTATGTGTTGCTTAGCTGTATCCGACTCTTTGAGACCCCATTGTACCCCGCCAGGCTCCTCTGTCCAAGGGATTTTCCAGGCAAGAATACTGGAGTGGGTTGCTATTTCCTTCCTGGCTTGTTTTTCATTTTCGTTTCTTTCGTTTTCATTTCATTTTCCTTTGTGTTTTTATTTCTTTGTTTGTTTTCAGAACTACTCACCCTCCTTATATGTCACTTCCAACCTTGTTTTTTTTGTTTTTGTTTTTAATTTGGCTGCAGCAGGTCTTAGTTTCGGCATGCAAGATTTTCAGTTGTAGTATGCAGACTATTAGTTGTGGCCTGTGAGACCTAGTTTCCTGACCAGAGATCGAACCCGGGGCTACCAGCATTGAGAGCATGGAGTCTTAGCCACTGGACCACCAGGGAAATCCCCACCACCACACCTAGTTTTTAATAAGCCATATGGCCCTGGGAAAGTACCCTTTCTGACCTTCAGTTACCTTGTCCTCAAAGCAGAAAAATAGCGATCCTTCACAATGTTGTTTATGGGGATTAGAGAGGGTAATAAGAACATGTGGTCAAAAGCTACTTGTAAAGAAAAAAAAAAACTTACTTGTAAACTGCAAAGCAGGTGAAAGTTACTATTCCAGGGGACAGTAGCTTTTGCATAAACCCCTATTAGCTTTGAAGCTAGAATGACCCTTCAGGATCATCCCAAATAGGGCTAATACAGCCAGGCCTTCTTTCCCCTCTATTGTGAACTGAATGTTTGTATCCTTTCCAAATTCATTGTCAAATACCTAACCCCTGTGTGATGGAATTTGGAGGTGAAGCCTTTGGAAGGTGATTAGACTGAGATGGGGTTATAAGGGTGCCCTGTGATGGGATTAGTGGGCCTTATAAGAGAAAGAAAGACCAGAGCTGTTTCTCTCCCTGCTGTGTGAGGATACACTGAGAAGGCAGCCATCTGCAAATCTGGAAGAGAGCATTCACCAAGAACCTGACCGTGCTAGCAGCCTGATCTTGGACTTCTGTTCCCAAACAGCAAGAAGATGAAAGTCTGTTGTTGAAGCTACCCTGTCTATGGCATTTGTTACAATGGCCCAGGCTGACTCAGATACCCTCAGTCAATCAGTTATTGGATGTGGGCTGCCCCAGGAGGCTTTGACTAGTCAAAACTATAGTTTTTCCAGTAATCATGTATGGATGTGAGAGTTGGACTATAAAAAAGCTGAGCACTGAAGAACTGATGCTTTTGAACTATGGTGTTGGAGAAGACTCTTGAGAGTCTCTTGGACTGCAAGGAAATCAGTCCTGAATATTCACTGGAAGGACTGATGCTGAAGCTGAAATTCCAATACTTTGGCCACCTGATATGAAGAACTGACTCATTAGAAAAGACCCTGATGCTGGGAAAGGTTGAAGGCAGGAGGAGAAGGGGATGACAGAGGATGAGATGGTTGGATTGGATGACATCACCGACTCAATGGACATGAGTTTGAGCAAGCTCCAGGAGTTGGTAATGGACAGGGAAGCCTGGCTTGCTTCACTCCATGGGGTCGCAAAGCGTCAGACATGACTGACAACTGAACTGAACTGAACTGCCACAGGAAGCAGCAGGGTGTTTGTCTACAAAGCTCAGGTAATCCCTTGAAAGGGCTGGTTAGCTGAAGGCCATCTGTGGGTGCCCATCACAGTGGACACTGTTATCTCTCACTCTTCCCTAACGAAAAACACCATTCTGTCCAGCTAGCTTATGTCAGGCAGAAATAACAAGCTCATTACTGACTTCACATTTCACTTATCGCATCTCTGTTTGGCTCCACTCTGTCTCTTTGGCACAATATCTTTTAAAATAGTGGTAAAGGGAGGGAGGTGGGAGGGGGGTTCAGGATTGGGAACACGTGTACACCCGTGGCGGATTCATGTTGATGTATGGCAAAACCAATACAATATTGTAAACTAATTAGCCTTCAATTAAAATAAATTTAAAAATTAAAAAAATAAATAAAATAGTGGTTCTTAATTGCCTTTTCATCTGCACCGCATCCATGGATACAACATGCATCAATTATTAATAGCAACCATGGCCTGTGATTTTCCCTGGGTGGGAATGGTGGACTATGGGCTCGTACTTCCTCCCGTGGCAATATAGTAGGATCTTGGGAAAAAAATAACTAATCGCATCCATTCTGCTGGGAGTTTAGCTTTTACTTTCAAGTCTTGGGGCAACTCATTGTTACTGTTATGTAACAAAAGGAAATAGATTTCAGCAGATGGACACTGTGATAAGACTTGCAATTTAGAATGATTTCTCAAACTAGAATGTGGACCAGGTGGGGATGACTAAGAGCAAAGAAATACAGAACTTTTAGTCAGACACTGAAAGTGTTAACTACAGATTTATTTCCTATTTCATCTTCTCTCAAATTCCCATGAAAAGGATGCTACGCGTATGGATACAGTAAGTTCCCCGCATACGAACCTTCAAGTTGCAAACTTGCAGAGATGCTAACATGCATATCGGTCCAGCAGGGAACCAGAATCTGTGCCATCAGCGTCAGGTGTGAGCAAAACTGCAGCTCGCCCTCCGTCTCCTACTGCTGATGACCCTCCAGCTCTGCCATCGCCCACCTCCTCTCCCTCCTCCAGTCAGTAACTCTTCTTGCCTGGTCACTTGATACCAGCCCCTCTATGCCAGCTGCTGTATTGGACTACTATACTTTTCAAGCCTCTGTACTGTAAGATTAAAAAATATTTTATTTTTTGTGTTTGCTTTTTATGTATTATTTGTGTGAAAAGTATTATAAACCTATTACAGTATAGTACTCTATAACCGGTTGTGTTAGTTGGGTACCTAGGCTAACTTTTCTTAATATCTTCTGCTTCCGTTAGGTCCATACTCTTTCTGTCCTTATTGTGCCTGGTAAAAAAAATCCACCTGCAATGCAGGAGACCCCGGTTCAATTCCTGGGTCGGGAAGATCCACTGGAGAAGGAATAGGCTACCTACTCCAATATTTGTGAACTTCTCTTGTGCCTCAGCTGGTAAAGAATCTGCCTGCAAGGCAGGAGACCTGGGTTTGATCCCTGGGTTGGGAAGGTTTCCTGGAGAAGGGAAAGGCTACCCACTCCAGTATTCTGGCCTGGATAATTCCATGGACGATATAGTCTATAGGGTTGCAAAGAGTTAGACACGACTGAGCAACTTTCACTTTGTATGAAATGTTCCCTTGGTATCTCTGATTTTCTTGAAGAGGTCTCTAGTCTTTCCCATTCTATTGTTTCTCTCTCTTTTTCTTTTTTCTTTTTTTGGTTGTTGTTGCATTGATCTCTTAGGAAGGTTTTCTTATCTCTCCTTGCTGTTCTTTGGAACTCTGCCTTCAGATGGACATATGTTTGCTTTTCTCCTTTGCCTTGAGCTTTTCTTCTTTTCTCAGCTATTTGTAAGGCCTCCTAGACAACCATTTTGTCTTTTTGCATTTGTTTTTCTTGGGGATGATTTTGATCACCTCCTGTGTACAATGTCACAAATCTTTGTCCATTACTCTTCAGACACTCTATCAGATATAATCCCTTGAATATATTTGTCATTCTCACTGTATTATTGTAAGGGATTTGATTTAGGTCATACCTATTAAGAAGAGATGGCAAGAATATACAGAAGAACTGTACAAAAAAGATCTTCATGACCGAGATAACCACGATGGGGTCATCACTCACCTAGAGTCAGACGTTTTGGAATTCACAGTCAAGTAGGCCTTAGGAAGCATCACTATGAACAAAGTTAGTGGAAATGATGGAATTCCAGCTGAGTTATTTCAAATTCTAAAAGACGATGCTGTGAAAGTGCCACATTCAATGTGCCAGCAAGTTTGGAAAACTCAGCAGGGGCCACAGGACTGGAAAACGTCAGTTTTCATTCCAATCCCAAAGAAAGGCAATGCCAAAGAATGTTCAAATTACCAGACAATTGCACTCATCTCACACACTAGCAAAGTAATGCTCAAAATTCTTTAAGCCAGCCTTCAACGGTATATGAACTAAGAACTTCTAAATGTTCGAGCTGGATTTAGAAAAGGCTGAGGAACCAAAGATCAAATTGCCAACATCTGTTGGATCATAAAAAAAGCAAGAGAGTTCCAGAAAAACATCTGCTTCATTGGCTATGCCGAAGCCTTTGACTGTGGATCACAACAAATTGTGGAAAATTCTTAAGGAGATGGGAATACCAGACCACTTTACCTGCCTCCTGAGAAATCTGTATGCAGGACAAGAAGCAACAGCTAGAACCGGACATGGAACACCAGACTGGTTCCAAATTGAGAAAGGAGTACGTCAAAGCTGTGTATTGTCACCCTGCATATCTCACTTATATATACAGAGTACTACATGCAAAATGCCAGGCTGGATGAAGCACAAGATGGAATTAAGATTGTCAGGAAATGTCAGTAACCTCAGATATACAGATGACACCACCTTTGTGGCAGAAAGTGAGGAGGAACTGAAGAGCCTCTTGATGAAAATGAAAGAGAGTGAAAAAGCTGGATTAAAACTCAACATTCACCCTTTCCATCAGGCGGCAGCCATCAGGGTGAGCCGACATGGGCGCCTACAAGTACATCCAGGAGCTGTGGAGGAAAAAGCAGTCGGACGTGATGCGCTTCCTGCTGCGGGTGCGCTGGGGCAGTACCGCCAGCTCTCGGCGCTGCACCGCGCCCCCCACCCCACCCGGCCCGACAAGGCGCGCAGGCTGGGCTACAAGGCCAAACAAGGCTATGTCATATACCGGATCCGTGTGCGCCGAGGGGGCCGCAAACGCCCAGTTCCTAAGGGTGCCACCTACGGCAAACCCGTGCACCATGGTGTCAACCAGCTCAAGTTCGCTCGAGGCCTGCAGTCGGTTGCGGAGGAGCGCGCTGGCTGCCACTGTGGGGCCCTGAGGGTCCTGAATTCCTATTGGGTTGGTGAAGATTCTACGTACAAATTCTTTGAGGTTATCCTCATTGATCCATTCCATAAAGCTATCAGAAGAAACCCTGACACCCAGTGGATCACCAAACCAGTCCACAAGCACAGGGAGATTCTGGGGCTGACATCTACAGGCAGAAAGAGCCGCGGCCTGGGCAAGGGCCACAAGTTCCACCACACTATTGGTGGCTCTCGCTGGGCAGCGTGGAGAAGGCGCAATACTCTCCAGCTCCACCGCTACCGCTAATATACGTAATGTTTGTAAAGTTCTTATCTAATAAACAATTTAGGACGTTAAAAAAAAATAAAAAACCTCAACATTCAGAAAATGAAGATCATGGCATTTGGTCCCATCACTTCATGGCAAATAGGTGGGGAAACACTGGAAACAGTGACAGACTTTCTTTTCTTGGGCTCCAAAATCACTGCAGATGGTGACTGAAGCCTTGAAATTGAAAGATGCTTGCTCCTTGGAAGAAAAGCTATGACCAACCTAGACAGCATATTAAAAAGCAGAGACATTACTTTGGCAACAAAGGTCTGTCTAGTCAAGGCTATGGTTTTTCCAGTGGTCATGTATGGATGTGAGAGTTGGACCCTAAAGAAAGCTGAGTGCCGAAGAACTGATGCTTTCAAACTGTGGTGTTGGAGAAGACTCTTGAGAGTCCCTTGGGCTACAAGGAGATACAACCAGTCCATCCTAAAGGAACTCAGTCCTGAATATTCATTGGAAGGACTGAAGCTGAAGCTACAATACTCTGGCCACCTTCTGTGAAGAACCGACTCATTGGCGAAGACCCTGATGCTGGGAAAGATTGAAGGCAGGAGGAGAAGGGGATGACAGAAGATGAGATTGGTTGGATGACATCACCAACTTAATGGACATGAGTTTGAGCCAGTCTCAGGATTTGGTGATGGACAGGGAAACCTGGCGTGCTGCAGTCCATGGAGTTGCAAAGAGTTGAACAGGACTGAGCAACGGAACTGAACTGAGACTAATTTTGTTGGACTTGTGAACAAATTGGACTTATGAACTCACTCTTGGAGTGAAACTTGTTCATATATAGGGACTTACTATATATATTTTAAGAATAGAAAAACACCAAATGAGGAAAGAGTTCAGCCCCATTTTGGAAGCTAGAAAATAGATGTAAGAACGGAGACTGACTCAGTTGCATGGAGAAAAGGTCCCATCTAAGTGCCTGGGGAAAGAGACATCAGTTAAGGCTGTGTTCAGCTGCACATAATGGAATATATACGAAGCAGAGTCTTCAATATCCAGGGTTTATTTTTCTCGTCTCAGAAGAGGTCCAGAGGAAAGTGGTTTCCAGAATTGGTTCAGCTAATTTTCTGTGTTGGGCTCTGTCTTTCTGCTTGGCAGTCCTTAGCTGGGTGACTTTGGTTTGCTGAATGGTCATAAGCTGATCCTTGCAGTTCCAGGGGTCATGTTTGCATCAAAGAAAGAATGCGTAAAGGAGAAGCCTCGTGACAGTCACATCCATCCCTTCTTATTGGAAAAACACACATTTTTAACGTCTCTCCAGCAGACTGCTGCCTACAAAAAAAGGGATAATAATTTGTCTTTATGGCTACAAGGAAGGCTGGAACAGTAAATATCTCACCTGACACTGGGCACCTGGTTGTCTTAAAGGTAACTGATGCCCTACAAGTGAAAAACAAAAGATATGCTAGATATCGAGTATGTATCTGACAGTGTTGGCCATATTTACCCATGAAAGGTGAAGGACTTGCCTAAAAGGCATCAGGTCATGGATGGGATGATGAGAAGGCTGAAACCCTTGAAATCTGTGAAAAACATGTTGCTAATCCAGGGGCTCACCTCTGCAGATTGTCTCTTACACCCATCCTGCCAGCACCTAGCCTTGCCCCCTCTCTCCCTTATGGAGATAAGACCTATTCCCTAGAGAAACTGAACGAAGAGAGGCTCTGAGTCAAAGGACACTAGGCTCTGCAGAAGGCAAGAGTGAAGATCTGTATCGAAAGGAGGGGGATTCATGGGAAGCCTGCACGTGGAGTGGTGAAACCCCATGGAGATTGCCCTGCTCCTGGAATGCTAGCAACTGGGTACCAGTCAGGCAGGAGTTGGAAGCCTTCCTTCCTGAAAAAAAAGGAAAATCATCAGAGAACAGACCTCCTGATACTTGTTGCTGTCATTTTTATGTCTTAAGTGTTAATGAAAAAGAAAAGCTTTATGTTTTGTAGATAATTTTATGTATTTTTAAAAACTGTGGTGAGGGACTCCGCAAGTGGTCCAGTGGTTAGGATTTGGTACTCTCACTGCCAAGGGCCTGGGTTCGATCCCTGGTAGGGAACCTAAAATAATCCCATGAGCCGTGTGGCATGGCCAAAATAATAATAATATCATTATTAGTTTTGATAAACTAATCATTGAAGGCAGGAGGAGAAGGGGGCAACAGAAGATGAGATGGCATCACCAACTCGATGGACATGAGTTTGAGCAAGCTCCAGGAGTTGGTGATGGATGGGGAGCCTGGCATGCTGCGGTCCATGGGGTCGCAAAGAGTCGGACATGACTGAGCGACTGAACTGAACTTGATGGGCAATGTATGTTACTGGAACAGAAGGAGCAACTGATAGGGTCAGGGTCCCCTCTCTTGAGGTAACAGTTACTTCTTGAAAGGAGACTACTAGACCTGGGGACTTGAAGGCTCCTTGCTGAAGAACTGACGTCATGATGTTGAGACCCATCCCAGACAGACACTGCTGAGATCCTGCTGGAGCAGAAGGCAACTTCCCATTCATGCTTTTGGGGAAACCTATTTCCCGAGCAGAGACCACAGCTTATGCTGAGACACCCCTTCCCCAGCTTCTCCCTGGAGTGTTCATTCCCCCTTTTCCCTACTCTGACTAGCCTGCTCTGCTGTGGCCAACAACCCAGGGATCGTGCATTGAATGTTGGCCACTGTTTTGTGTATCTCCAGTCCCTTACTGTTAGGCCCTGTAACAAACAGTACTTATTCCTTCATCATGTCTTTGAGTATGCTGATCATTTTGTAATCATTGAACTATTATATGAATATTTTCCTTGCCTTTAAAGTGAAAGTTGCTCAGTCATGTTCGACTCTTTGCAACCCCATACAGTCCATGGGATTCTCCAGGCCAGAATACTGGAGTGGGTAGCCTTTCCTTCTCCAGGGGATCTTCCCAACCAACTGCTGCACTTAAAGGAATCCAAGGCATTAGATTTGCAAAGAATTTAATTGACTAAATTTGTGATTGATGTTTGAATTCTTGAAGACAGTTCATTTGCAAAATAATGACTTTTATTAGTTATGTAAGTAGTACACACACACTTAAAGGAACACTAATTACTGANAACTGCTGCACTTAAAGGAATCCAAGGCATTAGATTTGCAAAGAATTTAATTGACTAAATTTGTGATTGATGTTTGAATTCTTGAAGACAGTTCATTTGCAAAATAATGACTTTTATTAGTTATGTAAGTAGTACACACACACTTAAAGGAACACTAATTACTGAAATATTAATAAACTTGGGATTATTAATAGATTGAATGTAAGTAACAGTGAATATTCCTCTCCAGGAGGGAAAATCCCAGAGACTATTTAACACGGTGAGCTTTTTAGTTTTTAAAGTATTTTTATTGATTTGTTTAGCTGTGCCATGGTCTTAGTTTTGGCACTTGGGATCTTCATTGCTACTCTTAGTTGCCCCATATGGGATCTAGTTCCCCCAATCCTCCAACCAGTGATTGAACCCAGGTTCCTGCATTGGGAGCTCAGAGTCTTAGCCACTGGACCACCAGGGAAGTTCCATCACATGAGCTTTTGAATTAATCTGCACACACTAAGAAACCAATCAAGTTTTACTTTATTTTTTTTGGCCGAGCGATGTGCCTTGTGGGATCGTAGTTCCCTCCCCTGAAGGACTGAACCCAGGCCCTTGGCAGTTAAAGTGCAGAGTCCTAACCACTGAATTGCCAGGGAATTCCCTCCCAAGTTTTATTAAGGTATATTAACACATGATGTATGTGTGCTTAGTCATTCAGCCGTGTCTGACTCTTTGCGACCCCATGGACTGTAGCCCGCCAGGTTCCTTTGTCCATGGGGATTCTCCAGGCAAGAATACTGGAGTGGGTTGCCATGCCCTCCTCAAGGGGATCTTCCTAACCCAGAGATCGAACCCAACTCTCCTGCATTGCAGGTGGATTCTTTGCCATTTGAGCCACCAGGGAAGCCCAAGAATCCTAGAGTGGTGGAGTGGGTAGTCTGTTCATCTCCAGGAGAATTTCCTGACCCGAGGTCTTCTACATTGCAGGCAGATTCTCTACCAGCTGAGCTACCTGGGAAGCCCATATTAACATATGATATATTGCATTTATTTAAATGTACAATTTTATTTTTTCCCAATGTCTACACTTGTAAAACCAAGATAATAAACCTTTCAGTCATCCTAAAATATTTCCTCTTGTGCTTTGGTGATCTGATCCTCTCCGACCCACCTTTTCTCTGCCCAGGCAAAATTAGTCTGCTTTCTGACTTACAGATAAATTTGTACTTTCTATACTCTCATCTCACATGCTAGTAAAGTAATGCTCAAAATTCTCCAAGCCAGGCTTCAGCAATACATGAACTGTGAACTTCCAGATGTTCAAGCTGGTTTTAGAAAAGGCAGAGGAACCAGTGATCAAATTGCCAACATCCGCTGGATCATGGAAAAAGCAAGAGAGTTCCANAAAAGTGTTAAAAAAAAATTAAAAAAAGATTAAAGTCTATGTAAAAAAATAAAATAAAGGAAACTATTACCATTTACAAAAAAAAATAAATAAAAATAAAAATTAGCTTTTTCCTTTAAAAAAAAAAAATCTATATTATAATTGAGCAAGGCCCTATGAAGACTTCCGTGGACAGATCTGCCCCACCCTAACCTCTTTGCCACCATATTCTCTGCATACCTCTTATTTGTAGAAAAGCTTTAGTCTGTCAGGCCTTTCATGAGTCACAGAAGGCTTGCTCAAGAGTTAAGGACTGGACTTCCCTGGTGGTCCAGCGGTTAAGAATCCACTTGCCAATGCAGGGGACACAGGTTCAATTCCTTGTCCAGGAAGAGCCCACCTGCTGCCAGGCAACAAAGCCTGTGGGCCACAACTACTGAAGCCCTTGCACCGCAACTAGAGAGCAGCCCCCGCTTATCACAGCCAGCGAAATCACACTCGGAGCAACAAAGACCCAGCACAGCCAAAAAATCAATCAATCAATTAATTTTTTAAAAAGAGTTTAAGATTGGAAGAATGTGAACATGTAGTAACAAAAGATAACAGTTGGGGCAGGAGAACTGGCAACAACTTNCTACTGAAGCCCTTGCACCGCAACTAGAGAGCAGCCCCCGCTTATCACAGCCAGCGAAATCACACTCGGAGCAACAAAGACCCAGCACAGCCAAAAAATCAATCAATCAATTAATTTTTTAAAAAGAGTTTAAGATTGGAAGAATGTGAACATGTAGTAACAAAAGATAACAGTTGGGGCAGGAGAACTGGCAACAACTTAAACAAGAGATCAGCTCTATAGCTGACACAGGATCTTTGTTTCCCCACTGAAGGACATAGATAACAGCGTCTGATGAACATTCCTGAGCTGTCTTGCAGACGCTAGAACAGCCATCAGAGGAAAAAAGCTAACTGCATGATGGCCAGACTGGAGCCGTGACAAAAGCACCTCCATCTGAAGCAGTACTGAACTGTGGTTTGCACAACTCCAGGCACTGGCCTCAGTGAAACGGGAGTGAGCTGACTTTGGAGTAGAAGATTAAGTGCACATAAAACCATTCACATGACACTAACCAGCCCACCGCACAACTAGCTTTAAGATGGTTATCAGAACTAATTGTGCTGTTCTGCTGGTAGCCACCTTGCCTGTATACCACCAAAACTTTCTTTTAAAACACTTGTCCTCTAACAAAGAGGATGGTTTTAGGGACATTAGTCCACCATCTTTCCAGGTTTATGGCTTCCTGAATAAAACAGCATTTCTTTTTTTAATCAACACGTGTCTCTCCAGTATTGGCCTTTTGAGCTGTGAGCAGCTGAATCTGAATTCCATTCTGGTTCTGGGACTTTTTGGGTGGTTCAGTGGTTGAAACTATGGTTCTGACTGGTAACACTATAATTTTTTTTGTATTTAACTAAGTTTAGGCTACATGGATTTTTTAAAAGGTAATATTAGAGATGTCTTCACATTTTGTGAGGCAGAACTTTAATTTTAAAGTAGAGTATCAACTCTACCATCTCAAAATTTTATAGGCAAAAACCCTCCAAAACTGCATGGATCATGACAAGCATTTGTGATCCATGTGTAGAGAAGAATGGAAAAGGTATCCAGAAGAGAAGAAAGTGGGTAGAGAAAGTGATGTCTCTGAAACATGTTCTGTTCTCATTTGTCAAAAGAGTTATACTGTCCCCTGAAAATTTTCTGCTTTCAAGATTTGAGGACAGGAACTTCTCTGGTGATCCAGTGGTTAAGACTCTGGGCTCCCAAAACAGGAGGGCCCAGGTTTGATCCCTGGTCAGGGAATTGGTTCCCACAAGCCACAACTAAGACCTAGCAAAGCTGAATAAATAAATAATTTTTTAAAGATTAAAAAGATTTGAGGATAAGATTTTCCTAAGTGATTGTTTGAAGCTAAAAAATCATGCCAAAATGGAAATAGAAGAGTACAGATCACTTCTCTAATCTTATGTCTACCTCCAAAAATATGCAGAAAGCACTTTCAAGCAGGGCACAGGGCTTCAGTGGGTGAGGTGCTTCTGTGAAAGTGCTTTATCATGAGTTACTGATCTTCAAGATCGGGAGTTGAAAAAGAGTCTTTATGAGTCATTACGATTAAAGAAGAAGGAGAGCTTTATACTGTAATGGTACCATCCCCATCAGCCAAGGACTGTTGGCAGAGCTAAAAAGAAGTCTGCTAGCCTTCCAACTTCACTTGAAAGTGAGTGATGATTTAGTATTCCTAATGTGCACTATGGTGACACAAGAGTAACCCAGCAGCTGAGGACGTTGTTCTGCACTATAGAAACTTTTAAGCAGGCCTCTACAATTTATACTAATTTAAACATTTTGATGTTTAAAGAATATATATATAAAGATTATATTCTTTGCAGTCAAAGATGGAGACACTCTAAAAGTCAGCAAAAACAAGACAGAGCTGACTATGGCTCAGATCATGAACTCCTTATAGCCAAATTCAGACTTAAATTGAAGAAAGTGGGGAAAACCACTAGATAATTCGGGTATGACCTAAATCAAAACCCTTATGATTATACAGTGGAAGTGGGAAATAGATTTAAGGGACTAGATCTGATAGACAGAGTGCCTAATGAACTATGGACGGAGGTTCATGACATTGTACAGGAGACAGGAATCAAGACCATCCCCATGGAAAAGAAAT
>SJYA01001812.1:1560621-1612261 GCA_006410615.1 Neotragus moschatus
CCTCCCATCCCACCCTTCTAGGTCACTACAGAGTAGCGAGCTGAGCTCCGTGTGATTACAGCAAGCTTCCGCTAGCTATCCGTTTTACACCTGGTGCTGTATAAGCGTCAGTCCCAAGCTCCCAGTTCAGCCCGTCCCCTTCCCTTCCCCGACCCATGTCCACACAGCTGTTCTCTACAAGAAAATAATCAGTCTTTAATGTCGACCTCGGGAGTGTGTTGAGAGTAAATATTCGGCTGAGGTTCCAAAGGCTCAGAGGTCGTTCTTATGGTGGCAGTGAGAGCCTGCACCTCTGTGGACCTGGATGGGTGACTCAGAATGTGGCTGTTCAGGTAGATCACCTCTCCAAAGAAGAGAGCTTCTTCTCACCAAGAAACTTTCATCTTCTCTTTTGCAATGCAAATAAATTACCTTGCCTCAGGGTTTTGTTTAAAAAAAAAAAGCTTATCATTGATTTGTATCAAATACAAATATACTTGCTGTATATGTCTAAAGCAGACAAAGGGAAAACTTAAGCCATAAGGAATTAGCTAATGAGAACTCAGCTCACGCAAAGGAAGAAAAATCTGTAGTCTGAAGATGTTTTCTTTTTTGATTTATTTTTCAACCTTTTTCTTTCAACGTGTTCTCTTTCATATCATAGGGGCAGTAGGTGAGCTTGTTAGGTAGACCAGATAAATTAATGGAAGTGGAGTAACACTATGTTTACAGATCTGAGTGTAGTGGAAGTGGATTGACAGCTACAACAAAGGAGAGCAAACACTGAACAATGTTTCACAAACTTTCTTTCATGTGAACAAAATGCTATGGTTATTACTTCTCAAGATTTCTCTGGTGGTCCAGTGGCTAAGACTCTGGGCTCCCAATGCCGAGGGCCTGGGTTTGATCCCTGGTCAGGGAACTAGATCTCACATGCTGCAAGTAAGACCTGGCAAAACCAAATAAGTAAATAAGTAGTTTTTTTTTTAAGAGCTAAAGCAAAAGAAGGATATTATTTTTTTAAATGTTATGGCTATTATTTTTAAGGGAGACTTCAGTTTGTTTTGAGATTTATACTCTGAGAGAAAGGAATCCTTTGTTTATTACTCCTTTGGTTGTAAGCATGTTAAAAAGCCTAAAAATGAGACATAATTAATAATGATTTATGTGCTCTTGCCTGGAAAATCCCATGGACGAAGGAGCCTAGTGGGCTGCCGTCCTTGGGGTTGCTGAGTCGGACATGATTGAGCGACTTCACTTTCACTTTTCACTTTCATGCATTGGAGAAGGAAATGGCAACCCACTCCAGTCTTCTTGCCTGGAGAATCCCAGGGATGGGGGAGCCCGGTGGGCTGCCATCTATGGGGTCGCTCAGAGTCAGACACGACTGAAGTGACTTAGCAGTAGCAGCAGCATGGACATTTGTACTAGGTTGAATAGTGTCCCTCCAAATGCATATTCACCCACAACCTCAGAAGGTGACCTTTTTTGGAAGTAAGGTATTTGCAGAGATAATGAATCAAATTAAAGTGAGGTCTTTCTAGATGAGGGTGGGCCTTAATCCAATGACTGGTATCCTTACAAGAAGGGAATTTGGACAAGAGCACACTGAGCCAAAACCACGTAATGATGGAGGCAGAGATCGTGATGCCGCGTCTTCAAGCCAAGGGGTACCGAGGATTGCTGGCAGATCCACCAGAAGTTAGAAAGAAACAAGGAAGGACCTTCCCTTAGAGTCTACAGAGAGAGCATATCCTGGAGACACCTTGATTTGGGGTTCTGGTCTCTGCAGCTATGAGAGAATACATTTCTGTTCTAGGTCATCCAGGTTTGTCATAATTTGCCACAGTGGCCCCAGGAACCTAACACAGCCTTGCGGTGTCCTGATCAGCTGGGCTTTGGGGAGCTGACTCATTCCAAGCAAAATTTGCCAACTGCTTTATAAACTCAGACTTCAACTTATTAGTGTGCAGGGGGAAATAACGGGCAGAATAACAGGCATTCCCTTGAGGTGCACCTGCCTAAATTATACATCAGGAAGGAGAAACTAACTTTAATCCAGCATCTGATATGGTTCAGGCACCTTAGTGTCACAAATAAATATAAAGTTAATACAGTGATAAAGTTACAACTATGATAGGTGTCATAATATAAACTTACAGCTGTGCTTCAAAGAGACTGTGGACATGAAAGTGTTTGTCGCCCAGTCGTGTACAACTCTTTGCAACCTTATGGACTGTAGCCTGCCAGCCTCCTCTGTCTGTGGGATTCTCCAGGCAAGAATACTGGAGTGGGTTGCCATGCCCTCCTCCCCGGGATCTTCCCAACACAGGGGTTGAACCCGGGTCTCCTGAACTGCAGGCAGATATCTTTACTATCTGAACCACCAGGGAAGCATGAAGGAGATCAAAGAACGTGAAGCTGAGAAAAGGAACTGGGGGAAAAAGAGGAATTAATGAGGGGAAACAGGATACAGAAGGATGGCAGGCATGAAAGTTGATGTGTTGAAGGAACTGAAAGAGGGACTGGGGTGGGAGTTGGGTTGCACAGGTGAGGCAGGAAGAGAAGGAAGGTGTGACATGTGCAAGGGCACTCAGATGATGCTCAGGTTTTGTGTCTTTCTCCTCAGGTCAATGAGGAGGTGTTAAGGTTTACTATACGAGGCAGCGACCTGCAAAGATGGCTCTGGGGACTTCCCTGGTGGTCCAGTGGCTAGGACTTTGAGTTCCCAGTGCAGGGGATGTGGGTTTGATTCCTGGTCAGGGAACTAGATCCCACGTGCCGTAACTAAGAGTTCACATACCGCAACTAAAGATCCTGCATGCTGCAAGAAAGATTGAAGATCCTGTATGCTAAGACCCAGCACAGCCAAATAAATAAACACAAATAAATATTTTTTCAAAAAGATGACTCTGACAGCAATTGAGGTACAGGTTGGAGAGAAGGGGAGAGTTTGATGCCAGCAAAGAGTCCAGGGAATGGGAATGGACGACAAACCACACTCAGCAGACACTCTGTGAGACCCTCAGAGTAAGCAGAAGGCCAGATCCCTTTTCCCCCAGAGCTAGGAGTTTCCCCAAAGCATACTCCTTCCCGTAGAGCCAGACCATAGAGTTATCCAAGCAGAGAGAAAGTAACTCAAGTGCTTATTGAGATCATGAGATTGGATGAAGACTGAGACTATGGACTAAATCTTTACCCTTGTTACCCCAAATGACATGAGTTCATAAGATCAGATTTGTTATGGTATATGGTGGGGAGTGCAGCGTGTTACCCCAAATGACGTGAGTTCATAAGGTCGGATTTGTTATGGTATACAGTGGGGAGTGCAGCGTGAGTAAATTCACCTGGCACAGGTGAAGAGTAGACACTCAACAATGTAGACACGTCCTTTCAGGTCAGAATAGACACATCTAGGACATTCTTATGTGAATGTACTGACATTAATTTAACTATTTTTAAAAATATCTATTTATGTATTTGGCTGCTCCAGGTCTGAGTTATGGCACACAGCATCTTCGATCTGTGGTGTGGCATGCGGGATTTTTAGCTGTGGTATGTGAACTCTTAGTTGTGGCATGCAGGATCTAGTTTCCTCACCAGGGATCGATCCCTGGCCCCCTGCATTGGGATCATGGAATCTTAGCCATTGAATCATGAGAAGTTCCCTGTTTTCCGATTTATCAGTAAACACCCTCTCTCTAGTATTTGCTATTATACCAGCAGCTTCAATGTACATCCAGATGTCCTTCTGAGAGATTCTCCTGGGAGAACCTTAGGGGGAGGATGTCCAGGTCTAAGAGGAGGCATCTTCAACCATTGATAGATCCTTGCAACCTTCCTAAGAGACTGTTTTCATGCCATAATTCTATCAGCAGTCAAGGCCTGCCTTCATACTAACTTCAACATCGGTATGATACACGCTTTCACACATGCTATCTAACTTTTGGTAAACTTTTTTCCTGATTATAAAAGTTATTAACATGTGTGTTTCGGAAGATGGAGGGAGTTTCCTTCACGGGACCTCTCAAGGAAAATGCTGTGCCTGCTGGAAGGAGCTGTACCAGTAGCTGCTTGGGGTGAGAGGTAATTCTTCCCTGAGATGTTCTGGTGAGAAACTCCCTCAGGAGAAGGTTGCTCAGTCACTCAGTTGTGTCCGCCAGGCTCCCGGATCCATGGAATTTTCCGGGCAAGAATACTGGAGTGGGTTGCCACTTCATTTCCAACTGTAAGGGATCTTCCCAACTCAGGGATCAAACAGTTGACCTGGATGCAGGACATGGGTCTCTTGCATCTCCTGCACTGACAGGTGGATTCTTTACCACTAGCGCCACCTGGGAAGGCCCTCTGGAGGATGGACTTCTGGTTTGTTTGAGCTTGCATTTCAGAGAAAGCCCTGAGCCAGAATGGAATCATCAGCATTCCAGAGGAGAGGATTTGAAGGTGCCAGGTGGAACGGGGGGACTCTGAGAGGAAGGTCCCAGAAGCCAGAGACAAGAAGCCTGGGCTGGAGGTAAACCCAGACACAGGGCAAGTAGAGAGGATTTTGGAAGTGAATATACCATTTCCTAGAGTTCATGAGTTCTATTCTTTCCTGTGTCAATGGAACTTCCAAATATGTATTGATATTTACCCTCTGATTAGAGATTTTGTGAGCTGGTGAGTTCTGGCCTTTGTCCCAGGAAGGCAGCTGTACAGTTTTCATGAGCTGTTTCATCACAGAGAAGAGAAATTGACCATGAGGACCAATTTCTGATGGCAAGAGTAGAAGAAGGTGAGGGAAGTTTGCCACCGAAGGATAAGATATCTGGGACCTCCCTGCAGGTCCAGGGGCTAAGGCTCNGTGAGCTGGTGAGTTCTGGCCTTTGTCCCAGGAAGGCAGCTGTACAGTTTTCATGAGCTGTTTCATCACAGAGAAGAGAAATTGACCATGAGGACCAATTTCTGATGGCAAGAGTAGAAGAAGGTGAGGGAAGTTTGCCACCGAAGGATAAGATATCTGGGACCTCCCTGCAGGTCCAGGGGCTAAGGCTCCCAGCTCCCAATGCAGGGGCACTGGGTTTGATCCCTGGTCAGAGAACTAGATCCTACACACTGCAACGGAGAATTCATATACTGCAGCTAAAGATCCCTACGCAGCAATGAAAANTTCAACCAGCAGAGAACAGGGTAACTTTAACTAGCAAGATGAAAAGTTTTCTCTCATGTGACAGTGGCTTGAATGTAAGAGCAGAACACTGCTTGCAGAACTCTTTCTTCTTTATTCCCCTTAGTGTCTGAACGTAACTGGGATATAGTTGGCCCCAAGGTAAGCAATACTTTGTTGTTCAGTCGCTCAGTCGAGTCCAACTCTTTGCTACCCCTTGGACTGTAGCCCACCAGGCTCCTCTGTCCACGGGATTCTCTAGGCAGGAATACTGGAGTGGGTAGCCATTCCCTTCTCCGGGGGATCTTCCTGACCCAGGAGTTGAGCCTGGGTCTCCTGCATTGCAGGTGNTATAGTTGGCCCCAAGGTAAGCAATACTTTGTTGTTCAGTCGCTCAGTCGAGTCCAACTCTTTGCTACCCCTTGGACTGTAGCCCACCAGGCTCCTCTGTCCACGGGATTCTCTAGGCAGGAATACTGGAGTGGGTAGCCATTCCCTTCTCCGGGGGATCTTCCTGACCCAGGAGTTGAGCCTGGGTCTCCTGCATTGCAGGTGGATTCTTTACTGTCTGAGCCAAATGGTTATATGAAATACCAGGAGGTGCTTGCATGCTAAGTCAACTCAGGTGTGTCCAACTCATTGCAACGCTATAGACCGTAGCCCGCCAGGCTCCCCTGTCCACAGGATTCTCCAGGAAAGAATATTGACCCATTTAAAGTGTGACTCTTTCATATCCCTGACTTTCAGAGCACTCCCACTCGTAGTACTGTCTTGGATTTGCAAAGTGTTGCCTTTCCCTGTCATGAGAAAAACCATGATGAGATGGTTGGATGGCATCACCGAATCGATGGACATGAGTTTGAGCAAGCTCCGGCAGTTGGTGATGGACAGGGAAGCCTGGCGTGTTGCAGTCGGACACGACTGTGCGACTGAACTGGACTGAACTGACTTTCCCTGGGAGACCCAATGCGATGAGCCTTCTCCATGGGCTCTATTTTATAATGTCCTCCAACCACTCAGAGGGTGAAGGTGCAGTGTTTTATCTTCTGTTCTGCAGGTGGTGAAGAGGAGGATTCTGTGAATAAACTGCCTTATCTGCTGCCCAGGGCAACAATTGCTTAACAACTTCCCAGATGTCTCCAAGAGATATTTGCCAATAAATATAAATTAAGTGAAGAACTGAAGAGATTCAAGAAATAATTTCCATGAGGAGTCTCGATTGCTTTTCATTGTTTAACATTATGGATAATGCTGTGCTCAGTCTCTTCCGTCGTGTCTAACTCTTCGTGACCCCATGGACTGTAGCCCACCAGGCTCCTCTGTCCATGGCATTCTCCAGGCAAGCATCCTGGAGTGGTTGCCAGGTCCTCTGAATTTATTTTCCTTACCAGTGGAAGACACATGACACCCCTGTGGTCTGGAACCTTTAGGGACTCTCTACATAGCCAAAAGTAAATCCAAAGGTCAGGCATACAAACTAATTTACAATCTGACCCCACCTACCCTGCCTTTCTTATCCCCTGCGTTTGGGACCCCCCGTACGGAATCAGTACGGAACCGAACTGAACTGATGGAATTGGTGCAAGGGCCATACCAGGGGCCCTGCCCCTCCTCATCCGGGATGCTCGTTTAATGCCTTCTTGTTTCTGACAATATTAGAAACTGCCCTACTGATCTCCCTGGAATATGTCCCTGAATCAGTTCAAATGATGCATTAGTTGAGGGTGTAGGCAAAATGTGCTTGCAAGCCCAGCTTTTGGGCATCAGAGTCAAGCTCCTTGTCCTCTCACCTGTATGCGAATGTCAGTTTGATTCTGAGCCTGGTTGTTTGTAAGTAGGTACCGGCTTGGCTCTCTGCTTTGGGGAACTGNTGTCCCTGAATCAGTTCAAATGATGCATTAGTTGAGGGTGTAGGCAAAATGTGCTTGCAAGCCCAGCTTTTGGGCATCAGAGTCAAGCTCCTTGTCCTCTCACCTGTATGCGAATGTCAGTTTGATTCTGAGCCTGGTTATTTGTAAGTAGGTACAGGCTTGGCTCTCTGCTTTGGGGAACTGCCATCTCGGTCCACAGGTCTCAGGAATGGACCTCTGGCAGCTGTATTTGCATCATAGGATCCACAGTTTTTACAGCTAGTGCTTGACACCCTGTAAAGGAATCTCTTTTTCTGAAAATCTGTAACTGGGATCCAGGAAGAATTAGGTCATACACATTAGGTGGCTGGAGCTGAAACTTTTAAATTTAACAACGGTGGGGCAGCCACCTTCACTGATCATCTGCAGGTGATGCAGAGAAAATAAATCCTTGAAGAGAAGAGGGTAACAAATTCACATGGAGATGCAGAGATAAGAGAATGAGAAAGAGATCTGGAAGCTTGGTCAGTTGTGAATTAGCACACCAGGCTCACTTAATGGTGCAACTCTTCTCTCCTGTTTTAAATTGCTTTCCCTCTTTCATCTTGAGCCTCCATTTTCTTACCTCAATCCCACCACTGAATAGCAATTCATTATGATTATAANCGTAGACCTTAATTTCAGTTGCTTGCTGAAGCCCAGCCCAGTCATATCCCTGGTCCATGAAATAACACCGTATCCTTACAGCAATTCCTTGCCTTTTCATTTCTTTCCTGGTCAGTTGTGAATTAGCACACCAAGCTCACTTAATGGTGCAACTCTTCTCTCCTGTTTTAAATTACTTTCCCTCTTTCATCTTGAGCCTCCATTTTCTTACCTCAATCCCACCACTGAATAGCAATTCATTATGATTATAACACAAGTTGTTTATCCAAAAAAAAATGTAATTTCTTTTTTTGCTATTTCAAAGAAAGTGGCTAACAATATTCTTCCAAATGTCTACAATTGCATATAATTAAGAATCTTTAGGGTATAGTCCTTGGAGTGGAAGTTACTTGTATGTTTAACTTTACACGATAATGTCAAATTATTTTCTGAACTCATTGTGCTAGCTGGTGCTCCCACCATCTAATATTCAGTCAGTTCAGTTCAGTCGCTCAGTCGTGTCCAGCTCTTTGCGACCCCGTGAACTGCAGCACGCCAGGCCTCCCTGTCCATCACCAACTCCCGGAGTTCACCCAAACCCATGTCCATTGAGTCGGTAATGCCATCCAGCCATCTCATCCTCTGTCATCCCCTTCTCCTTCTGCCCTCAATCTTTCCCAGCATCAGAGTCTTTTCAAATGAGTCAGCTCGTAATCAGTAAACAACCAATAATATTTACTAGCATTCATCATATTCCAGGCAGTCACTCACTGGTGGAAGTTTAATTTTGTCTTCTCTTGCATTCTTAGGATAAACACTAATTGGTCATGTTGCATTTCTTTGTAATATATTGTTGGATTCAGATGGCTAATAGCTTATTAAAATTTTTTACATCTGTGCTCAGAAGTACAAAGGACTCGAGTTTCCTTTTCTTGTCCTGATACTGCCTGGGTTTGAAATTAATTATACTAGTCTTAGGAAAAGAGGTTATCCCTCTTTTTCTGGATGATTTGTATAATGGTTATTTTCTGTTCCTCGAAAATCATCAAAACTCAACAGTAGGGACTTCCCTGGTGATCCAGTGGCTAAGATTCTGAGCTTTCCATCAGGCAGCCTGGATTGAATGCCTGGCCAAGAAACTAGATCCCACATGCTGCAATTGAGACCCAGCCCAGTCAAATAAATACTAAAAATAATAACAATTTTTAAAAGTAGTCTTTAAAAAATTTAACAGTAGAACCGTTTGGAGCAGGCCTCTTTGTTGAGGGTAAGATTGGGGATGTCCTTGATAGCAATGTCAATTTCTTTTCTTTTTTTTTTTCAATGTCAGTTTCTTTATTATTAGTCTCTTCAAATTTCCTTTCCTTCTTGTATCAATTTTGACATGTTTTTGTTTTCAGAAAGAATCTCTTTTATCCAGATTGTCAAATAGCTACTCATTTTGTTTTTATTTAAAACTGCTGTGTTTGCAGTTATTTTTCTTTTTAATTTTGTGATTTAGTTGCTTCTTGTTTGGTATTCTTAATCAGTTAAAAAAAAAAAACAGCTTTTAGTTTTCTAAAAGTTGATGTTCTCTGCTTTCATTTTTATTGATTTCTTTCTTCTGATTTCTTTGGGTGTGACCTGTTGCTTATTTTCTGACTTCTTAAGCTTGTTTGTTTTCAGTACTTTGGTTTTTGATTGTTCGGTTTCTCATTTTTCTGCTTGGAACATCTTCCCCCAGATGGCTCTTCGAAGTGTTCTCCCCTCCTTCTCATCTGTCTTCCCTGCCCACTCTATTCAAACTTGCAATTCCTCCTCCCTCCCCATTCCCATTCCCCTCTTTATCTTTCTCTCCAGCACTTATTACCATCAACACAGTATATGCTTTCCTTCTTTATTTGTTGTCTACTGCCCCACATTAAAATGTGAGTTATTTTTAATGCCCTTTGCAACAACATGGATGGGCCTAGAGATTATCATACTTAGTGAAGTAAATCAGAGGAAGACAAATATCATATGATACTGCTTATACGTGGAATCTAAAAATATGATACAAATAAACTTATTTACAAAACAGAAATAGACTTGCAGACATAGAAAACAAACCGAAAGGAAAAGGGAAGAGGAATAAATTAGGAGTTTGGGATTAAAAGAGACACGTTACTATATATAAAGTAAATAACCAACAAGGACCTACTGTATAGCATGGGGAACTATATTCAATAGCTTATAATAACCTATAATGGAAAAGACTTTGAAGACAAAGAATATAGGGATTTCCTTGGTGATCCAGTGGCTAAGACTCTGCACTCCCAGTGTAGGGGGTTCAATCCCTGGTCAAGGAACTAGATCCCAAATGCTGCAACTAAGACCTGGCACAGCCAAATAAATATTTAAAATAATAATAATAGAATATATATGTGCATATGTGTGTAACTGAATCACTTTCCTGTATACCTGAAACTAACCCAAGATTGTAAATCAACTCTAATAAATTTGTTTTCTAAAAATGTGAGTTCTTTTAATGTGGTAAATTTATGGATCAGTCATCATCATATCTAGAATATATTCTTCACCCCAGAAAGTTTCCTTGTCCTGTTTATAGTAATTTCTCCTCCATTCCTGTCCCAGGCAACCACTGATTTGCTTCCGTCTTTATAAACTTGGAAGTTAGGGTTTTGACAGTTTTGCTCACTGCTATAGCCCCAGTGTTAGTCACTTAGTTATTATCGACTCTTTGGGACCCCATGGACTGTACCCTGCCAAGCCCCTCTGTCCATGGAGTTTTCCAGGCAAGACTGCTAGAATCCCCTTTCCTCAGGGGATCTTTAGAGGAGCCTGGCAGACTGCAGTCCATGGAGTCACAAAGAGTCAGATACAACTGAACAACTATCGCTACTACTACATAGCCCCAGTATCTAAAGCAATGGTACATAACAGGTGTTCAATAACTATTTGTTAAATAAAAGTTTCAAATAATATCTCCTCCTGCAAAATGATCTACCAGTTTCTAGAGATGTTGGGTTTAAAATCTCTAAAACTACCTGTTAGGGTGGGAAGATTTGGGAGAATGGCACTGAAACATGTATACTATCACGTAAGAAACAAATTGCCAGTCTATGTTCGATACAGGATACAGGATGCTTGGGACTGGTGCACGGGGATGATCCAGAGAGTTGATATGGGATGGGAAGTGGGGGGCGGGATTCAAGATTGGGAACTCATGTACACCTGAGATGGAAAAAAAAAATTTTTTTTTAATTAAAAAAACTATGATATGATATGTTTGTTTCTCCCTGGGGTTCTATTCATTGATGTATTATATATGTTGGGGTTATTGTTGATCTGTGATCATTGTTTTATTAGTCTATTGTTCCTTTCTTCAATATGTAACATTTTTGTTTATTGCTTATGACATTTAAACTTTGAATCCATTTTTTAAATATTCAGATTGCTATCTTTGTTCTCTTTTAGTTCTCATCCCTTAAGCTTTTCCCATCACTTTATGTTTTATCTATCTAGATCCTTTCAAAGCGTGTCTTTTATTGTAGCTCAAACATTACTTGATCTTACTAATTTTTTTAAGACTCTGAGAGTCTCTGCCTTCTAAATGGTGAGTTCAAAATTTTCATTTGCTTCTCTACGGCTTTTTTTTTCTGGCCATTTTATCTTATATTTTCTATACTTCAGTTTTACAGATTCATCGCTCCTTTCCAGACTTCTACTGGGTAAATTGCATTAAGATCTTTAATTATATTTACTTTCCCCTAGCACTTTCTTGCATAAATAAAATCTCTCTATTTCCTCCACATAAGACCAGTATGATACCATATTCTTGATTTCTGGTTGGTTTGCAGCAAACCCTACTTCCTTCTCCAGCACACTGGGGATCACCTGACTTTAGTTCAGGATTGCAGTCATCAGAAAAAAGAGAAGATCCTTCCCTCTTTCTGAGTGTGTCCTCAAGCACCAAATCACAACCACTCTCTGTCTCTCTTGTAGAGGAAGATAAGAGCTCTCAACAGTCTTTATAGGTCTCTAGGTCCATACACTTTTTCTCTATAGCATTTATTAGCATCAAAATTCTATATGTTTTACTTTTTTATTATGTCTCATCCGACTAGAATGTCAAGCTCTTTTAATTTTAAAAATTTACAAAATTGTTTCAGCATAATTGTAATCCTGCCTATGAGGGCAGGGCTGGACTGGGAGAGGAAGCTAGCAGTCTGCAAGTTTGCCTACTTCTGATCTTATTGCTGAGGCCAGCTTGAATTGATTCTTGTTAGCTGCAGCCACAGAGTCCGAAGAGTGGTAGCTGTCAATTTGCATATCATAGAATTCAGTTTGTAGGCACCAGGTTTTGCGGATATTTATAGAAACTTTGTTCATAATTGCCAAAACTCAGAAACAATCAAGATGTCCTTTAATAGGTGAATGGGTAAAGAAACTGTAGTACTTCCAGACCATGGAATATCATTTAGCACTAAAAAGAAATAATCTGTCAAGTCAGGCAAAGACGTGGAGGAAACTTAATTGCATATACATCATTATACATTGATCCAAACCCATAAAATGTACAACATCAGGGGTGAATAAAAAGGTAAGCTAAGGACTGTGGGTGATCATGACGTGTCAATGTAGGTTCATCTTTGGTTAAAAAAATATACTATTCTGGTGAGTGATGTTGATCAGGGGAGGCTATGCATGTGTAGGGTATATGAGAAATATCTGTATCTTCTCAATTTTGTTATAAACTTAAACCTGTTTGGAAACAATAAANAGGGGTGAATAAAAAGGTAAGCTAAGGACTGTGGGTGATCATGACGTGTCAATGTAGGTTCATCTTTGGTTAAAAAAATATACTATTCTGGTGAGTGATGTTGATCAGGGGAGGCTATGCATGTGTAGGGTATATGAGAAATATCTGTATCTTCTCAATTTTGTTATAAACTTAAACCTGTTTGGAAACAATAAAGCCTCAAAAAAAAAAAGTAAGTGAAATAATGCTTACAGAAGGCTTAGAAAGTGACCACAGAATGGTGATATTATCCATACACATATTTTTTAAAAGGAGCATTTTTTAAGCTAAATNGAAGAACTGACTCATCAGGAAAAAGACCCTGATACTGGGAAAGATCGAAGGCAGGAGGAGAAGGGGACGACAGAGGATGTGATGGTTGGATGGTGTCACTGACTCGATGGACATAAGTTTGAGCAAGCTGGTGTTGGTGATGGACAGGGAGGCCTGATGTGCTGCGGTCCATGGGGTCTCAAAGAGTTGGGCATGACTGAGCGACTGAACTGATTGACTGATTGATCTTGATTAAATATAGAAATAGGAAAAACAAGTAAGTTATATACCTATAGTCACATTCTTAATCATTTGGTCCCTTGCAGAATAGGGCTTCTTTCTCATGAAGCTTTTAAAATGACTATGATTTTTTCCCCCAGTTGTTTACTATTTATCTTATTTTCATAGCTAAGTACAAACAACTGACATTTTAGCAAGTTAGACCTAAAATGGACATCCATGTGTGTGTGCTCCATTGTGTTTGACTCTTTGTGACCCCATGGGCTGTAGCCCACCAGGCTCCTCTGGTAAAATGTAGTCTTGACTACAGGGAGATGGGGTGTTGCAATGAGAAAAGGACTTGCCCTTTGTATTTGCTCCCTTTTTCTGTCAGTATCAGTATCGGGCTTCCCTGGTGGCTCAGACGGTAAAGTGTCTGCCTACAATGCGGGAGACTGGGTTTGATCCCTGGGTCGGAACGATCCCCTGGAGNTTGACTACAGGGAGATGGGGTGTTGCAATGAGAAAAGGACTTGCCCTTTGTATTTGCTCCCTTTTTCTGTCAGTATCAGTATCGGGCTTCCCTGGTGGCTCAGACGGTAAAGTGTCTGCTTACAATGCGGGAGACTGGGTTTGATCCCTGGGTCGGAACGATCCCCTGGAGAAGGAAATGGCACCCCACTCCAGTATTCTTGCCTGGAGAATCCCATGGACTGAGGAGCCTGGTAGGCTACAGTCCATGGGGTTGCAAAGAGTCTAAGGACATGACTAAGGACTTTACTTCACCCCATGACAAAAGCCCTCCAAATCTCTGTATGTGATTCTGTGAGCATGGAGGAAAATATGGGAGGATGGGTACCTGGTTGGTGATCTGTTCTGTGTGTGTCTTAGTGAAGGAATGGCTGGTGTTACAAGGGAAGAAGAAAAAGGGGAAAGGCAGGAGGAAGCCAGGTAGAAAAGGAAAAAGAGCATTGTACCAAAATATTAATAACAGCACACGATACACATTGATGTAAAATTACATGTGATATAGATGAAATTAAGTTTAAAAAATTGTGTGGGACTTCCCTGGTGGTCCAGTGGTTAAGATTCCTGGCTTCCACCGCAGGGGGCACAGACGGGATGGATTCCTGGTCAGGGAACTAAGATCCTGTGTGCCAAACAGTGTGGCCAAAAAAAAAAAAAATTATGCAAGTCTTTCTCTAGGTCAAGTGCTGCTCTTTAGCTTTGAGCCATCATTTCTGAAATATTCATATCAGTGACAGATGGAAAGACAGCCTTAAGCTATCTCTAAGAGAAGTCAAGGCTCTTGATCATGCCTGGCTTTCTTTCCTCTCTCCCGGCTGTGATCGGGGAAGGGCCTGCTGCCTGGCATGGGGAGAGTCAAATTACTTATTTATAATAATAGAAATTAAGGCGGTCCTGAGGACCTTACAAGAAGCCCCCAGAGGTAAAAACATGAAAATGGAGTGAGAGGAAGAAGTATGGAAAAAAACCCACCAAACTCCTGGAGGGTACCATCTTGAATTCACTCTGAGATCTAACACAGATCCAGGGAGTAAGACACTCATCAGTGCTCTACTCCATGATCTGTGATATACGATATAAGGGGTATAGAGGGAAGAGGTGCATGGTGTGAGCAAACACCATGGGGTGGTGTTTCCAGGCTTGCAACCTGGGGTCATGGAACCTTGGGTTCAAATCTGCATTTGCTGGATAGAGGCTGCTTTCAAAAGAAACACAGCACAGTGGCTTAAGCAAGCAAATAGCTTCAGTGTTTCTGAAGTAACGATCCTGATCACTGGTTGAGGGCTGATCTGGTGGTTCTAGGGGCAATGCTTGCCACTTTCATCCTACTCTCCTTCCATCCTTTTCATCCCTGCAGCAGTAAAGACCGTGCATCATTATGCTTGCCTTCCAGTTTGCCAGAGGGAGGAAGAATGGGGAAGGTGTGCTCCATTCCTTCTAAGGGCTACACTCAGAGGCTGAACACATCCTGTCAGCCACACTCTGGTCATATGGCCACACCTAGCTGCAAGGGAGCCTGGAAGATGAGGTCTCTGGCTGACATGCACACAGCCAAAACTTCCGAGAGGCCACAGGGAGACAGACGTGAAGCCTAGGCCCCCACAGCTATGGACTTACAAAGCCTATGAAGGAATGGTAGAGTGGACTCTGAGGATAAGAAAGGAGCTCCACTCTAGTATCGGGCATCACGGAATTGACATTTTCCAGCAGAGATCTGAAGGACTTGATTAGGTGGAACAAGGAAGAGGGCTCCAGGAGCAGAGAGTCGCATGCACTAAGGAGAGGTACAAGACACATTCGAGGAACGGAAAAAAAGGTGTAATTGAAGCAAATACGTCAATCAGCTCTCTTCCCAAGGATCGGAGTGAAATATATTCTAACATGCATGCCTACTGGCCTAAAAGACACTGTTTATTTTCTGTGGTTTGGAAATATCCCACTGTGGTTCATCTGGCACCCCAGAGAAATCTGATGCTGGTTTGGGAAGGTCTAATTATTTCTCACAGAAGACCGAAGCAAATGAGTGAAGTCTTTGTGTGTGTTCCCTGGAAAAATGACAAAATTGTGTGCCTGGTCTGTGTTATTTAGGACTTTAGGTAACATTAGGACATGGTATAATAGGACATGTCTATAGTATACTGAAATTCGGTGCTTTGAAAATCATTTGCCTTTTCTCATGAAGGGAACACATTGGCATTTGGGTAACGAATCCACCTTGCCACGTGGGAGGTGAGAGCAGTAATAATCTTTGACTCACAGAAACTCATTTCCATACACTGCTCAGGAAAATCGGTTTCATTTACTTTATAATTTCACCTCCGATGAGAGCCTTAAGTGTGAGTCATAGTAAACGCGAGGTCCTAGAATTTGAGAGAGGCCAGTATAAAAAATTCATGAAATCTTTCTGCACTGTTTACTCCACTTCTCCTTATTGCAACCGGGTAATTGGTCTTTTTTTTTTTCTTCCAGTTTTAATGTGCTTTCTCTCCTTTGCTTTCCAAAGGACATAACCTTCCCCTTGCAAAGGTGTGTATCTGATTTGGAGGAGATGAAAATCTGTTATGGGAGGAAAGCTGAGAGAAAGACAGGATAGTTTCCAATTTTTGGAATTCAAAACAAGGATTGGGACCTGCCTGGGGGTCCAGTGGTTAAGATTCCATGCTTTCAAGGCAGGGGGTGTAGGTGTGATGCCTGGTCAGGCAACTAAGATTCCACACACCCTGAGGTGAGGCTAGACACACACACACACACACACAGAAAAAAATCCAGGATTTATTTGTCAGCTAAAACTATTGTTTTAAATATGGATTTTGTATGTTAGCATGTTTAGCAAACCCAGAGTGTGAAAAGTGAAAGTGTTAGCCACTCACTCACGTCTGATTCTCTGTGAGCCCATGGACTGTAGCCTGCCAGGCTCCTCTGTCCATGGAATTCTCCAGGAATTCCAGGGTAGCCACTCCCTTCTTCAGAGGATTCCCGACCCAGGGGTTGAACCCAGGTCTCTTGCATTACAGGCAGATTTACCATCTGAGCCACTAGGGAAGCCAGAAAATAGAAAAAAGATATCCCTAGGGAGAATCACTGGATGAGACACATTACATTTAATTTAAATTTCCTATTAAATTTGAATTTCAGATAAACAATGAATACTTATTTTAGTATAAAGTATGTGCCAAATATTGCATGGGACATATTTATACTAAAAGATTATTCACTGTTACTCTGAAACTCAGATTTAACTGGGCATCTTGTATTTTTATTTGCTAACCCTGACAATTGTACCTCAATTGGCAAAAGGCAAGTACTGCTCTACAGAAACAGCAAAATGAGAGGTGAGGGAGATTCAGGGCATGCCATTCACTTTGACGGTCCCAACTCTGCAGCCCTTTTCTCTGAGCAGAGCATGTACTCCATGTAGAATCAGAAAGCACGAGAGGCCTGATTTTCCAGGCTTCCTTAAATACATATGGGGGCACTTGCCAGGGAGCTACATCTACCCTGACACTGATTCAAAAGCTGGTATTCAGAAGCAGCAGGCACCACACGGAGTCCACTGTTGTGCTGGGTGATGACAGTGACCCTGGCCGCACCCAATGTTCAGTGCTGTCAGTGGAGGAAGCTGTGGGGTCCAGCGTCCATAGCAACAGTAGAGTCTCTAAGGCCTTAAGTCTAAGGCCTTATCCTGGCTGCAGAGCCTTCAGTGCCTGGTGCAGAGTTCTGGTGCCCCCTGGGGCCCTGCAAGGTGCCAACGTTCTTCTGATGAGGGCTTTTTGCTCCTTAACTATGTCAGAGTCAGTTCTGTCCCTTGCATGTAAAAAGTGTGCATGCATTGTCCATGAAGGGTGAAATATAAGCCTTTTCAGACCCGAGAAATTGTGGAGAGAAGAATCAAGAGGAGCGAGAAGAGAATGGCCCGAGAGAGAACAGAGTGGGCAGAACTGTGTCTGGAGAGGAGATGGCACATAGTAAGTTGGGGAGGGTACGCTTGTGCCATTCTTCACTCGGGGAGCTGTCCTGGGGGTTTGCAGCCAGTTCTGACAGCCTGATGGGGATTGTGAGGATGGGTGTCTGTTTGGACTGCATTGTAGTTGAGCTCTTTAAGCATTCAAAAATTTTTGTTTTATTTTTCCTTTCTAAACTGTAGGTAAAAAACACATAACATAAAAGCTGCCACGTTAACCATTATTAGGTTGAAAGTGAAAGTTGCCCAGTCGTGTCTGACTCTTTGGGATCTGTACAGTCCCTGGAATTCTCCAGGCCAGAATACTGGAGTGGGTGGCCTTTCCTTTCTCCAGAGGATCTTCCCAACCCAGGGATTGAACCCAGGTCTACCCACTTTGCAGGCAGATTCTTTACCAGCTGAGCCACCAGGGAAGCCCATTATTATTAGGTTGAGTTCAGCAGTATTCAGAGTCTTCGCACTGTTGTAAAGCAAATCTCCAAAACTTATTAGTCTTGGAAATCTGAAACTCTCTCTTCATGAGACAAAACACCCTCCCACCCTCCAGCTCCTTTCTGTTTCTATGAATTTGACTCATACACTATTCGTCCTTTCATGTCTGGCTTATTTCACTCAGCATAATCTCCTCAAAGTTCATCCACATTTGTAGCATGTGACGGGATCTCCTTCTTTCGAAGGCTAAATGATCCCCCCTTGCACTGCAGACCACATTTTCTTCCCTTATTCACCCATCAGTGGACACTTGGGTTGCTTCCAGCTCTTGGCCGCTGCATATGAACACGATAGTGCAGACAGCTCTTCGAGGGCTCGTAAATATCTTGAAATTGCTCTGGAGTGCAAGCGTTTCATCTTGGTGAGGCAGAAGGAGTTGTGGAGGTTGAGCTGTCCAAAGCCTCCCTCGACTCCCGGGTGGCCCAGATACCATCTACCGTGTAGCTGAGGAGCTTGATGGTGGATAAGAGGTGGTTTTGCAGCTAAGGTGTGTGCAGGGAAGAGCACCCAAGCCTGGGTTGACGGGGAGTCACAGAATGACCTCAGAACAATGGGTCAGTGAGGGCTCATCACCCAGGGCTTGCTGCTGGGCTGGGTTCACCTGAGTCAGACTAGAGTCAGCATGGATTTCCAGACTCAGGTACCAGCATGGCAGGCAGCACCCCAGGGAAAAGAGCTGCTGTGCCAGGTTCCTGAAGTCCCCAGCTCTTCCTGACCATGACAAGTTTGCAAAAACCGTGGAACTCAACACTCAGGAAGAGAAGGAGACAGGAAGAGGAGCTATCTGGAAACCACAGGTTACCTACATGGATGGTCAAATTGCTGCATTAGCTATAGAGATACTTCTCTATCAGGCAAAGGTGTGGATAAGGCAGAGAAGGAAGGCTGGATCAGTGGTAGTTGTTGTTCAGTCACCAAGTCGTGTTTGACTCTTTGTGACCCCATGGACTGCAGCACGCCAGGCTCCTCTGTCCTCCACTGTTACCCACAATTTGCTCAGATTCACGTCCATTGAGTCAGTGATGCTATCTAACCATCTCATCCTCTGCCTTCCCCTTCTTCTGCCCTCAGTCTTTCCCAGCATCAGAGTCTTTTCCAATGAGTTGGCTCTTCGCATCAGGTGGCCAAAGTATTGGAGCTTCAGCTTCAATATTAGTCCTTCCAATGAATATTCAGGGCTGATTTCCTTTAAGATTGACTGTCCCAATCACAAGCCCCAGCTCCTTGCTGTCCCAAGGGGCTCTCAAGAGTCTTCACCAGCACCACAATTCAAAAACATCAATTCTTGGGCGCTCAGCTTTCCCTGTGGTCCAACTCTTAAACAGTTAACTTTTTGTTACCTTGCTCTATTTCCCTACCTTGCAACTCACATCTGTGCTTCAGCCCCATGGCACTGCTCATCACTCCCCCAAGCCACCCACGCATCATCCCTCAGGCTCTGGAATGCCCCATGGAGTTCTGAGCAAGCAGCTCGGCTGTTGCTGTCTGTGTCCTGAAGAAAAATCAATGGTTTCCAAGGTGCGTCAGCTTCAAACCCTGCAGGTTTCTGTTCATTCAGTTCCCTCGGTGTGGATCTCTCCCATCGCCACTTGAAAAAAAACATTTGCCCCTCAAAAGCCAGACCAAATGCGACATCTGGGATATTTATTGAGATCTGTGTTCCCTCTCCAGCCAGACTCAATCACAGCAGTTTCCCTTGCCTTTTGTGTTTGATGGTTACGTGTCTGTCTGCCTCGCTGGGCCATGAGCAAGCTGACGGCAGAGAACACGTGATTCTCATCGTTATACCCCAGCTCCTGACACGAAGCTGATTAGAGCACTCTGGGGCCTTCCTGGGAACAGACTCCCCCCATTCCCCCAGGCTATATCCCCCATCTTTTGTTTGCAGACAAGCTTTAGTCTCCTAGGCTTTCACTGAGTTCCAAAGAGCAAATTTAACCAGAGAAGTGAGAAAGTGCAGAAACAAAGGGAAAGAGGCAAGCAAGACAAAATGGGAGTTTAGCCATAAAACAAAGTCAAGGACCTTTAATTCCTCTTCCGGGGATATAGATAATATCCTGAACCATACCCTTGAATTGTTGTGCAGATATTAAAACCCCCACCAGGTGGAAGAAGTTAATTGCATGTTGACCACAAGCAAGAAGGCCCCAAGACCGACAGGAATCAGAAGACTGATGAAGTTAACACCGGACATACCACCTTGTCCCCTTACCACCGATCAGTCAGAAGAATGTCCAGAAGCTGACCAAGTATGGAACCCTCTCCCTCATCTGCTGTGGAGGAGAGTCAGGAAGCCTAAGGACAAAGGTAGAAGACTTTTTCTAGGAATTGGGTTGTGAAAAGGAAAGAGAAGAAGATGATCAGAGAGAGTAAAAAAAAAATCTTTCCCAGGGACTTCCCTGGTGGTCCAGTGGTTAAGACTCCATGCTCCCAAAGCAGGGGGGTGGGGGTAGGTGGGCACAGGTTTGATCCCTGGTAAAGGAAACTAAGATTCCACATGCTGTGCAGCCAAAAAAGAAACAAACCTGTTTTCTAAATAATTATTTTTTGGCTGTGCCACATGGCAAGGGGGATCTTCCTCAACCATGGCCCCTGCTGCATTGGGAGCGCAGTCTTAACCACTGGACCACCAGGAATCAAAAAAAAAAAAAAAGATTTTTTTTTTTAAAATAGGAGAAAATAGACTTGGACCTGCTTGTATGTTGAGAGGAAAATGCCAAATGAGAGCAGGATCAGGAAAGAAGGGGATAATTGAGGTGTGAAGGAATTTGAAGGGGTTGGGGGGGCTGGAGGCAGGGTGCAATAGTGGGTTGGAGGAAGGCTGACCCTTCAAACCACAGAGGAAAGGCTTGGGGGCAGGTGCTGATGAACAAGTCTGCGAGCAGCGGCATGTGTAGGGGTTCAACGAGAGACGTTTGAGGGAGACTGGGCCAGGGACTCTATACTAAGTGAGCTAGGAAACATCTCATTTGAGGGAGGGTGGTGGTGGCTCAGCAGTAAAGAATCCACCTGCAGCGCAGAATCAGCAACACCAGGGATTGAACTGGCACCCCCTGCACTGGAAGACAGAGTGTTAACAACTGGGCCACCAGTTGTTAACATTGGTGTGTCTGTGTGTGTTAGTCACTCAGTCGTGTCCGACCCTTTGTGATCCCATGGACTGTAGCCCACCAGGCTCCTTTGTCCATGGGATTCTCCAGGCAAGAATCCTGGAGTGGGTTGCCATTTCCTTCTCCAACAATGGTAAATGCATCCTTTATTCAAGGACTTGGCTCAACGTTAAAGCAGCTGGGACAGACTGTCTGGGATACATGCATGGTGGATCCAGCAGTGCCTGGCACGCCAAGGTGATTAATGTTTGCTTGCTGATAAAGTGATGGCTTAGGAGGGTGAGGGGAAAATATGTGGGAGATCCATCAGAAATTGGTGTAGGAACTTCCCTGATGACCCAGTGGTTAAGACTCCACACTTCCACTGAAGTGGGCACGAGTTCGAAAAAAAATAAGCAAGCCTAACAGGAAATTCTCTCAAAAAGCCACATTTGAGGGAGGCTGACAGTGGCTCCCTGTCACTCTCCCTATACCTAACTGTCCCCTCCCTATACTCAGATTTCACTTCTTTGAAGGAAATAGTATATATTTCTCATTAGTGTTACTTCTGGGGCCTAGCTAAAATATAATAGGTAGATGGTAAAGTTTGTAGGAGAGAGAGGGTTGGGTGGAAGGATGGATGGATGCACAGATGGATGGATACATTAATAGATGGAAAAAGACAGTCCCCAGAAATTACTTAAATGTCTGTAAAACACTCACCTAAACTGAAATCATCCAACCGTATTAACTGTCCTTCTAACAGTCAAAGCCCTACCGGCTTCTAGACGGTAATGGCCCAGCTGGTTTAAATGGGTCTCCATGGTTACAGGCATGCTCTGGTTTCCATGGTTACGTTCCCCGGTCCCTCACAGGAGTTAGAGATATATACTTGAAATTTAAAAGGATTTCTTTTTCTTTTCTTTTGCCAGCCTACACAGAAATCCAGGGTTCTACGGTCTGGGGTGAACATCTCAGTGACCTCTTAGGAAGAAAAGGGAGGAAATGGTGATGATATTTGTGACAGTTCTATTTTCCTCATTCGCACTGAGTGAGGAAGAGAGGATTCAACAGGGAAATATGGCAGTAGAATGAAATTGCTGTATCACGAGCCGGAGTGTTTTGCTTAATTAGTGGAGGAGGAAAATGGGAGAGGCAAGAACATCTGATATGGCTCCAGTGGGAGGTGGGGGATGTTTTCCAAAGGTGGAGGGGAGTCCTTCTATGTCAGAGTCCTTTTAACGTGATCTTTCCTCTTTGCCATAGCGGTGCTGTAATCACTTTGCATTAATTTCTCCCACAGTCCTCATTTCAGACAACCCCTCCTGGCCCATTTGGCTTCATCAGACATCTGTCAGAAGGCATCAGCCTGGGTCAAGATACTTGGATCTGGCTTTTCTTGGCAGAAGGAACCCATGTGGAACTCTAGCGCCTCCTTGTGGTAGATCTAACATTTCCATCTCTTCTTCACTCCGGAAAAAGTTGTTTTTACTCGCTGTCATTTAGGAAGCAAAAATATTTTCTCATGTATTAATGTATCTATCCATATATCCTTCCACCCAACCCTCTCTTTCCCACAAACTTTACTGTGTATCTATTATATTTCAGCTAGATCTTAGCAATAATACTAATATATAGGCTATTTCCTTCACAGAATTCACAATCTGGGTATAGTTGTTCAGTTGCCCAGTCGTGTCGGACTCTTTGCGACCCCATGGACTGCAGCACGCCAGGCTTCCCTTTCCTTCACTGCCTTTTGGAATTTGCTCAAACTCATGTCCATTGTGTCAATGATGCCATCCAACTATCTCATCCTCTGTCACCCCCTTTTCCTCCTGCCTTTTCCCAGCATAAGGGTCTTTTCAAATGAGTCAGTTCTTTGCATCAGGTGGCCAAAGTATTGGAGCTTCAGTTTCAGCATCAGTCCTTCGAATGAACACCCAGGACTGATCTCCTTTAGGGTGGACTGGTTGGATCTCCTTGCAGTCCAAGGGACTCTCAAGAGTCTTCTCCAGCACCACAGTTCAAAAGCATCAATTCTTAGGCACTCAAGCCTTCTTTATGGTCCAACTCTCACATCCGTCTGGAAAAACCATAGCCTTTACTATCTGAACCTTTGTCGGCAAAGTGATGGGTAGGGAGGGGACCAAATAATCGCACAGCTCCTAAGAGTACAAAGAACTATGGGAGAAAGACAGAGGGAGGGACCCGCTGGCTGGGGAAGCTGTGTCAACTATGGAGCTAGAAGACATTGTAAAGTTGGACGTTCAAGGTTGCAAGATTTTAAAAAATGACAATGTTTCATTCAAGAGGGGTTTCTGTCATCAAAATAAATCTGAGTATAAATCATAGTAACAGCTGTCTTTATCCGAGTTCATGTACTTGCTACCTCAAAGCTTCTCTGTTGACAGAAGCAGGTACAAAGACTCAGTGCTGTTGGAAAAGAGCTGAGAAGAAGCTGCCGAAGCTGCCAATATTAGACCCAGCACAACAAAGCATCAGCACAGCATCAGTTATGGGGCATCCGGGATAGAGGCGACAGGTACCTCCTGGAGGGTCCAGGCTATTCTTTGGGCAGAGGGTACTGTGTGTACGCGTATGCACACGTGCGCGCATGTGTGTGTGTGCACGTGTGTGTGAGAAGAGTGGCACAAATGCAGGTGAGGAGGAAGGCACAGATACCCCTTGTCTTCCCCTCAACAATGAGCCCATCAGAGGAGATGGCGCGTTAATCTGAAGGCTGTGGAGTCATTGAAAGATTTAAGTAGGGCAGGGATAGAATATAGAGGTCATTTCTATGGCATTATATTCATAACTGAGGTCAAGAATGGCTCCCGGGCTCTGGGTTGGGTGATTTCATTGACAGTGGTGCCGTCCGCAGAGAGAGACAACGGTCCAGGAGCAGAGGTTGGAACACGGCGGCTGCAGATGGGTTTCTCGTGTGTTCTCTCAAAGACTTCAAGTGGATAAGAAAATTCTGTGTTGGTTGTGGGTTTGAGGCACCTGTGGAACTTCTAAGTGGAAACGGCTGGCAAGCAAGGGAAAGAGTGAAAAGTGTTAGTTGCTCAGTCGTGTCTGACTTTTTGCGACACCACAGACCGTAGCCCACCAGGCTCCTCCGTCCATGGGATTCTCCAGGCAAGATTACTGGAGTGGGTAGCCGTTTCCTTCTCCAAGGGATCTTCCCAACCCAGGGATCAAACTTGGGTCTCCTGCATCAGCGGTCAGCTTCTTTACCATCTGAGCCACTAGGGAAGCCTGGTGGGCCCCCATCCAAAACCAGAACAAGAGTGCCTCTTCTGTTCAGCCGCAGTTTATTGACCCAGGGGCGGGCGGTTGAGCTGACCCAAGCCAAGCCTGAGTTTTCCCAAGGCATTTTTTTTTAACAAATAAAACACTCAATATACAGCTGGAGCACTCACATACTCTGACCTGGGGACAGAGCACGGTGTACCTAGCTTGCCCTGTCCCCAGGGAGGGGGTGAAGAGCTGACTCACCCCTTCATTCCCAGCACGGGCTCTCAGAAGGGCAGATGCTGAGTTCCAAATATCAGGATCCAAATACCAGGGCTCACCCTACCCCAAAGAAGCTCAAATGACCTGCTGCCAGGAAGGCAAGCCTTCTGCTCCCTCATCTTACCCTGAGGCATGAAGCCCTCTCTCTGGCCAGGGCTGGCAGTCTGCTGGTGAACCCCTGGAGAAAGCGGTCATCTTTCTATGTGGAGCCACTGTGCTGACACCCATTTTTGAGCACCCCTGTGGTCAGTTTCTGGGGGTGCTGTTGATGCCCAGGGGACATCTGGGGACAGGCTCAGAGCCCTGTGGGAGGGTGGAGTTAGGGAGCGAATACTGGAAGAGGAACGGTATCCTGCCTACCCGAAGCCCAGCGCCCTGCAGCACGCTCCAACAGGCTGCTGGCTCAGGTCTTGGAGTCCTGGGAGGCGACGGGGTTGACAAGCACGAGGGCCGCAGCACAGGGCATGGGCCAACAGCGTGGATGGAGCACGCAGTAACCAGAGCCCGGGGAGAGCCGAAGGAGGGCCAGGTTGAACTCCCCGGGAATTTTCACGCCCAAATGAAAAAAGAGCCAGTCTCCCTGGTGTGGTTGAAACTGTAAAGTCAAGTTCAGCAGCTGCGCTCTCCACCATGTGGAGAAGATTAACCTGCAGGGACTGAGACTGATGACAAGAAACTCAAAGGGGAGCAGATTGAGAACACAACCAGTCTTGGGATTTTCCTGGTGGTCCGGGGGTTGCAACTCCACGCGTCCAATGCAGCGGGCATGTGTTTGATCCCTGGTCAGGGAACTAAGATTCCATTTGCCACACAGTGTGCTCCCCCGCCCCCAAAGAACAACAAAACCAGTCCTAAGGGCTGGAGTTTCAGATTCCAGTGACCCAGGAAGCCCAGAGCCTCCTTGCCTTTCCTGAGCCCTGTGTTTACTGTCCTTCAGCCTACGAATGGCTCAGGGTTTCTCCAACAAAACTCTCGTAGTCCGACTTGGATTTCTGCCCTTTGGTAACAAGGCTATTGACTAATACTATAAAGAGACAGACCAAGCGTAACCTGTAGGAGACAAATCTACAGAGTGGGGTCACAGAAGGGAAAGGGGTTCAAGAAGGGAGTCATCACTCCAAAACTGCAGAAAAGTTGAAAAAGACCATTAGATTTAGTTTCAAAAAGGTCACTGAAAATCTTAATGACAACAATTTTAATGGACTAATTAGGGATGGCAAATTGAAGCAGGTTTATTTTTATTTGAACATTATGAAAGTTTCCTGAGAGTACAGGGCTCATCTACTAAGGATATATGAGTTTCTATTTTTATTGTAATTAAAAAATTATAAAATTGAAAAGTATAAAAATATGTAGTAAAAAATAAATCTCTCACTTTAGTACCCCGGTTACTAAAGTTCCTTCTCTAGAGGCCCAGAAGCAACACTATTATGGGTTCCTTGATTACCCTTACAGAGATATTCTAAATAACACACACACACACACATATGGACATTGTTTTTCCTCCCTTCTTTTCTTCCTTCTTTCCTTTTTTTTTTTTTTGTAGTCTACCATTATGCTGTTTAGTGTTTTCACTTAATACCTCTTGGAGATGGTTCCATGTCAGGGTATACAGAACTGACTGAATCTTTTAAACAAGACCCTTATGCTCCATAGAATGAAGGCAACAATTTATTTATTACCAGTCCTCCATGGACATTAATTTCTTGCTATTATAAACAATGCTCAATTGAAAATGACTTGTCATTCTACACTTATGTGAGCATACTTGTAGAATAAATTTCTAGCAGTGGAATTAAGGTTCTGTTGTATGCAACTTTTACGAAATGTCGACTAATTACCAAAAAGGCCATATTAAATTCCATTCTTCCCAAGGATGTAAGAGAATGAATCTCCCACCTGCCTTGCCAACACAGGGTATTTTTAATTTTTGCTAATCAATTAGTTGAAAAGTGATTTCTCATTGTAGTTTTAATTTGCATTTCTTTTTTATGAGTAAGGTTGAATTTCTTTTCATGTATTTAAGAACTATTTTGTTTCTTAGGCTTAGATCAAGCATACCCTGTAGGTTATGGGTAGGTTTTGAACTCATGGGTTCATATCCTTTGCTCCCTGATAATTTTTCCTTGTTTGAACTTTTCTTATGGACTTTTATCAGTTATTCAAATGCTAAAATAAGGCTTTTTGATGTGAGTTGCAAATATTTGTCTTCTGACTGAGTCTTCTATGCAGAAATTTTCTTTAACATAGTCCAATTTATCAATGTTTTATTTTAAAGGGCTTCTGGATGTTATCCTTAAGCAATCTTTGCCCATTCTGAGAGTAACAAAATAAACCGTCTTACATTTTCTTCTGGTATGTTTAAGGTTTCATTTTTTTCACATATAAATATTTGATATTTCTGGGATTCGTTTTGATCTACAGTGTGAAAGGTCCAACTTATCTTTTCTCCCACATCTACCCAGGAATCTTGACATCTTTTACTGAGTAATCTATTCGCCCACCCAGGTGATTTGAAAAGGCTTCTATGCATTTGTGTCTGTTTCAAAACTTTCTATGACAGGTGAGCTTGAATTCTATTTGCGACCTTGCCCTTGAAGGAAAAATTCATTTGTTGCTGTTGTTAACTTTTTGGCTGCAACCCACAGCACATGGGATCTTAGTCTCACCTCCCCCACCCCAACCTAGGGATTGAACCCACTCCCTCAGCACTGGAAGGTTGAGTCTTAACCAGTAGACCTCCAGGAAATCCTCATTGCTGTTTTGCTTTCAATTATGGGAGAGGCTTGAGCAAGGTTGTAAGTTGAGGGAGAAGTAGGCGGTGCAGACGTTCAGTGGAAGCACAAATGGGCCAAGAGGGGAATCAGGGCAATTTAGAGCAGCTCCAAAGAGCTGACGGTGTGCCCACCTCTGGCAGGGGAGTGGGTGCTGGGAATTTTCCCAGCAAGATTGGAGGCAGCTTCCTTTCCAGCTCACAGAGCACCCCCTCCAGTTTGTCAGTCTCCTCACGGCCTCTCTTCCTCCCCACTCAGTCTGGAATGTGTTTTTCAAGATTTATTTATTTTTGGCTGCACAGGGTCTTCATTGCTGTATAAGGGCTTGCTCTAGTTGTGGCAAGGAGGTTGTGTTGCTTGGATTTCTCATTGCAGAGGTTTCTCTGGTTGTGGAGCACAGGTTCTAAGCGCGTGGGTTTCAGTAGTTGTGGCACACGGGCTTAGTTGCTCCTTGGTATGTGGGATCTTCCAGGACCACGGATTGAACCCACGTTCCCTGCATTGACAGGCAGATTCTTAACCATTAGACCACCAGGGAAGCCCTGAAATGTGTATTAACCGCTTGTATTTCCTCCTGGGATTCCACTTCTCTTAACCTGATCCCAACCTGGATCAAGGCTACGACTCATCTTTTGCTGGTTTCTGAGTAGGGCCATCTCCCTTGCCCTCAGGGTTGATTCCAAACCTGCAAGCCCCTGACTCCTTCCTCTCAGAAAATGACGGGTCTCTTCTGGGTGGAGTGCAGGTTCTCTCTCCAGAGCCCATGGTTGGAATTCGAAGGCTGGGAAACTAAAATTCTAGGTAAGAGTCTGGGTAATGTGCATTTTTAAGAGGTAAAACGTCCAGAGTGTTCATCACATTCTCAACACAGCCAAAGCTTAAAAAAAAAAAACACTTCAATTCCAGCAAATTGAGTATGCCAGGAATAATCTTCCTTATCCTTCTGAACTTTACCTAAAACCTACTGATACCCATAACCGCCCTCATTTCCTCCTCCCCACTTTAAGAGGGTATGGATTTCTCTTCCTCTTCATCCCAGGCTAATCCCTGTTCATCATCCTTTTATTAATTTATTTGGCTGTGCTGGGTCCTAGCTGCAGCATGTGGGACCTAGTTCCCTGACCAGGGATCGAACCCAGGCCCCCAGCATTGGGAGTGTGGGGTCTTAGTCTCTGGACCTCCAGGCAAGTCCCCACCATCCTCTGGCTCCAGCCTTTCAGCGAGATCATTTTCTCTTAGTTCCCCATGTCTCCCCTCCACTGTCTTGCCTTTCTGACTGGTCCCCCTCACTCCTGAACACACACAACAGCACCATCACTGCCCGAGTGCCTGTTTCCCTCTGTCTGCTTTGCTCTCAGCTCTGCCCTGTGGGTCCAGCTGGCCTTCTCTGTGATCTCCTGGTGTTCTCTGTGTATCTCTGCCTTGAACTTGGCGAGCTGCGTTATCATGGCTATTTCTCTTTCTCTCTCTTTAGGCTGTGAAGTTGAGAACCATGTCTTAATCATTTTTGCATCCCGAGCCCAGGGGCTCAAACATTGTGGGAGCTCAAAAAATATTTGTTCACAGGACTTCATCAGTACAATTCTCCTTCTGTAGACTTCCTTCTTCTCTTATTATGTCTTTCCTTGAGTTATAGAAACTAGAACAGGGAGCAGTACAACTATTTCCCTTGTATTTCTTTTCTCTCTTATATGATCCAATACTCTACTAGCTTTGGGGGCTATAACTACGCACTGAGTTGGTCTGAATGACTCCTGAACCCTTTTCTGCCTTATAACTGAGAACTCAAAGCTCATATTCTAATAAGTATAATCTGTATTATTATCACCTAAATTAATGTCATTACTGCCCACACTGAAGCTTAAGCCTGTGAGGCAGTACAAACAAAGCTCATTTAGAAATAGTTACCCATGTAAGGAAAAATACTCCACCTTTTGTCTCTTTAGAATGACACATTCAGACATGATCTAACTGCCATGTATAGGAGGCCAGCAGCACTATGGCAACATATTCGATTGCTAATTTTAAACAGCAATTTATATCCGATTGCTAATTTTAAACAGCAATTTATTAACGAACTACCATCGTTTGACAACACTTATTTTTTTAAAAATCCATATTTAACTATTTCATATCAGGCCTTTTATTAATTGTGGCATTTTTCATTTTTTCAAATTTTTCCTGCCCAGAATTCATTTTCTTTTCTAACGATCCCTCCAGTTTCTCTTAGGGAACTGTCAATCACAGAGGCCAGAATCTTTAGTGCCCCTGACAAATCTATTGACCATCAGGTCCTTATGGCTGCTGAGAAGTTGCTAACACTAGGCTGCACCCTGGGATTGAGGACGTGAAGGCAAATTTGTTTCTCCTTTTTTTAAAAATTAGCTTACTTAGCTATGTCAGGTCTTAGCTGGGGCTCGTGGGATCTTTCATTGCCTCACATGGATTCTTTAGTTGTGGCACACAGGGTTAATTGCTCCCCAGCATACTGGATCTTGGTTCGCCGACCAGGGATCAAACCCATGTCCCCTGCACTACAAGGTGGATTCTTAACCACTGGACCACCAGCGAAGCCCCCTATCTTGTTATATCAGTTTCCTGGTTGCTGCTGCCAAAAAACTACCACAGACTTGGGAACTTAGAATTCATCTCCCCAAATTGCATAGGGCAGAAGTCTAAAATCAAGGAGTCAGAAGGCTCCAGGAGACAGTTCTTCTTGGCCTCTTCCAGCTTCTAGCAGCTTGTAGAGCTCCTTGGCTTGTGGCAACATAACTTCAGTCTCCATCTCCATCTTCTCATAACCTTCCTGTCAATGTGTCTTTGTGTCTTAAATCACTCTTTCTTTTCTAAGGACACTGGTGATTGGATGTAGGGGCCATCTGATCTCATCTTGAGATCCTTCATATAATTACATCCACAAAGACCCTTCTTCTAAATAAGGTCACACTCTGAGGTTCTGGTGGATGCATATTTTGGGGGCTACTATCCAGCCCATGACTTTTCTCCCAACACTCCAGACAAAGCTCTCCAGATGCTCAAGAGAGAAATCTGAGCATCTCCTATTTCCCTTCCTCCTTTCCCCTAGTTTTGTGATTTGGAAGTCTGGGGTCTCAGCTTTGGGTAACCTCTTTCAAGGGCTACCTCAGATACTGGATGCCTCCGATCAAGATATATGATAAATTGGCAATGTCAGGCAAGCTTTCTCACTTGGGTTGAGGGTGGCAATTCTTTACATTTTTTCATTGCCTTCTCATCTTCTTTCTTGCCTTGTTTGTAAACGGAAGGGCTGGACCAATCATTTGGAATTGTTTTGGGGTTTATATACGGCAGCAGAATGTGGTGAATAAACTGTGACAGCCATGTTTCTTATCTTCTTTGTGCTAAATGTACTTCTTGATGCCAGATTTCATGGATGCCAATAAATAGGGGACAAGCAGTGCTGACTGACTGGGCACAACCTCCCCAGGCTAAGTCATCTCTGAAGCAGGTCAGTGTGTGCTTGCTCTCACTCTCTAGCCCCCATGTAAAACTCATAACCACGGGAACCGAAAAAACAGACACCTAATGAAGAGGGATTCACGATGGTGAACCACAGGTGAACAGACAGGTAGATGAGTAATATCCCATTTTGGTAAACAGAAAACCGATATTCTTATTAATGAATTAGTGAGAATAAAAAAATAAGATGGCTACTGCAAGCATCAGTTTTTTTAAAAAAAAAGCTGGAGTATAATTGCTTTACAAGGTTGTGTTGGTTTCCACTGTACAAGAAAACGAAGCAATATGAATACTGTGCTCGGTAGCATGGGTTATCTCGTTGCCAGTTACAGCACTTTCACTTTCTTTTAGGGAACTACCTTCACAAGTTCTCAGCCTCTGTGGTTTAGATCAGGTTTAACTCACCCTTTGGTTTTATAGGTGGAAATGTGAACCAGCCTGGGCTACAGGGTGACTGACCTCCTGACCATATATGATTGATGCAGGGGTAAACAAGTGACCAAAGTTGATTCCCTAGAGCCAATTAGCATCAGTCCTTGGGTATTATTGGCTGGAACTAGTAGGAAAGAGAGGATTTTTTTTTCATTCATTGCTAAGCTGGTAGGTGATGGACAGGGAAGCCTGGCGTGCTACGATCCACAGGGTCGCAAAGAGTTGGACGTGACTGAGCGACTGAACTGAACTAAGGTTGCCAGTTTAGAGGAGGTGCTATCTGTGTCAACACCTAAGCCCACCTAAAGAAGAAGACCACACAAGGGAAGCAGGCTGAGGGACAGGGACAGAATCCTGGTGACATGACCTGGGTGTCCACATCCAGTCGTACCTCAAGCCCAGCTACCTTCCGAACTTTTCATTATATGAGTAAATAAATTGTTTTTATTTTTTGCCCAAGCCAGTTTGAATTAAGTTTCTTTCACTTGCTGCCAAGGCTCCTGATAAATGTAGGAATTTTCTGAGGTCATAAGAAATGACTGGGGCTATTATCCAGGAATAATGATAACCATCATTTATTGTTGGATTTTGTGCTAATTGTTTAGATGTGTCTTCTCATGTAATTCTCATAACACTCTGTGAGGTGTGCGTGTGTGCTAAGTCGCTTCAGTTGTGTCCAACTCTGTGACCCTATAGACTGCAGCCCACCAGGCTCCTCTGTCCTTGGGAATTCTCCAGGCAAGAATACTGGAGTGGATTGCCATGCCCTCCTCCAGGAGATCTTCCCGACCTAGGGATTGAACCCATGTCTCTTTTGTATCCTGCATTGGCAGAGGGTTCTTTACACTAGCAACACCTGTGAGGTTATCAGTTCAGTTGAGTTCAGTCGCTCAGTTGCGTCCGACTCTTTGCGACCCCATGGACTGCAGCATGCCAGGCCTCCCTGTCCATCACCAACTCCCGGAGCTTGCTCAAACTCATGTCCATTTAATCAGTGATGCCATCCAACCATCTCATCCTCTGTTGTCCCCTTCTCCTCCTGCCTTCAATCTTTCCCAGCATCAGGGTCTTTTCCAATGAGTCAATTCTTTGCATCAGGTGGCCGAAGTATTGGAGTTACCAGTGTCCCCTATTTTAAGACAAATTACAGCTGAGATAGTTTAAGAAACTTTCTCAAGTTTACAGTTAAACTTTCTCAAGTTACAAGGCCGGGATTTCATTTCAAGTTGCCGTTTCCAAAGTTTATGCTCTTAACTAGCAGAGCATAACACCCTTGTGTTACTCAGAGCTCTTAGTCGCAACCAAAATAAGATATCTGGCCAGTTTATGTAGGTCCAGACACTATATAACCAGGAATATGTCCGATCTCACTGCGACGCTCCAGTGTCACCACCGCTTCATACCACGTTACAGGCCTCCAACACGTCAGGTTATCTAGCCTCCACCAGCGTAAGATCATTCTGGGAACACGTGATTCTTTACTTTTTACTTTTCTCTTCTTGGAATCTGGATCCTACGTGGGTGCCCCTAATTGGCAGAGCCCAAGACACACACATACTTGTGCTCTAGCAGCATGGGAGGCTGGGAAATGAGTTCTGCCTTCTACCTCTCCCCTCATCGTCACTATTCATTTATTTGGCTTAGTTGCCCCACAGCATGTGGGATCCTAGTTCCCTGACCAGGGACCAAACTTGCATTCCCCACATTGCAAGATGGACTCTTAACCACTGGACCACCAGGGAAGTCCTGTTGTCTGTCCTTTGAGTCATGAGGCTCAGTGGCCACAGCATGACAGCAATCTGACATTTTTGATTCTAGAAATCTTAATGTGCCATCTTTGGACCAAACCAAACTCTGAAGTGCATTAGAATTGCTTGGGAAGCTTGTCAAAAATAGATGCCTGAGCTCCAACCAAAATCTCTGACGCTGCTGCTAGGGCATCTATATTTTTAATAAGCTCTCAGGGGATTCTGATAAACGCTGAAGCTTCAAACACACGGACCCAGAGGTTTTTGTTGTCTAAATTGCTCCACATCATGCTTGTTCAACTACCACCCCTCATTCCCCTAAATGTAGGTATTACTCAGTTCTGATAAATGCTGAACTGAAGATGCAGTCCTTCTNATCTATATTTTTAATAAGCTCTCAGGGGATTCTGATAAACGCTGAAGCTTCAAACACACGGACCCAGAGGTTTTTGTTGTCTAAATTGCTCCACATCATGCTTGTTCAACTACCACCCCTCATTCCCCTAAATGTAGGTATTACTCAGTTCTGATAAATGCTGAACTGAAGATGCAGTCCTTCTGGGTATTGAGACACACTAATTAACAAGAATATAAATGTGATTTTTTTTTTTAAAGAAAAGCTCTTTATGATTAGCTGGTAAAAGGAAATTCTATGAACTCATCTTTTCACATTATTATCTTAGAAGCACCACCGTATAACGAGTGAGTCAACTAACATAAGCTGATGGGGTTGAATCCTCATCTTGTCTTTACTGACAAACACGTTTGACTGGCAAACATTTCTAAGAGTCTCATTTTCCAACTATGACAATTTCATTACCAGTGTATAAGGCTGTTGGAAAGAAAAAAAGACTAATTTAAAAGACCATAAAATATCTAGTTAACATGAAGACTGAAAAATGGCCACAATTTATAGATTGATTTTTTTTGGGCCAATTTCATAGAACCTGCTGTCAGAAGTAGCAAGTTTAGGTTAATGAATTGCTTTCCTAGAGTGTGTTGTGTGTGGCTGAGGTATTATGCATTCTTAGGGGAGCAAGATACGTTGCTTTTAGCCATTTCTCAAAAAGACAAAAATAAATCATCTTAAGTTATATACATTGGCAGCTCCATTTCTGCTTTTGTGTCCAGTGATAAAAGGAACAAGTGAATTTTTATCTCAGAGGGCTGATTACATAAAGGGAAAATTTTAGGTCTAAATACCTGATCATATGACCTGATCAGCCAACGTTAACCCATCTTGAGGAAACCGAATGGAAGTTCTATAAAAGGCTGCACAGTGGAGAGGAGGTGATTAGAGAGACTTGAAAATGAGCTTCGGAAGGCTTTCCAATATTCTAGCATAGGTTCTTGACATTTTTCAGGCTTAAAGTAATCACGTACCTTTGCTGGTTGCCATTCTTTTATCTATAGCTATCTTTTATTAGCAAAACAGAAATTGATAGCTAAATGTAACCTGGCTAGCTTAGTTAAAATAATACTTAAGTTGCCAAAGCAGTTACCTAAGACCTCAGAGTACTTCAGTAACATTCACTGATTAATTCCCCTGGGGAAAATAGTCACAAGGCACCCACTCTGAATTTCATCTTTAGCATCCTGCTGAGCCCACTTACCCTCTCAACGTTCTGTACTTCCAGGGTGTTCAGTGATCTCCTGAGCCCCCAGGCAGCCAAGGACAGAGATCTTATAAGCTAACTATTGCTCCCAGGGACTTTCTCATTTTCAAAGGTGCCCAAGAGAACACAAAGTCTAATGAAACTGAATTCCCATTGATAGTATAATCTTAAACCCTGCAGCAGCTGGCTGGTAAAGATATTTGAAGAATGAAAATGTTTAAGCATCAATTTACTCAGTCGAAATGATATTCCACTCTTCATAATGCAAGTATTATCAGTACTCGTGATTATAGCCATGTAACATAAAATGATTATGTTTTAAAGAATACTTAATATAGGAAAGTGACTGTATCAGGGAGAGGTTTACAGGGACATACATAATAAGTGCAGTGATTCTCAAACTTGACAAAGAATCATTAGAGATAATTGTTAAAAACGGAGACTTCTGACTCTAACCTCAGGTTCCCCTTCAGTAAAGGTGGCTTTGGGAATCTGCATTTAAACAAGCTCCCTGGGTGACTCTGATGGAGGTGGTTCAAGGATTACAAATTAAGGCACAGATCTAACTGTATTCTAACATTCTGTCATGTCCTGGAATTCTAAAGATTAATTGCTATCAACTGATATCTGTTGAATTAATCTGATGCTGTTTAGCTCTTATAAAGGATGCATATAATCCTCAATAATTAGGCCTCAGAGGAGGGAAGGAACAATAATTTATAACAAATTCTGAGAAAACAAAAACAAAAATCCCAGACAGCTCTATTTAAATAATGGCAATTCTGGTAATATAGGCAGGAGTTCAATGGACTAATATTCTGATAACTGATGACCGTTATCAGTGGAGTTTCATACAGGTTTTCTTAGACCATACAGAGCAAGGTCTTAAACTCACCATACAGAGCAAGGGTCTAAGGGATGAACTCAGACATGTTTATAGCGAATTCTCGAAGGCCAGTAAGGTAGACCTTTGGTGTCAGGATCCATCAGGCCAACTCCTAGGTGATGTTCATGACGTTTATGATGTTTATGACCAAGAGCTACTGTCTTCTGTAAGGCTCCATTTAGCTTCTAAAACCAGGGTTAAGTGCAGTTCCCTGGACCTCCTGGTATCTACTGACTCAGGGACCAGTCCTGATTATATTTCTTGCTGCACACCACCACGCTGGTACGATTCGTCAAACACCACGGAACTACTGCTTCAGGGTTTTGGCATGTGCGGTCAAGCTGTAAGCAGCCTTAGATAGGAAAGAGCTCTCTGCCGGAGGCCTCTTCTGTCTTGTCACTAACCTTAAATCAGGCACCCCTATGCTCTGCTCATCTAGCACATCTTTCAAATCTTTTGATCACACAATACCCTGCCTAACCTGTTCTTCCCATAGGTCAAAGAAGTAGAAACGAAAACTAAGGAATTAACAAGATGACCTGATCTCTTCCCTAGCTTCCCGTTCAGTAATCTCATGAACCAACTGGGTGAACAAGGTAACATCCCCAAGCCCGCACACAGTCTGCACACAGTGGGGGATGGCAACAACCTTGACTCCCAATCTCAATGATCAACTGAGGTTACTTCCCTTTTTCCTCTTAAAAACTTTCACAACTGAGTAGAATATTCAGAGGTGGTTTTAGAGGGGCACTGATTCCACTGTCTGCTCAGATCACCAGCATTCTGATTAAAAGCAACTTCCCTGAGTATTTATTTTTGACTGACGAGCAGCCAGACTTGATTTACTAACAGGTCATTTTTTTGAACTGATAGCTTGAAAAGACTCTGATGCTGGGAAAGATTGAAGGCAGGAGGAGAAGGAGACGACAGAGGATGAGATGGCTGGATGGCATCATCGACATTATGAACAGGTTTGGGTGAACTCCAGGAGCTGGTGATGGACAGAGAGGCCTGGCATGCTGTGGTCCATAGGGCCACAGAGTTGGACACAACTGAGCAACTGAACTGAGCCTGTCATTTTTTTAGGTTTCAGCTTAAATAACATCTTTTCAGACTTTCCTTCTCTCTTTACTCAGGTAGGATTTTCATCCTCAGCTACCTGTTGGGAGTGTCTCATGTCCTGTTTTCTTTATAACACTTACTACCGTATGTGACTCCCCCCACCCAGTTTTATTGAGTAGTTGACATACATCACCATATGAGTTTATAGTGGACAGTACGATGCTTTGATTTACGTATTATGAAATGACACGATAGGATGGGCTAACATCCATCTTCTCATATAGGCACAATAATATGAAAACAAGGATTCTCCTTGTGAAGATAACATTTAGTATTTACTCTCTTTACTTTCCTATCTACCACACAGCAATTATTAGCAATTGGCATTTATTATCTACCTCTACAAAGATCAGATCAGAAGAGCAGAAATGAGGCACTCTGCTCTGGGGAAAACTGGCAGAACAGGTCTTCAGATAGTTATTTTCAGGAGCTGGTTTTATGAACCCAATTCTTGTACCTCCTCATATCTAGAAAAACACAAAAATTCTTCATGGTTTTTCCTTCATCCTCCACTGCTGCTCATGACTGGAAGTAACCTTCATGAGACTTGCAGACTTGCAGAAACCCGCTGCAAAAATATACACTTTAGTTGCATGTACTCTCCCATCACCAAAATCACCTACATACTGGCCTTCCCCCTACCTTACTGGAACAGTTTCTCAGAGCTATCTGAAATACCATCTCCAAGGCTATAGTCCTGATTGCCTCAAATAAAACTTAACTCAAAACTCTCATGTTATGCTTTATTTTTTTAAGTCAATATCATTACGTGCACTTACTTTTTAAGTGACATCTTCTGCTCTCCCACTTATCACGAAGCAAGGAATCTGGGTTACGTACCTGTGAACACTCTGTAGTGACTAGCACAGAACCTCCTTTCATGGACAAGGGCTACGAATGTCTGGTTCACCACTGTGTTCTTAGCACCTAGAATACACCCGGGTATTTAACAAATGTTTACTGAATGAACAAGTGCAATATTTCCTCAAGAAATACTTACTATAGGAAAATGATCTGAAAGTTCAAAGGCTCTCTTTCCTTGATACTCTATGTCCAGATTCCTATCATTTAATGCTTAGCTTTTATATTGCCAAGTATCTCCTTTGGTTACTTCCCCAGTTAAGGAAGAGAAAAATCCTGAGTCCTATCTCCCTAGTAGTTCAGTTTCTGACACTATGTAATACAAAATTAGAACTTAAAAACAAAAAGCTCATTTCTCCCTGGGATTATAAAAGAATATATGCTTTCTGAAAGAATTTGAAAACTAGCAAAGGCAAACAAAACAAAACAAAAAACCCCCTCAAAACAAAAAGCAAAACCCACAGAATCTCATAATCAACCAACCCAGGAAAAACCCACAACTGTCATATAATCTTCCAATATGCAGAACAATGAAATATTGGTTACAAAGCTAGTGTCAGCCTCTCTTGAGCCATGGTGCTCTTAAGAGCATTTCCAAATTGTCTATCTTATGTTTTAAATAAATAGTTAATTTTTTATTTAAGGCTGAGCTATGTGGCATGAGGAATATTATTTCCCCAATCAGGGCTCAAACCAATGCCCCTTGGATTGGGAGTATGAGTCTTAACCACTGAACTGCCAGGGAAGTCCCAAATAGTTAATATTTGCAGTTATATTGGGATAATGAAAATCTGGCAAGTGAGCTGGGTTTAAAGACTTTACCCCCACAATGATCTGACTGGTTAGAATAAATCTTTACAGGACATTCTCTTTAAAAACAGTGCCTGCATCAGATAAGCTAATTAACATTAACAAATAAAGCAAAAATAAAAGGCCACAACTTCTCAGATATAGATGCATCTTTATTCATACATAAAAAATAACACCTCAGAAATTCTTCTTTTCTAAAAAGTCTTTTAATCATAAAATCAAAATGAAAAGATTGAAAGACAGTGTATAGCTTTTTAATTTTGCACACACTATAGTCAGAGTAAATATTTAAGCTGCAAAAAAATATACCTCTCTAATAACAGGAAATGCATGACCTTCTAGAACTGTAGTCTAAACTTACATGATGGTTTCAGAAGTCAAACGAAAAAAAAAAAATTAACATTCTCAAGTAGAAGACTTGGCATTGCTGTTATATGGGTGACTCTCTCTAGCTACTTCCCCCATGTTGATTCTTCCTCTTAGGTGGTATACAACTCAAGAGAGAATTTCCTTTCCCTAATAATACCTATCACGGTCATGGAAAACAGGTGAAGTGAAGTGATATGGGCTCCTGTAATTAGTCTAAAAACCATCTCCCATGATCATATGTTTCTAAGCAATAATGTCAACATTATCCACCCTATATGAGACAAAAAGTACCAAGATGTTTCAGGATCAAATAATTTATATATAATGACTGATTATCTCTTCTGCAGCATGGAGCATGTAGTCCTTGGTACCATGTAAAGATCAACCTTATTTCTAAAAAATATCACTTCAAAGAACCATAAATAGTTCAAGTGACAAATGTCAAGAAGCTGCTATACCCGAATAACATAAAAACTTCTTAGTAAAACTGTAGCTTTTTTCCTTTGGGCATAGGGATTATGATATTTTTCCCAATACAAAAAAATGTTATCAGATAAGACAGCTTTATTATGGGTGTAGCTACCACCTCTCACCTTTTGTTTCTTCTGCCAGTTCCCCCAGTTGCTAGAGCCATTGATTTACCGGTAATGTTGGTATTATTTGAAGCATCAAAATCTGAGATGACTATTTAGAGAGTGGAACAAAAATCATATAATTTTAGGGACAATGAACTTAAAACATCACCTTCACCAAACAGTAAAAAATGTTAAAAGTGTCTGCTTCACTCTTTGAACTTGAGTTGTTCTTTTTTCTTCTTTATTTTTAGGTTTCAAAAGAGGTCACAGTTCTACAAAATTGGGCCAAGAAGTAAAGAAAATTAAAAAGTTCTTAGAAAATGGCAACAATTCCAATTTCCTGCCAGGTGGAGCACAGACTTGATTTTTCAGGCCTTGGGCAGCTCTGAAGAGGGGAGGAGATGAAATGAAGAGCACTTTTCCATCCTGTGCAAACAGCTGTTTTGTTCTTTTACTGTCAGTGTTGTTATACTGGGTTTAGTGTCTCCACAGGGTAAAAAAACCTCTGGTTTGGCCTCACATTTTGTAAAACTGTCCTCAGGGTGGCGTGAAATAGCATTAGACCTTCACTACCAGTGATGTGGTCACTCATGGAAAGTATCAGTATTTTCTCCCTGTTGGTGAGGTTATAGACATTCCAAGCATGATGGGAGAAATAGTAAATATATACTATAGGAATATCCCTCTCTATTTTACAGTGAGGAAAGCAAAGCAAAAATAAGTATTCAAAGACCACATTTTTATCTTAAAAATGCCAAAAGCTTCTCAAAAATATATATATTAGGAATTTACATGAAGATGAGGAACTACAAAACATCTCATCAGAAGAAAAAAAATTATAACAAAATCAGTGGAAGTAATAGATACTCTTCTACAGAGTTTTGTGTTCAGAAAATATCACCCACTAAAAATGACATCTTCAATCAAAAAGCAGCTCTGTTCAATTCTGCTTAGACTAGGAACCTTTCCAATTTGCTCATCTTTTAAACAGTAACACTCTTGAGTGGGTTACTCTTATGGAAGGTATCATTGTATTTCTATAGTCTAAGAAGTCTAAGAAGAAAAATCTGGCCCATAATCTGACTGAATAATTTACTCAGTTTTCATGAAGCCTAAATGGATGAATTAGAACTCAGAATCTTTCTCCATTAAAACCATGTGTTTCATTAAAACTAGAACACAGAACTAGCAGAACAATTGGGATTAATCTATAAGAAAGTGTAACTTCCAGAATTTGAATTTAGGCCTAACTGTTGAGAATTTTCTATTTAACATCTTCAGAGGCAGTGCTTGAAGCATCACAGAATTACCATCCTCCATCACGGTGGCTTTAATTACTTTCCATTTCTATATCCAGGGAATGTGAGTTTGATTTTTTAAAAAAAAGTTATTCATGGTTGATTGCAAAGATCTGTCCACAATGAATTAGCTAAAACATGTTACATATAAAAATGGGCCAAGTCAGATCATCCCAAAGCAGTTTAAAGACTTACAAAGCTTTGGTGAAGAACACAGAGCCTGGGTCTCAGACTTCACACCATTAAAGATTAATGGTGTGATCTCTGAAGGCATCCTCTAGGATTACTTACTAAGTTTGGAAAAATCAAAACGGTTTTTCCTTAGCACATGAAATAATGCACAGGCCCCTCTTGGTGACACCAACCAACCAACCAACCAACCCACCTAAACCACAAAGAAAAAGCTCTGATAGCCCAGACAAGCAAACTGCTAACAAAATAGAAAAAACCTTCACACCCTCTGTTTTCAAGTAAATGTTGTCTGTTCACTGACTGCAGTTTAGAGGGAAACCAAAACAGCATCAAATTCATGGATTCACTAGGAGGATCCCACTCAGTCTCTCAGGGCAGGCTGGTGATATCTGATGGTGGGTTCGGGCTGTGGGAGAGACGCCCTGGATCAGCCTGAGCAGATCTTATGGAGCACTTGTGAGGGTGGGTGGGAGGATCCTAAAAATGGTTATTTGAAGAAAAGCCCACACGTCCTCAGAAGCCAAAGACACACAAATAAAATTCTCCTCTAAAAAGAAGAAACGCCAATTTTATGTTTTCACTTGATTTTAAAGGATGCACAGAACAAGGTCAATCTTTTTGGTTTTTTTAGACCAAAGTCATCCTCTAATCTTAAGAAACTCAAAAGAAAGGAATAAAGGTGGACAGACAGAAAAAAAGAGTATTCTTCAACTCTTCTTCATTGCACAGGGAAATCCCCCTGAAGAATAAGAAAATTCAGTAAGTCGGAAAATAATTCTCATTTGGACAGTATTTTCCCTTAAAGCTACACTTTAATACTGATGCAGGTATCATCCAATTAAAAATCACAAAGATTTTAAGATGCAACCTTAGCTTTTATACAATCACCATTATGAACCCTGGTCAGTTTGGGCTATGTATGAGTGATGTAATGGCTTAACTTGCACAGAATCTTTCAAAAGCAATGAACATCTTCTGTGACCTTATTTAATAACATAAGAAAATTGCTAAGAAACCTCATTCTTTAATAAAACATGCAAATTTACTCAAGCTTCAAATCACACTTTTCTTTGCTGCTTCTCACAAATGAAAAGCTTTTATTTCAGCATTCTGAATAGTAATGCCCTGTTAGTTATTATCAGGACAAGTCTACCTTCCCAGGATAACATATTTTTTATTCCACAAGGCTGAATTTTCAAAATGCACAGTTATTTAGGAAAAAAAAAAAAAAAACTGCAGGTTTATAATCTACTTTATTATAAAAGGAAATCAAATTTTACAGTTATAGATAACAATATTTAGAAAAAAAGTTCAAAATTTATCAATATGAAAATACACCTTACTGATAGATACTTACTTATAAAAACATATTGCCTTTGCCATGTGAAAACCTGCTGTTTAGTTCTCTAGATTTCTTGATCAAGGCTTTTTTCTGAGCTTCATCAAACCGATGAACTTTGAGATCTGTATCACGGTCAAATGGTATTCTCTCTTGGGGCTTATTTTTATCTTCAGCTGCCTTATTCTTTAATTTTTTATGATGAATGTCCATAAGAGATTCTGACCTTTTTGATTCCTGGGGAGAGCAAGACGGCAGAAATAAAAATCTTAGCTTGGATACGTTGTTGGCAGAATATAATAATCATGAAATAAAAGAATGAAGTAGTAATGGTTAGCATTAAGGAAGGCTATTTATAAACCCCAATTGTTTTTCTTCTTTTTTAAAAAAAAAATTTATTACTTTTATTTATTTGGGTGTGCTGGGTATTAATTAGTTGCAGCATGTGGGATCTAGTTCCCTGATCAGGGATTGAAGCCAGGCCCCCTGCATTGGGAGCACAGAGTCTTAGCCCCGGGACCACCAGGGAAGTCCCCTTCTTTTTTTTAATACTTAAAAAAAAATTAGTTTTGGCTGTGCCGAGTCTTCTTCACTGCACAAGGACTTTCTCTAGTTACGGGAAGCGGGGGCTACTCCCGACTTGCAGTGTGAGGGCTTCTGAAGTGGCCTCTCCTGCTGCAGAGCACGGGCTCCAGCATACGGGCTTCAGGAGTTGCGGCTCTCGGGCTCTAGAGCATGGGTTCAGCTCTGTGGCTTGCAGCATCTTCCTGGGCCAAGGACTGAACCCATGTCCCCCGCACTGGCAGGTGGATTCTTAACCCCTGGACCACCAGGGAAGTCCCTCAATGGTTTTTCTAAATCCAAGACAGCATCTCTGAAGAAAATATGTATCAGAGGCAAATTCAATTCAACCAAAATAAAGGTATCTAGGAACTCATTCCTGTATCAGAAGCGAATGCAATTCAACCAAAATAAAGGTATCTATGAACTCATGACACATGATCAAAAGAACAAGATGGACATGACTCTAATGTTTAAATAACCATCATGCAAAGCATCGTATGATGAGTCAGTGTTAATGGGCGAGAAAGGAGCAATTACTTTCTCTCTTGGGAGCCTGATTAAAGCTTCATGGATGCGCTGGTCCACGAAGCCTTTGTAGGTAGAATGGAAAAGACAGGCACTGCCAGGCTGAAGTGAAAGCACACTCAAAGCAGAAAAACAACAGCACAGAGATGACAAAATCCAAGGCTGGTGCAGGTAGAGTCTGAGTGGTCCTGGCATAGACTGTGTGCCAAGAGAACTTCTGTCCCTTTCAGCTTTCCTTATCGCCCTCATTTTCTTTCTTTTCAGCTGGGGAAGGTGCTCACATTTTATTTTATTTTTTTAAAATCGAAGTATAGCTGATTTATAATATGATGTTAGTTTCACATTTTCAAATATATCTAGGAGGATGAGGTTTGAGCAGAGGCAACTGGTTTTATAAATTAGAGATTCATCACAGACCTTTTGGTATTAGTTAAAGGATGAGACAGAATAGCCCTGGATTGGAGGAGCAGGGCGTGAGATGCAGAATTAGGTGGAGGCAGTACAGACCAGCAGCCATCCAACTGCTGTGTGTGTGTGTGTGTGCGTGTGCGCGTGTGCATGTGNTTATAAATTAGAGATTCATCACAGACCTTTTGGTATTAGTTAAAGGATGAGACAGAATAGCTCTGGATTGGAGGAGCAGGGCATGAGATGCAGAATTAGGTGGAGGCAGTACAGACCAGCAGCCATCCAACTGCTGTGTGTGTGTGTGTGTGCGTGTGCGTGTGCGTGAGCACGTGTGCATGTGAGCAGGGCGTGAGATGCAGGAGTAGGTGCAGGCATTACAGACCAGCTGTGTGTGTGTGCGTGTGTGCGTGTGTGCGTGTGTGTGTGTGTATCCATCCCTGGGGGCCACACAGAGTGGATTCCAAGGGGTACTGAAGGCATGGGGAATTTCAACGCTCTCTATCCATGATTCTCACTTCTTCACGTAGCCTCCTTTAAAACAGACTTGCCTGATAATGCATCTTGTGAGGATGTCTACCCTTTTATTACAGCCCTTTTCCATTTAATGAAGGAGAGGCCTTTCAGAGTCTTATTAGAGAACACTGTCTTGGGGAGCAAGGCTCCAAAGCATCAAATAAAAAAACCTGCAATACTGGTACGAATGAAACTTCTAATCAAGGAACTGTAAACCCAGGAGGCTTTGTGCTATTTTGTGTCTCAAACATAATTTCTCTTATAGAGTGTAATATCCTTTTGGAATGGTATTTCTGCTGCTGTTGGAATGTTTGTGAATTCAGATACACTGCAGAATGGGACAATGAAAGACAGGGCAAGTTTTGCTTAACAACTACATCTCTTCCAGACCCTGTCTCCTGTCAGAGAATATATTTGAGGGCAAAGACATGAAGAGAACTCAGTGAAAGCAAAATAACTGCTTCAAGCAAAATAACTTGCTTCAGCAAAGAAATGCTGAAGGCGGCAGCATCTTATTTCATTAGAAGACAAATTCATGGCACCTACCCACCTATAGTACAATTCAGCAGTGTCATAGAAACGATCAGAATCATATTTATTTGAACAGAGAAATGAAGTCAGACTCTTTCACAGACAGTCAGCCTCACTTGTCTGATTTGACAATGAGATCTGACTTTGTCAACTAGGTTATGTAGTTATTTCCTATAAACTTAGCTCTAGCTGGATGCTGTAATAGTTAAGTATTTATTTAAATTAGCACTATTTCCAGCTTCTCAATCCCTCTCATTTCATACATTGGTTATTTCATACATCTTTAGGAAACAAATTGATTTGATTTGTGCTTTCTAAGTCTTTATTTTTAATGAAATTGGAGGTAAAAAGAATCAAATATTGCTAAGAAAAAATACCCTATCAATACACAGAGCATGGAGAAACAGTTAAGAACATAAGCGCTGAATCTGGAAAAATCAGAGTAGTAGCAATGATGGTGCTGACAGCTTCAACACTTGTTGATCACAGGCAAGTAATTTATGCCTAAGTTTCTCAGCTGTAAAATAATAAGTCCTAGTAGCAATAATGTCCAAATATTTGGATGAGGTAGGAGTTAGGTCAGCTAAAGAGTACAAAGGATTTAGTACCATATTGGGGTACGTAAGAATCAGTCAATAAATGTTAAGTATTCAATTTACTGAGCATTTACTATATTGTAATCTGGACAACATCTAAATTTATAATCAATATAAATTAAATGTTATTATTGCCATTATGCAAATTTGGAAAGTGAGAGTGAGGAAGTCAGGGCACTGTAGTCCTTTCGGTCCCTGTTCGCCCCGCCCTTCAGTATCCAGTAGGGAGCAATGCTGCCAGCTTGTACCCTTTGGAAAAAAGAAACAGCCCTCAGCTGAGAAGTTAATAAATGTCAAGCCGTTCTAATTGCAAAAGGAAAAAAGGGGACTGATGCGAAAAAAAAAAAAATCAAAGTTGAGACAGAGTGAAAGTACGGATATCATTAATAATAATTTTTTGTTAATAGATCATTCTGAGGTTTAAGTAAAATAAATAGAAACTGTTTAAAGAACTGAATGACATCATGATAATGAACCGTGTTCCATTCTTACCCACTGCTGTATGTGAACATGGTTTCCTAACTCTTAACCATAAGACTCTTAACTGTACAAGTGAACAAACTAAAGCACATATTTGATGTTGAAATCTGTCTTATTCTAGCAGTAAGTAACATTCATCGAAAGACCAGAAAGTAACTGGAGAAAAGGTCTTTCATTAAGATATTAAGTTTACATTTTACTTTTGACATTTAATAATTATCAAAATCTGAGATATGTTTATACTGTTTTGATCAACTGAATTTACAAATTAATCCAAAAGGAAAGAAAAGTGTAAACATTTAGACTTTAGATACAGGAAATTAAAACCTTTTAGTTTCAATTTATGTGCATAGATTTGCTGAAGTGAAATATGACTTATCAAGTATAATCATAAAAGACTTTCAAGCATAAAAGTGAATTCTATTAAGATAAAATTTGTGGCATAAGAGAAATGAAATTATGTATTCAAGGAGAAAAAAGGATGAAATAAAATTTCCAACTGTTAAGGAAGAGCTTGTCCATACATATTTTTAAATGATAATAATAGATAATAAGTTGCTAAGGCATTTGGATTCCATTTGAAACACTGAAAAGAATAATAAAACAAGCTATAAATTGTATCTCTGCAAACTACTGAAACTTATAATGACATCCAAACTATTTTTGGATGTCCAGGAGAAGTTTTCTGAGGGGACAATACTCAGGAAATACTGAGTAAAAATACCTGAAAGGCCATCTCACTCCACCCTTGACTGGTTGAAAAGAAAAACAGATTCCTGAGCCCCATGACAGATCCAGTGAATCAAAACGGCCACCGTGGATCTCAAGAACCTGTGCTGTGAAAATCCACCAGGTTCTCACACAGGTGTCCCATAAAACAGGTGGTTCTGTCTGGTAGTTTGGTATTAACAGAGGGGGGAAAGAAAATGGAAAGCACAGAAGTAGGGTTAATGTGAGGATGGAGAACTATAAAGAAGAATAAATATAATTATTTGTGTACATATAAATGTAAAATATTTATGCTGTAAAATTTAATCTTTTAGTGCAATTTCTCTACATTTTCCCTCCCGTCTTCCCCTAAAGAGATAATAATTCACTACTGAGACGATAAGGATGAAAGCAGACAGGCTATCAAGAGTTGGATGGGAAAGGCTGAAGGTTTAAGAAAGAGCTGGAGGGAACTGACAGCAGAGTTTGGAGAAACTGTGAGGAGCGCTAGAAGTTCTGCTGGTACTTCCTAGAGCTGGGGCTGAGGAAAGCGGTCTACGCAGATGGGCGAAACTGCAGAAGGCAACAAAAAGTGAACACAGCTGGAGAAAGAAAAATGGTCAGTTTCCACTGACCGATCCCCGGAGGTAGTAACTGAACACCCAGACAGAGGAATACATTAAACCACCAGACTATTATAGTCAGTTCACACCATTCAAGTGGACTGTCCTTATGATAAAAGAAATGAGCTGTGGTATCAGTTTGTTTCAGGCGTGCTGTCTACCTGGTTTAGCACATTTGCACACTGTGACTGACACAGAGGACCGAACTTATAAGTAATAAGAACATCTAGAAGCAGTTAGTTCACAGAAAAATCACACCAAAAGCCAACTCACGTGAGATCAATTTGCTAAACGACCAGTTTGTTGATTTGCCAAATTTAATAATTTAACAAAATGTGTATGTTTTACACATATTTGTAAAAAGCTAGGGCAATTAATTTTGAATGTGATAGTTTCTCAGAAGCTTTAGAAAATTCATGCTAAGATTGCTTGGTTTTTCTTTTGCCTTCCTGTGCTTAGTCGGTCAGTGGTCCGACTCTTGCCTTCATGGTCATATTTTATAAAGATTGTTCAATTTATCAATACTAGGAGGTGGTTCAATCTGAAAACAATATTAATATTTTGAAAAGTAGGTCTCATAAGTAACCAAAATTTCACTGTAAGACTCAAACCCTGATTTTTTGGAAGCATTTTAAAGTAAATTTCAGACATCATTACATGTTCTATATTTGTTTACACTGTTTTCTTTTGAAGTAATTTACATAGAATGAAATGTGCAAATCTTAACACTGCATCCACTGAGCTTTGCAACTTGAACTAGCAATATGTGGGACTTATTTCCATCACTGCAGAAGCTCTCCATGTTCCTTTCTCATCCATCTCCACACTCCCACTCCAACAATAACTATTCTGATTTTTTTCTACCACAGACACATTTTGCTTATTGTGGGGCTTCATATAAATGGAATCATACAGTGGTACATGTGTATGAAATCTTGGGTATGACTCCCTGCAATCAGCATAATAACTTTGAGATTAATCCACAATGTTGCATGTATTTGTAATTTGTTCCTTTTTATTGCCAAGTAGTATTCCATCATATATACACTCCCCCTCGACCCCCTGCTTACTGATAGATACCTGGGCTTATCAAAGAACTGTTATGAATAAAGCTCCTATGAAGATTCCTATAGAAGTCTTTTTAAGGCTATTGTGAGTGAAGCACTCTCAAGTCTGTGAATACTTTAACTATATTTTTAATGCTTATAGAACTTTTCATAAATTAATGCACTGGGAACAGAAGGTAATTTTCCTAAATACCTGAAAAACTTTCAGGAGCTGAAAGGTTCAGTGGTTTATTTATTCTTTGAGTGAAATACCAGGTTTTTTTTTAAATGAGTAAGAGACAATTACAAAAATAATAATTTGCCCAATGAATCCTGTTTTCAAATTTAAATTGAACCTTATTTTAAAGTTTCATATTTTTATTTAAATCTTTACATCAAATATTCTAAACTGGCTTATATTTAGAAATGTATGAATTGGGATCTCTAGGAGTTAATAGGGCTCTTACTTTCTGATCATGTGCTACCCATCTCCAGGAACTGAATTTCTGATATATGATTCAAGTAAAAAATGAACTGGGGTGGGATGATTTGGGAGAATGGCATTGAAACATGTATATTATCATATGCGTAATGAATTGCCAGTCCAGGTTCAATGCATGAGACAGGGTGCTTGGGGCTGGTGCACTGGGATGACCCAGAAGGATGGGATGGGGAGGGAGGTGGGAGGGGGGTTCAGGATGAGGAACACATGTACACCCAGGGCGGATTCATGTCAATCTATGGCAAAACCAATACAATACTGTAAAGTAATTAGCCTCCAATTAAAATAAATAAATTAAAAAAATAAAAAACTAAAACTAAAAAAAAAAAAAAACCCTGAAACTATTAAGAGATGCATTAAAAAAGCCCACATGAGGATTATACATATACGTGTGTATATATATGTACACACCAGAATATTTTTCAGAACAGATGTATAAAAAAAGACTGAGATGAAAAGAAAAACATATAAAAGAAAGAGAAACAAGAAAAAGAGGAAAAAAATGACAAGAGCATTAAAAGATGTAAAAAAGAAAAGAAAGGTTATGCATTTTATCCTCTGACTTACATTGTATGAGGATACTTGCTCAGCCAATCTCTTATCCCTTCCTGACCGTATACAGTCTTCATCCTTCTTACTGAATGACTTTCTTGCTTCTTCCATCTCCTGAGGAATGAACAGATAACACATTATGGACACATTATCAGGAAAACATGAACAAGAAATATCATTTTAATTCAGACTGAGTGACAGGAGACTACAGAAAGCCAGGCCTGTTGGTCCTCCCCCGACTGGAAATGGTAATGTTCTTGGGAAGGGATCTGTGTCTCCTACTCTAACACTGTCCTGAGAACAAGAAAAAAACCCACAAACCTCCATCCAATCAACTAACTGGACTTCATCAAACTCAGAGATGAGTCTGACAAACAGTAATAAAATGCAGAAGAGAAAATAGGGCTTAAGAAGAAATCTTACACTACTGTTTTCAAAACCAGGAAAGGCGCTCTTGAGGGAAAAAAATAAAGAGAAAGAAACAAAAGGAGTACAGAAAAATAAAAATAAAACTATCTTTATTCACAGAAGACATATATGAGTGTCAATGTAGAAAACTCCACAGACTCTATTAAACAACTCTTAGCATTAATAAGCAAGTATAGAAAAGCTGGGGCTTCCCAGGTGGCTCAGTGGTGAAGAATCCTCCTGCTGATGCTGGAGACAGAGGAAGTGTGGATTTGATCCCTGGCTCAGGAAGATCCCCTGGAGAAGGAAAGGGCAACCCACTCTAGTATTCTTGCCTGGAAAATCCCATGGACAGAGGATCCCAATGGGCTACTGACCATGGGGTTGCAAAGAGTTGGACACGACTGAGCACACACAGATGCGTAGCACAGCTGTAGGATACCAGGCCAACAAACAAAACATACCAGCAAGGAACAATGAGAATTTGAAATTTAAAAAGATATACCATTTACTATAGCACACACACTGATGAAATACTTAGGAAAATTTCCAATAAATTTTAGTTAGGAAAAAAGAAAATTCTGGAGAATACAGCCCCAACCAGGAATGAATAAGGCTCAGACAAAAACAACTGAAAACTATTTTTCTCAAAGCATGTTTTTATACTGTTTCTATTTGCTTAGGAAAGTCCAAGTGGACCCCAATTTTTATCTAAATAATGGACTAAAACAACACTGTACTTAATAAAGTATGTTAAAAAAACATAGGAGTAGCTCATTTCTCACTTTTCCATAACAATTTTCCCAGAAACAAATTCTTTACTTGTAATATTAAGAGAAAAATGATGTTCTGATAAGATGGAGGTGAAGACTTGACCATCTAAGAGTTAGTAAATCTAGTCAAGACTGGGAGGTGAGACCACAACAGATCTTATTCAATTAGTTTATGCATAACACTTTCATTTCTTTCTAATCTTATTTCATTTAGGCCATGTTGGCATTAGTGGTAGGGAGATGAATGCTGGGGAATCAAATATAAAAAGTAAGATGATAAAATAAATTTTAAAAAAAGGTGGGAAAATGATGGAAAAAACATACAAAAAGGATATTTGGAGAGAGAGAAACAAAGGAAACTTGAAGATCCATTACAAAAATCAAAAATTAGTCATGACCTTTCTAAAGGATTTCCCTGGTGGCTCAGACGGTAAGGCGTCTGCCTACAAATGCAGGAGACCAAGGTTCAATCCCTGGGTCGAGAAGATCCTCTGGAGAAGGAAATGGCAACCCACTCCACTACTCTTGCCTGGAAAGTCCCATGAACAGAGGAGCCTGGTAGGCCCATGGGGTTGAAAAGAGTCGGACACGACTNGTAAGGCGTCTGCCTACAAATGCAGGAGACCAAGGTTCAATCCCTGGGTCGAGAAGATCCTCTGGAGAATGAAATGGCAACCCACTCCACTACTCTTGCCTGGAAAGTCCCATGAACAAAGGAGCCTGGTAGGCCCATGTGGTTGAAAAGAATCGGACACGACTGAGCAACTTCACTTTATAAAGGACAGCTCTGTGATACTTTCTGGGATAAATTCTACCACAAATATAAGTCTGCGGTATTATATGCTGTGATATAGTAACCACAAAAGATCTAAGGGGTATTTATAATCCCTTTGTGAGACTGTTGTAAATATACAACAAAACACTTTCAGCCATAAAAAGAATGACTAGATCTAAAGAACTCAGTCACAGGACCTAAAATCTTAAGTTCAAATTATACTGGTTACTTTCTCTTCTTTCCATTTTCCTATGTTATTTTTCTTTGAGGAAGACTTCTTGCATATCTAGCTGTAGGCTAGACATCTTACTCACACACAATGAGGAACAGGAGGTCTGAAAAAAGCACAAACAAAAAGTTCATATAANAGGACCTAAAATCTTAAGTTCAAATTATACTGGTTACTTTCTCTTCTTTCCATTTTCCTATGTTATTTTTCTTTGAGGAAGACTTCTTGCATATCTAGCTGTAGGCTAGACATCTTACTCACACACAATGAGGAACAGGAGGTCTGAAAAAAGCACAAACAAAAAGTTCATATAAGAGATTTTCCTGGTGGTCAAGAATCTGCCTTGCAATACGGGAGACACAGGTTCAATCCCAGGTCGGGGAATTAACATGCCACAGGCCACGGGGCA
>SJYA01001813.1:0-64188 GCA_006410615.1 Neotragus moschatus
ACTGAACTGAACTGATCTTTATTAATATTTGGCCTATGTTATCTTTCATGGTCTTAGAGAGGGAAATTAAAGTGTCTTAACATAGTTTCCTGTCTTTTTCTCTTTATTTCTTACAGTTAATACAGTTAATGTTTAAGTATTTTGAAGCTATGCTATGTGGTACATAAGAATTCATTACAGATAGTCTTATAAAATAATTTTATGTCATATTCTTGTTACAATGTCTATCTCTGTAGCTGAAAATTTGAGCCATAAAATATTATAATTTTTTGCATAAACATATTCAATATTATTAACAGTATAACAGATCTAGAAGTGGTAGATTAAAAATACACTGAAATATATAATAGTCAAATTTATATAGTAAATTCCTTTCTAATTTTACTCAACATTTAAATATAGAAAGTATAAAATGTTCATAAATCACTCCACACAGTCTAGGTTATGTTTATAATTGATATCCCATGGAGTAGATGTAGACTTTCCTTGTATCACTTCATGCATCCAGAGTACGCTAGTTCAGTTCAGTTCAGTAAGCATCTTTTAATTTCATGGCTTCAAGTATGCTAAAGTCTTATAAAATAAGCATATTTGATTTAAAGATATAAATTCATTATCAGAAGGCTAAAAACATAGAAAACACACTTTCTCTATTTTTATATGTTGAGTCTTTACTGAAGAGAGCACACAAGTTCATTTTTACATTAAAGTACTGTGGATGTATCAACATACTTTTATTCAGAAAACTTAATTTCATCTCATTATTCCTCTGGGTTCTTCTGGGGAAAATTGAATCTTCATTTATATCAGCTTTTTCATTTGCCTTACAGGCCTTTTTGGGTGTATATGCTGTTGGTGGGGGAGGTTTCCTTGGTCAAAGGTGTTTGGAAAACACTGCATCCCTCCCACCCTCTATATACCTTCTCAGAGACCTTAAGTGAATATTAGCATACCCAAGACTCTAAAAAATCTCTTCCACTGGGCTTGTGAAATTTAACTCAAATCAATTTTTAAAAATATATTTTAGCATCACACAGAACACACATTCAAAATGCTAGCTGGACATATTTATTTTAAAAGCCTGTTCAAGTTGAGCGTATAGCTTTTTAAAACCTATCTTGATCAATCTGAATTGTAAACTCAAATAAATAGCCTGAGGTCAGGCTCCTTCTATGATCACTGCTGTGGATTCCCTGCCTCCTAACCCTGTACTTCTGCTACCTCACCTGTTCTGTGGAAACGTGGGCACACTGATGATTCCACATTTCCTACACTATACTTCACACACTGCTGGAAATGCAAGTTTCCCTTTTTGTGCCTGAAGTCATCAATACATCTGATTTTAGATGGTTGGATAGTATCACCAATTGAGCAGACTTGAGTTCAAGTAAACTCTGAAAGATAGTGAGGGACAGTGAAGATTGGCATGCTGCAGTCCATGAGGTCGCAAAGAGTCAGATAGGATTTAGGGACTGAACAACACGTATCTTTTTATTACCATTTGACTTAGAGTATTTCCATCATTTATGAAACTGTCTACATTGTCAACATAATTGCCTTTGTTGTCCACATAAAACAACTGTTGTAGGAAAGTGAGCAGTGAACTTAAAATCAGAAGGCAAAAATTGAGCCTTGCAGCTCTACCACTGCTTAGCCAAGTGATGCTGGGAAAGTCACTTAAGTTACCCATCTGCTTCCTTAAATACAAAATGGAGATAATCCTATATATGCCTGTGATACAAGACTTGCCATGAAATAATGGTACATGCATTGGGGAACATGATGGTGTCACGTACAAGTTGACACAGCTCTAATTTTTCTCAGAAACAGCCTTCTCTGTCAAACATGTTTAATCCCCTTCATTAACAACATATCCTCTTATTTGTATCAACCTTATGAAGAATACAATAGAAAAATCTTATGATGTAAGATTTGTATCATTTTCTATACTTATTCAAGTCTCCAGGAAGTTAATAATAAATTATTCTAATGATAATGACTAAAATTCAATATTTATGGAAAATTCACATAAATGTAGATAATAGCACAATTCTTGATGTGCTTTGATTGTTCTGAAATGGCAGTTTTAAATAAATATTGAAATTAGGTGATAATCGCTAGCATTATGTATTATTTATCAGCATTCAGATTGCCATGAATAGGGATGCCCTTTCACACATTAACCTTCCTTCAAAGAGCTCAGAGAAAAGAGCTAATTCAAAATGCAGTATTATTCTTCATGCCTTTTTCATTTTTCATTATTTATTGTAGAAATGTATGCATGCTCTTAGGGTAGTAAGAGAGTTTCACTTTTACCCAGTCATGTTTAAAATACTTCCGAGTTAAAATTATGCTCCCTGGTACCCAGTGCAAATAAGCTGACCATGCTATTTTCATGGTTGATTCTTTGAAACTTTTGTAAAACTTAAGCTCAAAGTTTAAGATCTCGTAGAATTAGAAATAGTGGGAACATCCTGTTTTATATACTGGCATAAAATAACACACCAAAAAAAACAAGTTCTCTGCCTGTGGAAACACTTGCTTAGTTACACTGCCTGAGAGAAAGAGTTATATTTCATTTTTTTCTTTAAGAGAGGACACTGAATGCCTTCAGTATTTTAATAGCAATTAGAATTTCTCCTGAGAAGTTTTTTAGAATAACTCCTATAAATAGAATTTTTAAACATTCTGAAAAATTTTTAAACTTTTTTTAAAAGGTTACTTAAAAGTAACAGGTTTATAAAAAGTTATTTCCGAAGAGAAAGAACATTGGTTTGGTAAACATAACAGTAAGAATCTTGAACACAACTGACCAGTTCCATGTTGTAGACATTTAAGATTCTGTAGAACTTGGAAGGTGAACTTTTGTCGAAGGAAAATATTTGGAATGGATTACTTTAATGCAACTTAAGTATGAAATGTCTTTGCCTTGGGCATCTGTTTCATGGAGTGTTGGTTGTAAAGATGCTGGTTATAAATTCAGCTCTCAAAAACTGTTACTAGACAAAGTGAAAAAGAGAATAAAGATGGAAGACATCTGACTCCGTGAGTGATCCAGTCATGAGATCACAGATATGACTGTGGGATAAGGAAGGGAAAGTCCCTCTTTCCCTCATACTACTTACTGGAATAAGCCCTCTACAACTCTCAGTCTATTGGTGGTCACTGTTTTAAACTGCATTTTTAATGTATTTGTTTTTAAATTTAATCCTGTCTGATGTTTATCCTAGTTCTTTCTTCAGAAGCAAAATGTGACTTTATTATGGCTATTAAATTGTTTTAGACTTCCAGATACCTCTTAGAAAGGTTTGGACTACCAAGGGACTTTTGTTTTGTAGAAGCCATTGCAAATGATTTCTCTGAGCAGAGAAATGTACTCAGATTAAGGAAATATATTGGTTGTCAAATGCTCTTTTTCCTCTTTAGAGGGTCAGAATGTTGTTTATAGATTTGCAATAGCAAAACTTGTCTAAGCTATCTTAGCTTGTCACAGTGAAAATGACATTTTTGTTTAGTGAGACAAATATTGTTTATTACCTCAGAACTATCATCAAGATAGTTTTAAAGCAAGAGATTCCCTTAAGATTGCTTTTGCTATTCAAGGTCTAAACTAAAAACAAATCTACCATGTGACCCAGCAATCTTACTACTGGGCATATACGCCAAGAAAACCATAATTAAAAACAAATAAACAAACAAAACACATGTACTCCAATATTCACTGCAACACTATTTACAATAGCTAGGACATGGAAGCAACCTAGATGTCCTTGGATAGAGGGAAAAGATATGGTACATATACACAATGCAATATTAGTCATAAAAAAGGATGAAATTGGGTCATTTGTAGACATGTGGATAGACTCAAAGACTGTTACACAGAGTGAAGTTAAGTCAGAAAGAGAAAAATGAATATGGTAAGTTAACACATATATATGGTATCTGGAATAATTGGTATAGATGATCTTATCTACAAAGCAAAAATAGAGACAGACAGAGAGAACAAGCATTTCAATACCAAGGGGGAAAGAGGTAGGTTGGGATGAATTGGGAGATTGGAACTGACATATATACACTGCTGATGCCATGTATAAAATATTAGCTAACTAATGAGAATCTTGGAGAAGGAATGGCAACCCACTTCAGTATTCTTGCCTGAAAAATTTCATGGACAGAGGAGCTTGGTGGGCTATGGCTATGGGATTGCAAAGAGTCGGACACGACTGAGTGACTTCACTCACTCAATGAGAATCTACCGTATAGCTCAGGGAACTCTACTGGAAGCTCTTAGGTCTGGTGACCTAAGTGGGAAGGAAAGCCAAAAAAGAAGGGATATATGTATATGTCTAGCTCATTCACTATGCTGTATAGTAGAAACCAACACAAAATTGTAAGGCAACTATACTCAAGTAAAAATGTTTTTAAAAAAAGGAAGAAAGGGGTACTTTTGTTCATACTCTTCCTATGTGAAATTGGAAAACATTTATAGACTATAATCAAGATTTCATTGAGGAAATTGTGAATTATATTATAAACTGGGTGGTACTGCCTTGTGAATTCATTCAGAAATAATTAATGAGCTGTCTGGATTAACCGTACTAGGATGACATCAAATGCTCCTATTTATGTTCTTTTACAAAATAGTTGTTCTTTGAAGGATCAAATATCTCTAACAAGGATGAAACCAGAGTGTTTATTTTACCTGGCATCAATTCTAGTTCAGTTCAAAGTTCAATAGACACCTTGCCTTTTTTTTTTCTTTCCCCCTTTTAAATAGAAAAGTCAACTTTGCCCAAGGAAATGTTAAGGTTGTTTTTACATTAAAACTTCAATTTTAATACCATTCAAGTCTTGATATACTTTAACTGTGTGAATCTTATGTTTTCTTTACTTAAAGGCATTAATAAAATCCATTTTAAGATTAGATGCTCAAGCCTCATAGCGTTTTCATGCATGAAAGCTGGTCAACACAGTGGGAGCATAAACCTCATTACTGGGACTTGTTCAGGTCCATTACATTAACTGGTCTCATCACTAAGCATTGTGATTTTGCTTACACACTGGAAATAGAAGTTAGGTAAAGTTTATCTAGTGAAGCAAAAAATCTGGCCATTTCACATGCTTTTCTTCTACCTTTCTTTTCAGTTTTAGGACAAACCTGTAAAATAGCTATTATTTTCCCCTTCAGAAAGCTAAAAGAAAAGAGCTACTGATATATCCAAAGTATTAAGTGCTGGAATCTAAATCGCCTCTAATCACCCCCCTCATTCCCACTTCATCTTTCCTCTCACTCTTCCCTCTTCTTTTTCCTCTCTTGCTATTAAATAGGGAAGTGTGTCTTCATCTGAAAAAAAAAAAAAAAAACTTTCACTTAAATAACAATAGTATGATTACCTGAAAATCTGGAAATTTAACATTGTTATAATACTTCTATCTATACACGTCAATAAAATTTTACCAATTATCTAATAATATCCTCTGTAACAAAAAAAAAATAACCACAATCATGCACCGTACTCAGTTTCCAAGCTTTTATGTCGCATTGCTATTGAATAGTTTCTCAGAATTTTGTTGTCTTTTGTGACATTTTCATTTTAAAAAACAACAGGCCAGTTATTTTATAGAATGTCCTTCAATTTGGGGTTGGAAGGAATGATGCTAAAGCTGAAACTCCAGTACTTTGGCCACCTCATGCGAAGAGTTGACTCACTGGAAAAGACTCTGATGCTGGGAGGGACTGGGGGCAGGAGGAGAAGGGGATGACAGAGGATGAGATAGCTGGATGGCATCACTGACTCGATGGGTGTGAGTCTGAGTGAACTCTGGGAGTTGGTGATGGACAGGGAGGCCTGGCATGCTGCAATTCATGGGGTTGCAAAGAGTCGGACATGACTGAGTGACTGAACTGAACTGACTGTTTCCTCACACTTAGACTCAGGTTATATATTGTTGGCAGGAATACTACACACGCCAATATGTTAGTGTTTTCTTTTAACACATCCTATCAAGAGGTATGTGATGTCAACTTGCCCTATTATTAACCTTGATCACTTGGTTAAAATGGTATAATCCAAATTTCTCCACTGTAAGTTACTATTTTTCATTTTATAATAATCCCTCTTCTTGACACATTTATTAAGTACTACCATGAGCTAAGCCTTTCACTTATTTCAAGGGTTTTGAAAATAGAACACTTTTTACTGCACTCAAGTTGCTCAAAGACTAGTGGGAAATCAGTATTCAAACACAAACAACAAACTAGCATGTAGTAAGATAATTAACAAAGAATAATACACAGACTCTCCTGCAAGAGAAGTAAACCATTAACACTTTGGTGGGGAGAGAAGTGAGGGGAAACTTACTCTAGAAGCCACTTAAACATATTAAGAATGCAGCAGTAGTTTTTTAAGGTGAGAAGGAAAATTCAGGACAAAGGGATTGCAGATGCAGTCATAGAAACCTCAGATCAGTTTCTATATAAAGACTAGAACAATTGATGTAAATGCAGTATGGTTTGAGTATAGAAAAAATGGAAAGAATTAGGTCAGGCAGTGTGAAGATAGCTAAGTTATGAAGATAACGATCAGCATGTATAGCAAATGAGTGTTGCGATTACAACTCTATACAGCGATGTCTCACAGACGGGGTCACATGATAGAATTCTAGCCTCAAATGCATTATATACGTATGCACACATTTGGATGAAAGTTTTTCTACTTTAAGTTGAATCCAAATGTCATTAATTGGAGCATCCACTCTTCACATTGGACAACTCCTCCCAACCCCTATTATAGTTAGATTCAATAAAACTCTTATTCGGAGAGCATTTAAGGTTTAAGATTTTATTTAAGAATTCTAGGCAAAAGCAATGAGCTAATGAAAGAAGCAATGAATTCCAATCTCTGCTGGGCAAATACTTCTCTATGACTAATTTGCATGGGTTCTAAGCTTTCAATTTGTTCAATGAGGAAGTAAGACTGTATGATCCAGGTTTCTTTAAAATTAAAAAATGCAGGAAGAATTCTACTAATTTAACTATACACAAAAGTAAAATTGATACAGTTATTTAATTATTTGTTTAGTTTCTCTCTCTGTCACAGTGTTGAACTGTGAATTTTCCTGTTGCATAGGATAATATTCAAAACCTTACTAATGCAAGAATTTTTCAATATCTTCAACTCAAAGTGATATACCACAATAACAAATTGAAGAATAAAACATGCATGATCATCTCACTAAATGCAGAAAAAACTTCTAATAAGGTTCAATACACATTCATGATAAAATTTTTTCCAGAAAATAGACATAGAGGTAATATACTTCAACACACTAAAGGCCCATATGACAAACCCACAGGTAACAGACACAGTGGCAAAAAGCTGAAAGCATTCCCTTTAAGACCAGGAATAAGATTAAGAATGTTCACCCTCATCACTTTTATTCAATATAAACAAACACCTATATATATCAATTTTCAGAATATTTTGTTCCCTGGCCATAACTATATCAAAACTATAATTTGATAGAAGAACAAAAAAGATCCAACAACATTCAATCAATCTATTCACTAACTATTGGCACCCCTTGTGCAGAGGGCCTTCTCCAACACACACTGCAAGCACGTGTGAAGCTACAATGCAGGAGATACTAATGTGACTCTTTGTGATCCCATGGACAGTAGTGTGATCAGGCTCCTCTGTGCATGGGATTTTCCAGGCAAGAATATGGAGTGGGTTGCCATTTCCTACTCCAGAGGATCTTCCTGACCCAAGGACTGAACCCTCAACTCTGGCGTCTCCTGCAGATTCTTTACTGCGAGCGCCACCTGGGAAGCCACTAATATGACAAGATCTCTCTTAAAAATAATAAGAAAAATATTCCAAAGCACAAATAGTTCAAACAATACTAAATTAGAGCACATCTTTCAACATGATGCTGAGGCACTTTCTAACGACCCATTCATTATTTAATTCTCTAAGAGAATGTACCTGTTTGAGTTTGCTATTTCCTATTTGTTTATAGCCCAGAGACTGTGAGCTATGCATTGTTCTAAGAACTTTAGAAATACTATCTACTTTAAAATTCACAAGTCCATAAGGAAATTACTAACTACTTTCTCAGATAAGTAACCTGAGTATGTGAAAGGTAAATTAGGTATTCTAATATGAATAACAATACATTTATGCCCCTATTGATGCATGTTTATTGAGCACTTACTATGTTCCAGTTAATCTTCTAGACAAAAATGGAACAAAAATGGCCAAAACAGATACTATTCTTATTCTCATAGAACTTACATTCTAGTTCATATAAAAGAAAAAGGGGGAAAGACAAAGAATAAATAACATACAAAATAAATAGGCCTAATACCTGAAGGAGCTTGGGCTGTAATTTAGTTCTGTCTGCTTTCACACACCAGAATCTTAATGACTTCACCTTACAATGAAAAGTGTTATAAATGAAAGGAAATTCATGTTGAAAATCTAGGTGACTACAGTTATTGATTCTCTCAAGTCCCCTAGGCAGCTCACCTTGAACTACACGAGTGAGATTTTATCAAGGAAAATTATCTGATTACTTTTTCCTCAAATCTAAAAATTCCTCAAATATCCTCAAATCAGGTTAAACAGACACATGCAGTTTTGGAAACTGCTGTGCACAATTGGGGGACAGCATGTGGTTCAATCTAGTAGACAGGAATTTTCCTCTGCTTCATATCAAGGTCTTCCACTGGAAGGGAAAACATAAAAAGGGTTTGCTCTTAACTTTTATGCCAGATATTCCTAATTTTCTTTTCTGTCCCCTTCTATTCTTTTAGAGGTATCAGAGTATAGGCAGCATTTTAAGAATCTTAAATGGCAATGATTACCTTCCTAGTATGAGCTACTAATTTAATCCACTATGAACAGAACTTTAGGTATCACTTGTAGATAAGGAATTTGACTACATTGCTCTCTACAGTCATTAAAAGTAACTGTGTTGGTCTTCAGGAAGAGTAGGATAAAATGGGACAGAGTTTTATATTTCTTTTCACAGGCTATCATTTTCAAAAGATAAAAATCCCTACATTTTGTTTTTCTGATTTTATTCTTTTTGCTTCCATTAAAACTATTAACATCCAGTTACATTTTCCATATAACCAGGTAAAGTCATTAAAACCTTTGAAAGTTTTCAAACATTAAATTCACCTATAAAATGTAAATATTGTCAACCACCAAAATTACTTAAAAGATAATTTTCCTTAAAATTTGATGGAAATTCCAAAGAAAAGATAACAACTTTTCTAAAGGAAGTCAGTTTCACATGCATTGTAGTCATTACTTCATGGTGCCAATGTGTGAGTTAATAGTTGATAAAATATTTATAAAATGAAATATGCATTTTGCCATACTATTAAACTTATTTCCTCATAGATAAGATATTTAGTCATTCTATTCCTGAGGAAAACAAAAACAAAATAAAATTCAAAACAANAAAATTACTTAAAAGATAATTTTCCTTAAAATTTGATGGAAATTCCAAAGAAAACATAACTTTTCTAAAGGAAGTCAGTTTCACATGAATTGTAGTCATTACTTCATGGTGCCAATGTGTGAGTTAATAGTTGGTAAAATATTTATAAAATGAAATATGCATTTTGCCATACTATTAAACTTGTTTCCTCATAGATAAGATATTTAGTCATTCTATTCCTGAGGAAAACAAAAACAAAATAAAATTCAAAACAAAGGGGAAAAAGCAAGATAAGGAAACTCTAACATGAAGTTGCCTTCCTATTAAAATAACAAACAGCAAAAGTAGTGTTAAATATCTAGGACTTGTTATTTATCCAGGTTCTCACAGTTAATACAAATTTTCATCCTCTCTGAACACGATGAAAGGAAATAGTAGACAAGAGCCATCTGCAGGAGAAAGCANAAAGGGGAAAAAGCAAGATAAGGAAACTCTAACATGAAGTTGCCTTCCTATTAAAATAACAAACAGCAAAAGTAGTGTTAAATATCTAGGACTTGTTATTTATCCAGGTTCTCACAGTTAATACAAATTTTCATCCTCTCTGAACACGATGAAAGGAAATAGTAGACAAGAGCCATCTGCAGGAGAAAGCATCAAACTCAATATTAATCCATAAACAACCTACATATCTATAAAAGTGAAATGAAGGAGTAATGCTTCGATACAAATTTGATCTAAATTAGACTTAACTACCAAAAAGCTGAATTTCTTTTTAAAGTAACATTATAGAAAATACAATTTAAAATTTTTCAACATATTTGAATTCAAAATCTATTTTCTCTTGTTTTGTTATATTTACTCTAATATATAGTACTAATATCAGAGAGCATTACCTGATTTTCTGGCTCTTTTATATTACTGATTAAGACTAATATTAAAATACCATTTTTTAAGGTTTTTCATGTTCTTTTAAAAAATCGAGAGAAAATATTTTTTTTTTCCCCTCTTGGTATCCTAACAGTGTATTTTCCAAAACTAGTGAATACAGCTAGCTGCTTATTTATTTTTCAGATATCTCTGATGCAGAAATGTTTCAAAAGGATGAATTACAGACAGAATTCTAATTTAACTATTTGCAAAATACTACTCTTTGCCAAAACTGATTGAACTTCAAAGCCTCCCTAAAATATCATACATAATTTATTTTAGGGCAGAAAACAATAAAATTCAGGACCAGAGCTAGAGCAATGGCATTTTAAATGAGCCATGGTGACAAGCAAAGAATTTGCTTGGAGATGAATACACTTTTTATCAGCCAAACCATTTCTAAAATGTATAAATCTGGTAATGCTGTAGGATTAATGATGATAAGAATACTTCTAGTAGACCACAGAAAGCAGCACAAAAGAGCAAATAATTCAGCATATTTGACTTCCCTTTTTTAAAAAACTGTGCATTAATTGTTCCTTAATCATATATTCCAGTCACAAAATTTTAACTGCTTTTTCACCTACATACCACCGTGTTTTGATTAACAATTCTCTAATCAAGTTTGCATAGAATTTATGTGTGTTCAATAATTCAGCTATGCATCTGAGAAATGTAATGGGACCCAGGGTGCTGGTGAGCATCCTGTGATGGCTGAAGGCACTAGAACATTTTATGCCCACACTGCTCTCAAATTCCTTAATGGACAATCAGCAAGATTCCATGAAAGCACTTACTGCTACACTCTCTAGATGAATAGAGAACCACGAATGTGGATGACGAAAGCTGATCTGATCAGTCTATTCCAGGCCACGCTGTGCTGGGTTCCAGGAGAGATACAGCCGGGCAAAGGCAGCCACTGTTCTCCCATCACAGGAACCTTTCCTAAGCAACCCCTATAAACACATGTCCAGCCACCACTGTGGTCAACCTGGGGACCCACCAGATGTGAGTGTTGGGGGAGGTAGCCTTGAGCTAAGATGGGAGAGTGAAGAAGACTCAACTATGGGGCACTCTGAAGAGGCTCTGAGGGGACTGGTTTGGTTTGATTTTGATCTGTTTTTCTTTCAAATAAATGTACTCAACCTACATTAGACAATTAAGAAATGAAAAATCCTATAGAGAATATCTGAATTTTTCTTTATTTTTTTTTAGCTGAGGTATCAAAAATAGAAGCAAATGTTTTAAGAGATTAAACCTAAGAGGCACAACACAAACTGCCTATGAACACTCCAAGCATATCAAGGACTTAGGGACCTCCTTTGTGGTTGTATTATTTAGGATAAAGCTAGATGAGTTTAATGAAGAGACTCATTATTAATTCATTTGTTTGAAGAAGAAGATATATCTCCCATGATTTGAAGTGAGCATTTAGGTCGGTGGAAGGCTACTACGTGAAATCATTCAGGGATGAAGTTTCCTTCCACTATATTAAAGCATCATTCAGGGACCTGTCATCATCTGTAGAGAAAAAAGCAAAATCAATGTGGGACCCAGACAAGAAGGGCTCTGCTGGTGGCTGAGTGGTAAAGAATCTGTTTACCATTGCAGGAAATGCAGGTTCCGTCGCTGGGTCGGGAAGATCCCATGGAGAAGGAATGGCAATCCATTCCAGTATTCTCGCCTGCGAAATCCCATGGAGAGGGGAGCCTGACAGGCTGCAGTCCATGGGATACCCGAAGAGTAGGACAGGACTTAGCTACTAAACAACAACAGCTACTACTAGCAGATAGGAAGAGGAAAGAGAAAGCATAGGATGTATATCACTGTTTTAAGGACCAGGTTTGTAAACAAAAAGCATCACTTCCAGACCTCTCCACTGAAGCTCACATGAACACATTTAACTTTAGGAGGGCCTGGGAAATACAGTTGACCTCTGTGCTCCAGGAGAAGAGAGAATGGACTTTTTATCATCTAAAGTTTCCACTTTATACAATATGTTTTTGACAGAGTGAATAAATTTAATGTTGACTAAAAGATCATAAAGAATTTTGAAAAAATATCTTTTTTGAATTGAAATTAAGAATTGTCTCTGCATTTCCTAAAATACATTTAGGCAGCCACATGTGAAAAGTCAGCATTGTTTCAGAAATATTAAGTGTTCAATGATTTACCACAATATTGTTAAATATTTGGTATATTTGTTAGCATTATAAGGCTACACAAATAAATGGCATAGACTGTAAGCAGCCTTGATAACTAGCACAGTCAACTCTCTTTTAAAAATTGAACTCTCACACCTTCCCTTTCTTGGGAATCTAGAACTTTCTAAACTATATATATATTTTCCTCAAAGTAATCCTTTTTGGTGGAATAGATTTGAACCAAAGCACGCTGAAATGGTGCTTTGTACAGACTAATTTCACACATTTTGGGGGCCTAATTTTGTCAAGTTGAGTCAAGAAGTGAGTAGAAATAACCTGTTTTATTTTAATTAGAAAAGTGATTTTTTAATGGACATTTACAGCATATGTTAAAAGTCTGGTACTTCTAGGGAATTTTATCTCAGTGAGAGTGAAAGTTGCTCAGTCGTGTCCGACTCTTTGCAACCTCATGGATTATACAGTATCATGGAATTCTCCAGGCCTCAATACTGGAGTAGGTATCTCAGTATTATTAGTTATTAAGTGTCTACAAAGAAGATGATATTGATCACGATGTGTTTTCATATTACACTTATGTTTCAATATTTCATGTATAGATTTTTCTAGATGATTCAGTTACTCCTTTTTCTCATCAACATTCATGGTTTTCTATTCATCTAGAAAGAGTGGCAATAATTCATGGAAATTTGCTGATTCTTTTTAAATTAATTGTTTATGGTTTAATTGGAGTATAATTGTTTTACAACATTGTGTTACTTTCTACTGTACAATAAAGTGAATCAACTACATACGTTACATATATCCCCACCCTCTTGAGAGTCCTTGCCTCCCCAGCTGCCATCCCACCCTCTAGGTCATTACAGAGCACCAAATGGAACTCCCTGTGATGTACAGCACTTCCAACCAGGCGCTGATTCTTCACTAAGGAATTGGAGTGCATAGTGTTAGAGAGCTGGGGTATAAAGAAGCTAGTGCTTAGAGCCCTTAGAAATCAGAGTTTACAAGTATAGATGAGACCACATTTCTAAGTTAAAAAAAAACTGCCTTTGTAACCCTTTAGCTATCATGAGAATTGGAAAAGTTAGTTGAGAAAGCAGTCCAAATGAAAGGTTTCTGTTTACTCAAATCAGCAGAACCCTAGGCAAAAACAGCCCAACCAGCTGGAGCAGCAAGGCAGGATAAATGTATTGATATATTAAGGCTACTGAATATGTGTTGATGAATTACTCTTGTGAAAGCCACAGCAGGCTCAGGAATTATCTTCCATAGTGTCCCTATAAAGATATTCATGTGTGTATGTATATTCCCTTTAATAAATGNCTAGGCAAAAACAGCCCAACCAGCTGGAGCAGCAAGGCAGGATAAATGTATTGATATATTAAGGCTACTGAATATGTGTTGATGAATTACTCTTGTGAAAGCCACAGCAGGCTCAGGAATTATCTTCCATAGTGTCCCTATAAAGATATTCATGTGTGTATGTATATTCCCTTTAATAAATGGTAATTTAAATAATTAAAATACATAAAACAAAATCGAACCAACAATTATTTTCAAGACATTGTGTTCTAGGGAATGTAAATATAAATACTATGATTTTTGCCACCATAAAATGGAATTGTGATATTTATGAAACTGATTTATAACAGGTCTAAGTAGCAATAAAAATTCAAAAAAAATCTTTAATAAAGAAAGCTTTTGGAAAATGAAATAGTGAGTCTGTCCCTTTCACCATGATCCACAGATTTCTGGATTTATCTCCCATAAATTTAGCCTCTAAAATTTAGCTAAATTCCTCTTTGGTCTCTGTATTTATAAAATCTAACAACACTAAGATGTAGCATATTAATACAATCTTATAAAACATTTTACTGTGTAGAAGCTTTAAATGTTTGTTTAAAATACACACACTGGAATCTTATTGTGTTCTCAGAACTGTGAAATGCCTGTGGAAGATACACTAATGAGTAAATTTTGGCCTGGTCCTTCAGAAGTCTGCTCTTAGAACAGACAAATAACTGTATTATAATTAAATAAGCTTAGCACTGGAAATGAAGAAGAAAAAATCAAGGCACATTAGAGAGCTTTTGAAATATATACTGTACATGAAGAGAGAGGTTAAAAAGGTTATGGAGTCTGTGACTTAAAACTATTGTTGCTTGACAAAGATATTACATAGTGTGTTTGGGATAGAACTTATATTGCAATAGGTTGAAGTGAAAGGGTGGGAAGATAAGACAAGGACAATATATTTCAAGAAATTTGGAGTTAGAGAGGTAAACTAATTAGACAGTTGCTCATAGGGAAGTGTAAGGTCAAGGTAAGGTTATTTTTATATTGGAGTAAATTTGAGTAAAAGTGAACGGATAGAAAAATTCAAGAAAATATCAAAGTAAAAAATTAAAAGCCATGATAACAAAAGTAATAACAAGGAACATCCAATTCTCTTAGAGAATTGAATATCCCATGTTTCAATTCTCTAAGCCAGAACCCTGGACATCATTCTTTATTATATCCTCCATTGTACATTACATAAATCACCAAATCCTGATGTTAAATATCTTAAATATTTTACAATGCAACCCTTCTCTTAATCGATAACACTTCTTCATTACTAAAGACTCTTTATACAGATAACTGCAATTACTTCCTGTTTTCCTTGTGTTCCTATTATGTTCTTCAATCTGTTATTTACAATAAAACCAGAGTATTCCTTTCATCACAACCCTGCTTAACACCCACTTCCAGCCCCCTACCACTCCCCCCACCAAAGGTTCCATTTTGCCAGCAAGTTAAATTCCAAACTCATTAACATGTCTTATTAGCTGTTTCATTTTCTACACCCAACTAATCTTTGCAGACTCATTTCTTGATAAATCCTCCTCCACTTCTTTGCATTGAACTATGTTGAACTCCTCAAACATATCATGCTGTCTTTCAAATAAAAGACTTATGAGGCCTTTTCTTCTACCTAGAAAATTCTTTTCAGTGTTCCTGCTCCCATCCTCAACCTCTCTTTTCCCATCTCACTACCATCCTGGTTAATCCCTCCGGGGCTGGCTAAGTCATTGCAGCTGTGTCTGACTCTGTGTGATACTGTGGACTGTAGCCCACCAGGTTCCTGTGTCCATGGGAGTGGGTTGCCAATTCCTTCCCCAGGGGATCTTCCCAACCCAGGGATTGAACCCTGGTCTCCTGCACTGCAAGCAGTCTCTTTACCTGCTGAGCCACCAGGGAAGTGCACCCCAGCCTAGCTAATGCGTAGGCATCTCCTCCAGAAGCTTTTCTGATGCCCTAAATACAGATTAGGTTCACATTTCTGTTACACTTACACTTAGCACATAATATTATAATCACTTGCCTAATAGTCTGTATTTCCCACTGTATTTTAAGCAATAAGGTTAAGAGATGTGCCTGTCATGATGAGCATTTAACCTCTGGATCTAATCCTTTGCTAAATAACTATTTATTAAGCCACTTACAATGAAAATGGCCTTTATTATTTTACAAAGACCTATACAAGAAAATTTCTAGAATGATGATAATAATTATGCTTATTACCAAATAGAACTAAATAGCTACAGTGTCACAACTTTGGATTAGTCTACATTTGGGGTTAAAATTTGGCTGAAAAGTTTTTCCTGTTATCGATCAAAATGCAGAAAAGGAATAAAACATAAAATGTTCCATTGTGAGTTTGAGATAGTATCAAAAGCATGTCTTTATATATCTTCTACATGAGCCAAACACTAAATTTACATTAAAATTGCATTTTTTATAATTTCATAATTATCTAACATAGATAAAAGAGTTAAGTAAAAGGGGATAAGAACTATAAAAAACTTCATCATCTAAAAGTTAAAATCCCCATGAAAAACTAGTTAGAAAGCTTTTAGTGAAACAAACAGAACTATCCAAGTTAGAAATGATAAACTAAAAAAAAAAATCTGGGATTCCAAACACATGAGAGATTGGTGAGAGGAAATTAAAACAACAAAGCACATTTTGCTATGGTCTAACCTCTCCAGCAAATACTGCATCCATATNATGAAAAGATGCTCAACATCACTCATTATCAGAGAAATGCAAATCAAAACCACAATGAGGTACCATTCCCTTTTCTTTTGACTAAAAATTAAACCTACATGCGAAAATGCCAGTGTATGGAACCCTAAAATGAATATGGAATCTGGTTTGTTTCCTCAGCATTATTTGGAAAAATTGCAGCCCTTTGCTTCTCTTTGACACTGTCTTAGGTTTCCTGTGAAGTAAAAAGCCTGATGCTGCTTCCTCAGCCTACTACCCAGACACACTCCATGATCTCTGTGGAAACATAATTGATTTCTTTTTGTTTATTTGATAAACTCAACACTTTAGCTGGGAGGATGTCAGACTTAAATGCAATTTTATAGTCTCTTCTGAGGATGCACTTAGTCAAATATCATGTAGATAAAATATCTGTCTGGCTCCTGAATGTCTTCAGAACAGGGAAGTGAGTGCCCTGGTTACAATGTGTTGTTTCTCCAAAGGTGCACTAAGGTTATTTCCTTTTCTCTGTGTCCATGCTGAAAGCATTGTTTTCCCTCTGGCATTATATGTTGAACTCCAGGAGGGAAGAGCATGGGAGGATAAGATATGCTTCTGCGACTTAGACTTAATAAAAGTAGATTCTAATTTTCTGAAAAAATTAAAAAAAAAAAAAGTAGGACCTGACACTCCCTGTTAAATTGCTGTAAGCAGGATTCTTATGGAGTGTTAGTGACTCACTAAACATATATATGTTATTTTTTAAAGTGTACTGAATTCTCCAAATATTTACACTATTGTTGAAAGACAAACAGGTAAAGCACTTGTCTGGATAGCCTCAGAGCCACTGTTCTTGCCCAAAAAGTTCTACAATCTGTGTGCCTTTTGAGGAACCTTTAAACTATTAAATTTTCTTTTAATGTTGTCACTAAACAGGTATAGGAACAATTTATAAATAAGGAGTCTGTATTTTACAATCAATATTATGATTCTAGATTTACATGGAAATATGTTGCTACCAACCTTTGAATAAAAATACATTTAAGAATATCTTCGCTTTATATTTTTCTAACATTTAATTGGGGCATATTACGTGTCATCTTGAACATTCACACACATTCTTATGTCATACTTTATTTATTATGCCTTATCAGTATTACAGGGCTTTCAAAATTAAGTGCTATATATATACATACACACACACACACACACACACACACAAACACACACATATATATATATTTGTGTGTTTGTTTTTAGAAACTAACTGGCTGTAAGTCCCAACGAGTTGGAAGGACCAAAGGACTGAGTTTTAGTTTGGGTTCCGCTGCCAATAAGAGGTGTAGCCTTGGTTTGTCTTTAAAATTTGATGGGTAAACATTTTTTCATCTGCACAATTAAGAAGGTTAGATTATGTGATTCAAGGTATTCAAGATATATTTCTTTGAATGAATGAATGAATAACATGCATATTATGAAACAAGTAGGAAATTTTTATGTAAGAACAGAAGAAAAGTAGTGATAAATCCTGAAAAAAGAAAGATAAAACTATTCTTTTTTGACCGTGTTATCTTTGATGTTATGACTATTTTGAGAGATTCCAGGGCCAGGATTCCATTTCAGAGTGAGAGAGAATGAAGCTCATTAAGGCTGTGTGACTTTTGCAAAATTACCAAAAAGATTCCCCTATAAAGTAAAATGAATGCTGTCGTCTAGCTTACAGATAAGGTCTAAGCACAACTCGTAACCGTGAATATATATATACAATGGGAAACTCTTACTGAGACCATCGTTCATGACCACATATGACATTAATCACAATCTAATATAATTGTGCACAAGCGCTCGGCAGAAAGATTTGGATGAGCATTGTATGGCTCTGTTGATGGATGCACTGGCCTGAAGGGTCTAGGTGTTTGGTTTGTTTTTAGGTCTTCATTTAAAACTTTGGAAAAGGGGACATAAGAGTTATAACAGCACCGTGTGCTTGATTCTGAAGGTCTTCTATGACAATTTATTGAAAAAAGAACAGTTAGTATGTGAATTTAATAATGATCTGCAGAAAGTGTGGTAAGGCAGCTGGATCTCTGCCTCTTTGAATCTAAGTAATGATTTGGAAAACTGAGATTTTTTTTTTCATTTATGTCATCATATATCATTAAACACCTAGATGCATGTGTTGTTGTGGTCGATCTTCTATCTATCACAATGAGCCATATGTTTTCACACCAGAAATTATAATAATGTCTGCACACATTTTAGTCACATCCAACTTACAAAAACACACAATACAATGAACAGGATTAAAAAAAACAGCAATGATCAGTTATATGTATTTTACTATTAATGGCCTCTTAGGTTCAATAGAACACTCTAAGGTTAGAAGAAGATGAGATTGGGGACATTGACTTTTTTTTTCTTTTTTTTTTGTAAAGGAGATATTGTCCTTTAGATTGAATTTGGCTTTTCCTGATATAGGAAGCCTCTTGAGAGAAGTTTCATATCTAGTGGCAGAAAAATTGGATGGTGTCAATGAAGATAAAGGTAAGCCTAGATGAAAGAGGAAATGGATTATTGTTGAGAGCATCACATCCTTAAAGCTGAAGGTGATGTTTTTATTCTTTATATTTTTTTGAAGGTAATGCTTTTAGATGGACTCATAGTAGGAGGGCAGTGGTGTAGGCCTGGCAGCCAGCTTTGTGAAGGTAAAGCTGAGAAACAGTCAAGGAGTTGGCATTTGGGTTATGTTACCATTCTCTAAGAATTTTACTTAAAATCTGTTTTCAGTAAGACTGTACTACTGCCTCACTTAAGTCTGGTTGATGCTGTAAAAGGCAGGAGGAGAAGGGGATGGCAAAGGATGAGATGGTTGGATAGAATCACCATATCAATAGACATGAGTTTAGGCAAACTCTGAGAGATAGTGAACGACAGGGAAGCCTGGTGTGCTGCAGTCCATGGGGTTGCAAAGAGTTGGACATGACTTAGTGACTGAACAACAATGTGTTCAGAGACTAAACCTTTTGTCAGACTTTTCCAGAGAATGATTTTCTAGGCCTCTGCTGAGTTCAAACAGATAATTTCCTATCTGCACAGGTCTGGAGAATGGAGCCTGGTGTCTAGGAGCTACTTATAAAGACTTTCCATCCGTCCTCCTGCTTTTAATCCCAAGCCACACTCCTGCCATCCAAGGAAACTGATGTCCCAATTTCTGACTTTTCGTGGGGTTTAGCAGTGTGTAGACTTGATCTCGCTGACATTCTGAATGTGGGGTTACATTTCAGCTCCTGTGGTCTACTGAATCAGTTAACTACTTCATGTGTCCCCAGATGATAAAATTTTGTTGACATCAGCATTCTTCTCATTGTCTCCTTTCTATACTCTTTGTCCTTGTAGTTTATGTCCATTTAAAAAATTCTATTACATACATTTTAGTAGTGTTTTGGGAGACATGGGGATGAATGTATTTAACTATAAGTTCTCCCCACTCTCGCTTTACTCCCCTCCAATCAGAGTTTTGTCTTTGCAAATCCACTGAAATGACTTTTTAAGGTTATATCTTATTTGCCCTTTCAGGACATGTGATGCAGTTGATTACTTCCTTCTTAATATTATTAACTTCTTAGACATACCCTGCAGGTATTCCTCATGTGATTGGCTGTTTCTTTTAGTCTCCTTCACTATATCCTTCTTCTAAAGATGTTCAAGGTACTTAGACCCTCTTCTCTCCTCATTATATACTTACTCTGGTTGATCTCGTCCAGTCCTCTAAGGCTCAATATCATGTCTCTGCTAGTGAGTCCCACCTTTGTTCTTCCTGACCATCCTCTCTCCTGAGCTCCTGACTGTTGATATAATTGTGCATCCACACAGTCACCTGGATGCCTAAGGGTCATTCAAATGATTTTTTCCCCAAAATGGACACTTGATTTTCTCTCTTCAATACCTCAACCTCCAGTCTCCCATAGCTCAGTGCATGGCCTCAATATTCACTCAACATTTACACATTCATTCTCATCAGCAGGCACCTCCATTTCTCCCTTCAATATATGTCAAGCTGCTATCATGTTTCCACCATGCAGTCAGTCACTGTTATGCACTCCCGCAAATGTGTCCATCTTTTATTCTTTTTTTTTTGGCTGTAGTCAGTTCTACACAGTACACAGAGATGGTTTGAAAACTTCAACTAGCCCTGTCACCCATGCTAAAGTCCAGGAGTGCTGAATCTCCCTGAGCTGGTCTCCCCTGGCCCCTACCCTTTTCCCCATCATCCACTCCACTTGAGTCCCAGTAACCACACTGCTTTCCTTCCATCACGTTGCAGGTATTCCAAACTCAGGACGTGCACAAGCACTGCCATCTCTGACCAGAAAGCCCTCTGCAGATTTTGACTGAGCTCATTCCAGTGTGACTTCCAAATATCTTTTCTCAGGTGGTGCCTCTCCAACAAGCTCTTCCTTAATCAGTTACCTCTTTTCAAGTCATTTTCTACTCCCTTCATTTTTCTTCATAATTTATTTACCTTAACGTGATTTAATGTATTTACTTTTTAAATCTCCTTCCTGGAATATAAGCTCCATGAAAGTGGAGAATTAGTCTGTTGTTCACGGCTCCATCCCCAGTACTCAGGGATATGGTCTCAATGCATACAGAGAAAAAACACACTCCTCTTGTGACTCACCTTTCTTCACACACAATACTTCTGATACCACATGTGTGGGTTTTCCAAACATCAAGTGATTCTCTGTGACAATATCAGGATATTTGACAAATTGACTCAGTTCTGACATTATCCATCTAGAGATAGATCCAGTTCCACAGATTAAGGGCTCAGTCCTGCAAGATTGCCCCCTGCTTACCAAACACATCAGATACCAACTGCAGGTCCCAGCTTGTCACCAGTATTTCTAACAGACCAGATATAAACTGTGGTTTCTATGACCCACTCCTTGGGGCCCATAGTTTGCTAGCTTCACCCCTGAAACACAAGGAAACACTTATATTTAATGGTTTACTATGAAAAATATAATAAGGGTATGAATAAAAAGACATATGAAGAGCATCTCACAAAGAGTGAGACCTGGAAGGGCCCTAAGTACATGAGGTTCTGTTCCTATGGTATTCAAGTGCACAGACATCCTGAAATTTAGGTGTGTTCACCAACCCAGAAGCTCTTCAAACTCTTCATTACTAGGATTTTATAGAAGCTCCATCACATAGACATGATTGATTTTAAGCTATATTACCAGCCTCTCACTCTTCTCCAAAGAACGAGGGGTTAGGGCTGAAAGTTCCCAGCTTATGATCGCAATTTGGTCTTTGTGGTCACCAGCCCACATTCTGAAGCTATCTACAAGTCCATGAAAGTAGCCTCAAAAGACATTCTTATCATTTGGGATATTCCCAAGGATTTAGATCTCTGTGTTAGAAATCAGGATCAAAGATCAAGTGTCAGAATGAAAGATGCTCCACAGGGAGCTCTACTCAATTTTCTGTGATAATTTTTTGGGGAAAAGAATCTGAAAAATAATGTGTGTATATATTTATGTGTATATATATTTAAAATTGAATCACTTTGTATACCTGAAGCTAATAAAACACTGTAAATCAACTAAACTCCAATATGAAATAAATTTTTTTAAGAAGAACAAAAGATGCCCCAAGGGTTCCTGTTATTTAGGAAATTACAAGATTTTATATATGTAATTTTTCACTATTACTTCACAACCCACCTGGGGCACACTTCATAAGTTTATAGAGAAGAAAGGTCAGCTGAATTTTTGCTTCAAAGCAGTCACCAGTCTCAGTAAGACGTAGATGAATCACCAGGTCTAACATGGTGTCAGTCCCTTTGGAGCGAAGTGACCCTCATCTGAGGCTAGGAATTGGTGAACTGGATGAAGGACTTGGCAGAGGTTCATATTTACTGACACAGAGAGCTTACTGGAGTATGACTTGGTTGGCTCTACTCTCTATTACTGCCAACGACAAAGAAGAGACCAGCCAAGAGTGGACAGAGCATCAGAGAGAAAAGGAGATAATCGGACACCAGTCATAACACACACTGGAAGCAACAGAACCCCGAGGCCCATGCCCAGGAACATGAAAGCACATCAGGCTCCCCAGTCATGACACCCGAGGGTCATCATAGGGAAAGAAGCTTTGAAAGGGGAAGGTGATCTGAGACATAGCATTTTGCAAATGAGAGAATGAAGCTTTCAATACCTGCACGCTCTTGGTGGAAATGTAAATTGGTTTAGCTGTAACAGAAAACCAAATAGGTAGTCCCCAGAAAATTAAAAATAAAACTACCATATGATCCAATTCTGGGTGTATAATCTAAGGAAAAGAAATATCTCAGAGAAATAGCTGCACTCCCAAGTTCATTGCCACATGATTCACAGTAGCCAAGGTATAGAAACAACCTAAATGCCCGTTGATGGATGAATGGATTTTAAAAATATGATACTGTAATATATATACATATGAATATTATTTAACAATAATTAAATATTACAGCAATGTGGATGAATCTGGAGGGCATTATTCTATGTGAAATAAACCAGACACAGAAAGGCAAATAATATATGGTGTCATATATGTGGAATCTTCTAAAAAAAAAAAAAAAAAAAGTTGAACTCATAAAAATGGGGAGATGCTGATCCAAGGGTACAAACTTTCAGTTATACAAGATGAACACACTTTGAGGATCTAATGTACAGATAATAACCATAGATAATAATACTGTCTTTTATACTTGAAATTTTCCAAGAGTAGAACTTGGATATTCTTACCACTACCAACTCCCGAAAGTAACTATGTGCAGTGATGGATGTGTTAATCAGCTTGATTGTGGTAATCATTTCACAGGTATATGTATAGGAAATCTTCCTGCTGTATACTTTAAATATATACAATTTTACTTTTCAATTATACCTTAATAAAGCTTAAAAAAAATCTGATTGAACCAAGTTAAATTGATCTAAACATTACTTTTTCCCCCCTAATCACCACGTAGGGGTTTATGAAGGAGTCCTAAAGAACTATTTTTAAACACTTATATTTATTTTTCAGGCTTTCAAACTGTAGTGTGAGTTGACTTGTGGGGCTCTTCTACATAATTCTGTATTTTGATATAAGTTTTACTACTTTGATTCAGGACAAACATGTAGAAAGGACAGTGCAAGCGTATAAGCCTAGCAAGAGACAAACATGATAAAACAAAATGCATTATATTGCACAATGTATTACATTACACAGTATAACCACTTAATGAGATCATGGCCAAATGAATAAAGAAAACTTTGAAAAGGTTCATCTAACACACTGGCCTTGACAAACACAATTTCCAACAAATATGCTCAGTGAAGAAACAAATGGTGAGTAGCTGGCGCAGATAGCTAGTGTCTGTTTCAGAGAGCAACACATGGAACACAGAATCTGCAATAAGAACGTGGGCTGAGACCCTGACCCTGAATCCTGAGTTAGTAGAAGAGTGCTCAGTTCTAACACTCCCAGAACTGAAAGTGAACAGAAAGAGAAGAGGAAGTGAATTCAGGAGGCATGTTTGGGTGAATTGTCGAATGCCAGACTGCCTGATAGCAGATTAGATAACCAGGAGCTTGATAATGGATGGGAACCAAGGAAGTGACTGGTGACATCATGAAAGCTTTGTTCAGATAATTTCATTTGGTTCTTCAGATGTATATATCTTTGTAGAAACCATGTAAAATCCAATGCTTGTAATTTTATTTATTTATTTATTTTTGCTTAAATAGAAAAAACAAAACATACCTCACAAACATGGAATAATGATGACTATACAGCATTTCCCTAGAACACAAAATACTAATTCCTAACACTGTGTGGATTGCTGCCTGTTTAAATAATTTTATATGAGTGGAAGAACTTTCTTAAGTCACCAAAGTCTTAATTACCTTGTACTACTATTATTTGTTGTGAGAATGGGATTTAGGAGCGATTTTTAGAAAAATAACTATTTATTTGGATTAGAGAATAACATATTTACCATAAGAGCTAAGTTTCATGAATTGTTTCTTTGTTCATTAACAATTTGGCTCAGATGGTAAAGAATCTGCCTGCAATTCAGGAGACCTGTGTTCTATCCTGGGGTCAGGAAGATCCCCGGGAGAAGGGAATGGCAACCCATTCCAGTATTCTTGCCTGGAGAATTCCATGGACAGAGGAAGTTGGCAAGCTACAGTCCATAGGCTGACAAAGAGTCAGACAAGACTGAGTGACTAACACACAAAACAGGAAAAATGTCTTTCATGCTTTCAAAATAAAAGGAACCAAGATCTAATCCAAAATACAGGGCATAAAGGGACATGAATGGGATTTAATTTGTAGAATAACTCTAAAAAATAATATTTGTGAATAAAAGAATATTGCTTTTATCCTCCAGAATTAAAAGAGACAGAAGAAAATTATAGTCCTATATATAAATGCATGTTGCTCCCTGTTGCACTTAACTTGTGATTCTTAGGATTTCAACTAAATCCTCTTATTTGCAAGGACCAGAGAAAAGGAACAACCCTTCAACCTCTTCCACATCTTGTTACAGATGTCAGACGGAACACTTTCCAGCACTCCTCAAGGTGGAAAACAGCCTCACCGTAACAGAGCATCATTAAAGCTAACTGGGACCTGTGAGGAATGCATTTGGCAACAAGAGTCAATGTTTACTCAACAAACTTGGAGACATAAGAGATGGATTCAAGCTTCTGGCTGCTTTGGACTTGTAAACGTTTGCACATCACATAACTCCATGAATCCCCATTTCTTCATGTTAAAGTAAAGGAATGTTAATTCCCTGTACCTCCTGAGTTTTGTAGGGTGAATTCACAGGGCCATTTGTAATATCATAGATATACAAATATAACTGTTATTAACTTTATCTTTAGGTATCAGTCTCATGTGAGGTATGACAATTTAGGTTATTGAAGGGGAACCGAGAAAAAAAGTGTATAGTCCTTTTTTTTTGTTTTTTCTTGGTAGCAGTATGGAGCATGGGGGGAAAAAAAANAACATACCTCACAAACATGGAATAATGATGACTATACAGCATTTCCCTAGAACACAAAATACTAATTCCTAACACTGTGTGGATTGCTGCCTGGTTTAATAATTTTATATGAGTGGAAGAACTTTCTTAAGTCACCAAAGTCTTAATTACCTTGTACTACTATTATTTGTTGTGAGAATGGGATTTAGGAGCGATTTTTAGAAAAATAACTATTTATTTGGATTAGAGAATAACATATTTACCATAAGAGCTAAGTTTCATGAATTGTTTCTTTGTTCATTAACAATTTGGCTCAGATGGTAAAGAATCTGCCTGCAATTCAGGAGACCTGTGTTCTATCCTGGGGTCAGGAAGATCCCCGGGAGAAGGGAATGGCAACCCATTCCAGTATTCTTGCCTGGAGAATTCCATGGACAGAGGAAGTTGGCAAGCTACAGTCCATAGGCTGACAAAGAGTCAAGTGACTAACACACAAAACAGGAAAAATGTCTTTCATGCTTTCAAAATAAAAGGAACCAAGATCTAATCCAAAATACAGGGCATAAAGGGACATGAATGGGATTTAATTTGTAGAATCACTCTAAAAAATAATATTTGTGAATAAAAGAATATTGCTTTTATCCTCCAGAATTAAAAGAGACAGAAGAAAATTATAGTCCTATATATAAATGCATGTTGCTCCCTGTTGCACTTAACTTGTGATTCTTAGGATTTCAACTAAATCCTCTTATTTGCAAGGACCAGAGAAAAGGAACAACCCTTCAACCTCTTCCACATCTTGTTACAGATGTCAGACGGAACACTTTCCAGCACTCCTCAAGGTGGAAAACAGCCTCACCGTAACAGAGCATCATTAAAGCTAACTGGGACCTGTGAGGAATGCATTTGGCAACAAGAGTCAATGTTTACTCAACAAACTTGGAGACATAAGAGATGGATTCAAGCTTCTGGCTGCTTTGGACTTGTAAACGTTTGCACATCACATAACTCCATGAATCCCCATTTCTTCATGTTAAAGTAAAGGAATGTTAATTCCCTGTACCTCCTGAGTTTTGTAGGGTGAATTCACAGGGCCATTTGTAATATCATAGATATACAAATATAACTGCTATTAACTTTATCTTTAGGTATCAGTCTCATGTGAGGTATGACAATTTAGGTTATTGAAGGGGAACCGAGAAAAAAAGTGTATAGTCCTTTTTTTTTGTTTTTTCTTGGTAGCAGTATGGAGCATGGGGGGAAAAAAAAATCTTAGTTTTCTGACCAGGAATTGAACCAGCGTGCCCTGCAGTAGAAGTGCTGGACTGCAGAGAAGTCCTCTATTTTCTAAACCAAGGTATGAAATTCAGTATTTTACTTCAGAGTAGAAAAAACAGCCATATTCTCAAACCATTCACATTTCCCAATTCTCAGGTAAATCAGGAGATGTTAGAGAAGGAGTCAATGACTCAAGAAGGAAACAGTGTGACTATAACTGTGTCCTCTGTGTGTGTGTGTGTGTGTGTGTGAGAGAGAGAGAGAGAGAGAGAGAGAGAGAGAGAGAGAGAAATAGACACAGAATGAGAAGCCCGTAAGCCCCAGGAGTTGCTGCCTGTGTAGCTGACAGGGAAGGAACCTGTTTGGCTTGAGTCACATTGTTCCTGGTCTCTCTCTGCTCCCAGTACTCTTGGGGTTAGGGCAAGTCTGTGTCATGTTCACGACTATCTGGTATATACCCTGGTGCTGGCGTATATGACCATCCATAAATGTGAAACTTCACTGAGTAAAACCGAGCTCTCCTATTTTTCTGTCTTGTCAGCTCTGCCTTCTCTGCTCATTTCTCCAATTCTGCCCGTACACTGACACCAAAGTGGCTGCTTCAAGTGCAAAACTTCATCATGACAACACGGGGCTAAAAACCCACCTGCAGTCCGAGGCTTCTAAACCTTTTCACTATCTATCCACAGTTGGCTGTTCTGAACTGACTTTTCATACTCCTCTCATAAGCTCAGCTCTCTGTTCATGCTGGGGTTACTTGCAACGCTAAGAATACTGCATAGTCTTTTATTTCTTTGGACATTTGCACATGACATACCTTCTGCATGATAGCCTTCACCCTCATCTATCTATAAGAATTAGCTCTTGGTTTTAGATTTTCTTCAGACCTCTCCCTGCAGTTTCTCCAACTTTACTGTCTTTATGACATACACGGGAAGCTACTTGTCCTGCTTACCGCCCCTCCCTGGCCCCCATAGCAAAGGCAGTCCTCAGAAACTTTTCACAGCATCCTCACGGGGTACAAGATTGGAGTAGGTCTTCATAGACCTTGAAATCTGTTTAGCATTGCCATAGAAACCACTTTTGCCAAGGCTCAGAGAAACCACATTTGCACAGGCTCAAAATACTGCATTCCTCACAGGACACACATGGACATTGTATTTTATATACATGTCGTCTCTTGCAACACAGGGATCCTCTTTTCTATCTCTGACATCATCGCGATTGCACTGTTTTCATCAGCCACATTTTTACAAATAGGTAGACTCATTCATCGGAGAAGGTGATGGCACCCCATTCCAGTATTCTTCCTTGGAAAATCCCATGGACAGAGGAGCCTGGTAGGCTGCAGTCCATGGGGTCGTGAAGAGTCGGAAATGACTGAGCGACTTCCCTTTCCCTTTCCTATCATCACATAGATGGAACTCATTCTCTCTTTTACATAATTTTGTGCTTGCATGTCTTTTCATCTCGATTGTGGACTCTTCAAAGACAAGCATGTTTCACTTTGTACCCCCACCATGAAGAGCAGTGAATGACACAGAGAAGACAAACAAATATCAATACATTGGTTGAATGAATAAATAAAGGCAAAGGTAATTTAGTCAATGCTGCTATGCTTAGATCCAAATAATGGAAAAATATAGAAACTTACAATCTTATGGTACAATATGTATTTCAAAAATATAGAAACTTATAATCTTTATACTGTCTATATATGAGAAAAACAAAGAGTGAGAGTTTTGGTACAGTTCTCCATACATCTTAGNCAAAGGTAATTTAGTCAATGCTGCTATGCTTAGATCCAAATAATGGAAAAATATAGAAACTTACAATCTTATGGTACAATATGTATTTCAAAAATATAGAAACTTATAATCTTTATACTGTCTATATATGAGAAAAACAAAGAGTGAGAGTTTTGGTACAGTTCTCCATACATCTTAGTATCTGATCATTGGTACCTCCATGAGGCAGTGAAATAAGCACTAATACTTCTCAAGAGTGAGTTAAATATATTTATAAACCATTCAGAAAGAATGGAAAATATTTGTGTTGACAGATAAGACTTTTTTGCAGAGAAAGAACCTTGTACTTTTCTAGTGGGTAAATGCCCCCAAGGGATTTTTAGGAGGTAAATATCTAAGATGGAACAGGAGAGGAACACGAAGACAATGTCACTTTCAAGGGATGTGGGAAAAAGTAAGGATGAGAATAATGTCAATTTAAGATATTACATTGGATCATGGAAAAAGCAANGAATGTAAATGCAGTTTGTACTAAATTTTACAAAATGTGAAGATACCAATATCATTGGATCCAGGTACTGAGGATTTTATATACTCAACTGGTGTGCCAATGAATCCATGGTAAAATAGAGAAGGCCAACACTGTATGTCTAAGCCATTAGTATCTCATGCCAGGACCACTGCCACAGCCTCCCAGCTCACTCCTTCCATCCTCCTTTGACCCAGCAGCTTGGTCTGTGCTCTCACAGTAGCCACAGAGATCCCTTAAAAACCTAAGTCAGGGCCCTCCAGTCCTCTGCTCCAAGCCTTTCATTGGCCTCAGAGTAAGAACTCAGAGTAAGAACTCACCAAGGCCTGCAAGGTTGTGCGCCCTCCAGCCTCTGACCCCTTCTCATCCAAATCATCTGTGTCTCACTGGTCTGTGTGAGCAATACGGCTTTCTTTCTCTTTCTCAAACATACCAACCACACATACATCCACACCAGAGCTGTGTATCGGCCCATTTTCTTTCTTAAAGGTTCTCCTCCTAATTGTTCCATGATCCATTCCTGCACTTCAATTACCTCCATTTTTCACAGACACCCTCCTTCCTGAGCACCTACCTCCTAAGTTCTCGCCCCTGTTTTGCTTTTCTTCCTAGAATTTATCACATAAGGTGTAGTAGTGAACCATATGTATTAGCATATGTAAAATAGATAGCCAGTGTGAATTTGCTGTATGAGGCAGAGAACCCAAAGCAGGCGCTCTGTGACAACCTAGGGGGGAGGATGGAGTGGGAGGTGGGAGGAAATTTCAAGAGGAAGGGGACATACGTGCACCTGTGGCTGATTCATACTGATGTTCAGCAGAAGCCATCATAATATTGTATAAAAATTATCTTTAAATTAAAAATGAAATCTAAAAAAGGTGTATTACACATGTACTTGCTTCTGAGTTTACTGTATGTCTTCTTACACAAGAATACACATTCCATATAAGCCGGAAATTAGCATGTCACCCTGCTGACTGCCCACCCCACACTGCACCTGGAACAATGGTAGGCACACCTGGTCCTGGCTATGAAAATATTTGCTAAAGTGTGAAAAGACAGTGTAATTGACAGTCCTGATAATTGCTCAACTGTATCAATATAGCAAACATCATTGCATAATCCACTTTAAATGCATTTAAATGGGAGACTCATACCAGGTGAATGCGTTTTATGCATCTCAATAAAGTTATTACCAAAAAATCAGGAAAGGCAAACATTGAGGCAGGATTACGTGCTTTGCTATTTTTCTAATAGCTTCAAGGTTTTCACAGGAGGTACAGGGCTATTCATTTATAAATAACACATCTTTAAGGTAAATCATTTACCAGTAGGTGTTCATCAGTCCAATTTCTTCAGGCTACACTTTAAAAGTCCAACCACAGAGAGAAGTTGATTTACATGTGGGATTTTAAAATTATCATTTGAAATGTCTATACACGTGTTGAAGACTAGTGAAGAAACTTCAAAAGGTAAATTATATTTTTGAAATATTTTAATAGTTTGGTTTACAGTGAGAGGTAGTGGGGAGAATTTTATCACAAAATGTTTGCATTCAGAAAAGGCTACTTGTCATATGTTTGCAGTTTGCTGGAAATGTAATCGTAAAACCAATTTAACACCATCATTATTTATCATTCATGACATATTTTGGAGCTAATTTTCCTTAGTAAAGATCTCCTAGAATTTATGTCACTTTGGAGATGAAGTAATCATTTGTTCAGCTTTTATTTAACCATGGCTAGAAACAGAATTTCAAGCTAAAACTTCATGGTTGAAACATTCACCTTTCTGGTTCCATCCTGAGGTGAGAAGGGCTAAAGAAAATAACCTTATGACAATTAAGTGCTAGGTCAATGGAGGTAAATTACTGCTTTCATGTTCACAGTTGACAGGCCAAAGAGCAAGCTTAGGCTACTAACAAACATGTAAAATATAGTTTTATAACCTCATAGTCATTTTTTAAATCTTTTCTGTGAAGATGCTTAATAGAAAGGATAAAAATTATATATATATGTATGTATATATACATATGTATGTATATATACATACATATATATATACATACATATATATGTGTGTGTATATACATATGTGTGTGTATATATATATGTTATGTATGTCTTCCGTGTCTCAGATGTTAAAGAACCTGACTGTGATGTGGGACACACAGGTTCAGTTCCTGGACTGGGAAGATCTCCTGGAGAAAGGAACTCCAGTATCCTCACCTGAAGAATTCCATAGACAGAGAGCAGCCTGGCAGTCTACAGTCCATGGGGTCATATATATATTTAATGCATGTAATTTTTTTTAAATATGAAACTAGATGCTTTCATATCCTGCAGGTTGGCACTTGCTGTCATATTTATTGTAGCAGTTTTTACTTTTTAATATATATTTTTCTATTTCCTTTGATTTGCCTACAACATTTCCCCCTTGAGCATACTGTTATTAACAGGGCTTCAGATACCACTTTAAGTACTTAATACCACTTGTTTTGTCTGTTTATGTACATGCAACCTCCCCTGTGGACTGTGAGCTCCTTAAGTGGACTCTGCCTTATTCATCTCTGTGTCTCAAGCATTTACTGCAGTTATTTGGAACAGTACTTGCTATGGAAAATTAAGGTTCATTCTGTATTCCAAATTTCTTTACCCATTACAAAAGGAGTCCATTGAATAAATCATCTTATAATTACACATCTGACTTGGGTGTTGGGCCAGATAACTTCCACTTGCTCGTCTAGGTCCACTTCATCCTTTTAAAGTCTGCTCTCTTCTCTAGAAAGCTAATTATGAGAATGGCAACAATAGGCTTCCTTGCTTCTGGCTCCTAGTTGTGTTTGACCGAAGTGATTCCTTGAGCAGGCTTCTGAGATTGGAGTAAATGAAGCTCAGTACTTCCTTATCTGGATCCCTTTCTGTCTTATAACTTTGGTCTGGATGTGTCTTTCAAGCAAAGGTGACAGCTCCTCTCAAGTCCTTTCCTCAAGCCGGTCTCTTTCTAGCTTCCAAAACCTCCTCCACTACTGTGTGTGTGCTGTGCTCAGTTGTGCCCAACTCTTTGTGACCCCATGGACTGTAGCCCACCAGGCTCCGGTGTCCACGGAATTTTCCAGGCAAGAATACTGGAGAAGGTTGTCAATTTGTACTCCAGGGAAATCTTCCAGACCCAGGAACTGAAACTGTGTCTCCTGAAATGGCAGGTGGAATCTTTCCCATTGCACCATCTGGGAAGCCTATTCAGGCCTGGAGATTGTAATGGCTTTTCAGGCACTAGTAGGGCACACTGCACTCATTCCCATGTTCTTCCTATATCCCATCATGATGCTTTGGAAATAGGTCCTTAATAAACTTTCTCCAACTACCCTTATGTGTGTGTAACATCTATTTCTTGGTGCCCTGGCTGGTACAGATGTTATGGAATTACTTCTCATAATATCAAGATAATTTTGGCTATTTCAGTATATGTGAATAGGTATATTTTATATGTGCATACATATAGATTATGTGTCAAGCTTATTTGTGCTTACATTTGTACTAATCTTAATTATTAGTAAGATACACTATTTCTGATAACACAAATGCTACCTCAGTGTGCAATTTAATGGACTAGTGAACACAGTTCCTGCATGGACAATCATCCTTCAATTATGCCTGCCAGTCTTTGAAAAAATCACTATGTTTTGGATCTGTGCTTAGCCAGAAATCTTACTCACATTGAGCCATTCCATTTTTGAGATGTATTTTTTTCATGTTTTAAAGTTTAGCTTGTCACCTTTTTTCACTTTGAATTTCTCGGATTTGCGCACAGCATGTTCCTTTTGAACACAGACTGTCCTTAATAAGGGCTGCACACAGCCATTACATTTCAACTTAAGAACGCAGAAAGTTATCCAAATTGAGCAATGAAAGTGACAGAGATCTCTTTCACTTTGATAATAAAGTCCTGTCCTTCAAATGTGTGGAGGAAGCCCTTGGAATGTTGTGCTTGCTTTATTGAGACTATTCAATTCCCTTATAAAAGAAAAATAAACAGGAATGATGAAACTACTAAGAATGTTAAGTACCAATAGTGAGAAAGTTAGCAGCTTAGCAGAGAGAGACAAATCTCAAAGGATGTGTTAAGTATGAGTATGAATAAGCAAGCAGCTTGGGACCCACAGGCAGAATTCAAAAGAGATGTTAGAGACTGAAAGCAGGAGAGTGATTTCTCAGATGTGTTAATAGCAGAAGAAATGGCAAACATGATAAGACCTTTTTATTTTTTTTTATAGATAGGTGGAATAGAGGGACTAAGTCATAAGACATGATTCTCTCAGTTATGGTCCCCCTAAATTGGCCGCCTATTTGTAGCATACATAATAGTCTTCTTCTGGCCTCACACATTTTCTGCTCATGAAAAGCAGATAAAACCCACACCTGTTCAGTGTGTTCACCTGTGAACTCTTCTGTGGCCAGACACACCTTGCCTGCTTCTCTCGAGTACAGCACACATTTCCTGGTGTCCCCACCAGCTCTACATCAACTCGTCTTCCAGACTATACTGCCCATCAGGAAGGGTGAAGAGTCAGCAAGAGATACAGACATAGCTAAAGAGGAGAGAGAGAGAAAGAGAGGAGAGGAGAGAGGACTCCTAAATGTTGCTAATCTAGAATCTAGGATTCGGGGAGAATGGTCCTTCTAGCTGTTTACATTCTACCCGGCTTCTTATTCCTCTCTTTCTTGCTATAATTTCAAAACGAATTCACTATCTATGTGATTGGAGAATATTAATTTTGACTATGAGCCTGTCTGTTCTATAGCCTCTAAGATAGCTTTCCTAAAAGTGTTCTGGAAGCTCCTATCACATCAAGAGAATTTTCTCTGTAACAGTTGTACTTGCACTGACTAGAACTTGCATGCCATTAGTTTTATTCAGAACTGCCACAGGATTTTAGTACTTTTGTGTGAATTCTCTGCAGTTTATCCCTCACGGTAACCATGGAATGTATTTTCAAGATGGCTGAATGATGCCCTATATCTGTGTGGTTCTCAGGCTCATAGCCTGGCCCCAGTTTTCTTCCAGAACAAGTCCCTGTGCTGACTATCCTATTCAATGAAGGCAGTGGTTTGCAAATGAAGCAGCTGACAAGAGGTCAATTTCCAAAATATATAAGCAGCTCATGCAGCTCTATGTATTAATAAAAACAAAACAAACAACCAAATCATAAAATGTGCAGAAGATCTAAATAGACTTTTCTCCAAAGAAGACATATAGATGGCCAAAAAGCATGTATAAAAAAGCTCAACATCACTTATTATCAGAGAAATGCAAATCAAAACCACAATAAAGTATCACCTCACACTGGTCAGAATGGCCATGATCAAAAAGTCTACAAACAATAAAACCTGGAGAGGGTGTGAAGAAAAGGGAACCCTCCTATACTATTGGCAGGAATCTAAATTGCTACAACCACTATAGAGAATGGTACAGAGGTTCCTTGAAAAACTAAAAATTGAACTATCGTATGATCTAGCAATCCCACTTCTGGGCATATACCTGAAGAACCTAGATGTCCATCAGCAGATGAATGGATAAGAAAGCTTTGGTACATATACACAATGGAGTATTANTTACACTGTTGGTGGGAATGCAAATTAGTAGAGCCACTATGGAGAACAGTGTGGAGATTCCTTAAAAAAATTGCACATAAAACTGCTTTATGACTCAGCAATCCCACTGCTGGGCATACACACTGAGGAAACCAGAATTGAAGGAGACACATGTACCCCAGTGTTCATCGCTGCACTATTTATAGTAGCCAGGACATGGAGGCAACCTAGATGTCCATCAGCAGATGAATGGATAAGAAAACTTTGGTACGTATACACAATGGAGTATTCCTCAGCCATTCAAAAGAATACATTTGAATCAGTTCTAATGAGGTGGATAGAACTGGAGCTGATTATACAGAGTGAAGTAAGCCAGAAAGAAAACCACCAATACAGTATACTAACATATATATGGAATTTAGAAAGATGGTAATGTTAAACCTGTACGTGAGACAGCAAAAGAGACACAGATGTATAGAACAGCCTTTTGGACTCTGTGGGAGAGGGAGAGGGTGGGATGATTTGGGAGAGTGGCATTGTAACATGTATGATATCATAAGTGAAACGAACCACCAGTCTAGGTTCGATGCAGGATGCAGGATGCTTGGGACTGATGCAGGGGGATGATCCAGAGGGATGGTGTGGGGTGGGAGGGGGATGGGGCGTCGGGATTGGGAGCTCATATACACCCGTGGCTGATTCATCTCAATGTATAGCAAAATGAATACAGTATTGTAAAGCAAAACAAATTAAAAAATTAAAATTAAAATTAAAAAAATAATAATATGCTATAGAATGTAGTATACATTGAAAAGAAAGACAAGGGATTATGAGAGCAGGAGCAGCTTGAGAGTAGTGATTATTAAGGGAATCTTCAAGCCCTTTTAGAGGAAAGGGTAGACTGTTTTTTTTTTTTTTTTGGCAGGGGGGAAGTTGTTGTTGTTCTGGACTAGAAGAGAGGAGAAAAATTATAAACACAAAATTTTTTAGTACATATTTTGAAATGAATAGGACAATGAAGCAGAATAGCAAAATATATTGCTCTCTTCTGAATGGCATAGATGGCCATCTTAATCATTTTTCTTAGGGTAAAAAAAGTATTACATGAGTCTGCTGAACAAATATTGGATAATTTAATCAGTAGTATATAGAAGGGGCTAATTCTGAAATTCTGAGTTTGGATACTTTTCCTCCTATATAAATACTATTTCTTTCTGAAAACAATTTTGAGCAAAGTGCTTTATTTTCTTCAATAGTTTATGTAAGTGTGTTGTTCTTCTTTGTTCAGACCTTAGAGAAAAATCAAGAAACACTTTTGAAAGGAAAAGTCATTATGACAAGAGAAAAAGAATGCTCAATGCAAGAAAACATGTCTGATTACTTGACAGGAAGCTTTCATCTGGGCTCAGAATTGAGCCAGCTCATGTAGCTGTTTTTGTAATCACTTCCCTCAGGTTCTAGTCATCATTCAAACGATGACAACTTCCATACTTATATGGAGACAATAGGGTAAATTCTTTACAATATTAATTATATCCAGCATAAGGGCTCTACTGTCTATCTTTGTAAAATCTATTTATTTATTTGTTCATATAGACATGGACGAAGCAGACATAGTCTCTACAAAATTTGCAGTCTGGTGGGTGAGGTACATTAAATAAGCAAATACTCTGGCTTCTCTTCAGATCAAAGATAATGGGCAAATTTATCCACGAAGACATAATTAAAACTGTTAAATTCTATAGAGGAAAAAACTAAATTATGGTATTATGAGTGAGAACAACAATGGGAGGAAATTCAGCTTGCTGTAAAGGGAGTTCAAAGCAGAAAACAGAATATAAGTGAAAGTCCTGAGGTAAATTGTTGGCTAGGAAATGAAATTAGCATCATTGGGTAGATTGTTTGCTGGGAAATAAATAAGGCTATGGTGACTAAGGCAGAGTAGTGACAGGAGCATGTGGTATGAAGTGAGATGGAGAGATAAGCAGGGCTGTTCCCAAAAGGCTTTGTGGTTTGTTTGGTCTGTTAGTTGTGTTGTGCTGATTAGCTCTTAAGCATCTTTTCAGTGTCAGTCTTTTTTTATACACCACTATGATGTACATTGGGCTTCCTTTGTGGCTCAGTGGTAAAGAATTCACCTGCCGATGCATGAGATGTGAATTTGATCCCTGGGTCGGGAAGATCCCCTGAAGAAGGAAATGGCAACCACTCCAGTATCCTTGCCAGTGGGCGACAGTCAAAGGGTCGCCAGGAGGTCGGATACAAATTAGTGGCTAAACAACAACAATGATGTACGTTAGCATTCTTTACACACTCAAAGAGTAGCAAGTGGAAAGTGTGTGTTAAGAAGCGAGGACATGTGTGGCTGCAAATGCAGACGTTTGTGTATTCCATTGTCACTTTGTTGTTGTTCATTTGAGAAGTTGTGTCCAACTCTTTGTGACTCCGTGACTGCAGCATGCCAGGCTTCCCTGTCCTTCACTATCTTCTGGAGNTTACTGAAGAAGATAGAACAGAGGAACTAACTGTCCCAAACTTGTCAAAGGGGAAGCATCAGAAGTAACAAGGGTAAGAATTAATTTTCAGGGTAAAGCCTCAAGAGGTTCTAAGCTCCATATGAGCGAGAAAAACAGGGGTGGGACGTGGAAGAGAAAGAAGCAAGATGATGGAAGCTCCACAGAAGAAAAGCTACATTCCTCTTTACAGCTCTCCTGCCTCTTCCCTTCCTAAGAAAAACCCTGGCATTAATTGCTTTCATTCCTGGTCTTACCAGTGAAGACCAGAAAATACTGCTCTCAAGTCATAAACATTCTTCCTGAGGAGAGTTAGTCTTTGGAGTTCTTATTACTCCTCGCCATTTTAGAGAGCATCAGTTGCTCCTTTTCTGCCTGCTTTAATGCTGTTTTGTCATGCCTGTCCACATACAGAGATCAGAACAAACTTCCAGTTCAGGAGAAAGACCTATTGAACAAATATCCTATTTATATAAGCTGTGTATGGTCCTGGATGCTCCCACAGGCTGGAGTAAAGAACGGAACAAATGATCATCAGACACGAGAAGAGAAGTTATGAACTCTTTAAATAGCAAACTAACTGGGGGGGGGACCTCAAATTACTATTTTCAGAAAGATTTTAAGAAGCTATGGCCTGGACTTTACCAATCTGTGAAAACAGGGTTGTTGAAGGATTAAATGAATTAATAGACGCAAAAGCACCTAGAACAGGGTCTAAATAGCACGATTACATCAAAAGAGCAACATTCATTCAGGATTTAGATAAGAAACATCTTGGAAAATGTTCTTTATATAATCTGTATCTATCTGAGTTACAATAAGAGACAGATACCACATCCTATTGTGAACAGGGGAAGTTTTCATATAAAGAATTAGTCAGCAGTGAGAGGAAAATAACTGTAAAATGTGGTGAGGAAGGGAAAGNAACATTCATTCAGGATTTAGATAAGAAACATCTTGGAAAATGTTCTTTATATAATCTGTATCTATCTGAGTTACAATAAGAGACAGATACCACATCCTATTGTGAACAGGGGAAGTTTTCATATAAAGAATTAGTCAGCAGTGAGAGGAAAATAACTGTAAAATGTGGTGAGGAAGGGAAAGGGTGTCTTTGGCCCCAGGGAGAGGACCCGAGGGGGCGTGTCCCAGGAAACACGCTTGGCAGGGAGCCTCCCCAGGGCTCGGCTTCAGGTGTGTGGGAGAAAGTGTGGCTGAAGTCCACTGGATGGCCAAGAAGTTAGTTGGCTTGCCCAGATCAGATGTCACCCACAGCCGCTAGGCAAGGAGGAAGCACTGGGCAGGGTGCAGGTGGGCGGGGACGCAGAAGGAGCTGGTATACCAGGGGTGACAAGAGGCCTTTGCTCTGTCTACATTGGGAGAGCTGTGGGAAGGGGTTACCGGCCTGGGCTGGAAATGTAACATCGCTGGGGACAGCTGGAGACTAGCCGAGCATCACCACTTGTCCTCAGCTCTGCCCTGCGCACCAAGGTGCAGCAGCTGGAAGCGGCCACGTGCCCTCTTAGCCCGCAGCGTCGCTCTACCGCCCTCTACTGAGAGATGTTAGCATCGCGCTCACTCTTGCGGAGAAACGCTTTAAGGAATCCCGTTCATTATCACAGAGCAGGTATTGAACAACAGATTTAAAGCTCAGAGGCAATAAATTGATAACTATAACAGAATCTAAGAATTTGTATTGGAAAATACTTGGATAATTGAAAACCATCTCCTTGTCCCTGGAGTGGTACAATGAGGTAATTATTAAATGTTTATTAAATTTAGTCTGGGTCAAACATTAAATTAATGTTTAGCATGACTTTCTTCTATTTTCTCATGATTGGAATATTCAGATAGCTAACACTTTAGTCCCAGGTACCCTTAAAAGCAGACTAGATGCATTAACCTATTCAGTGTTCACTATAAACCGTTAAATTCCATACTGTTATTATTCACACTTGAGGAAACTTAATACATATATCTTATTATCATAACTTTGGATCAGACCAACAGCCACAGTCTTTCTAGCTACTTGTGGGGGGTATTCTATCTGCACAAATGTCATGATAGTTCTGATAAAATTCCACCTCTGTATACTTACGGTCTTCTAAAACTTAAACACATTGGGCAGGGGAGCAGCTATTGTATAATTCAATTCAATAGACCACATCAAATACAATTAATTATTTTTACTTTTTACTAAGAACAATGGAAAGCACCTAGAAATACTAGTTGTGCTTTCCCACTTCAATGAGGCCAATATCTAAACAATCGAATCTTTCATGTCCATAAGAGACTGGTACTTTTTGGGGGCTGGGGGTGGGAAAGAGAAGAGCTACAAACATAGACCGCTACAATCCCCTGGGAGATAGCTGGCTTTTCATTATTTTGCTAACCAATCTTCTTTACTTTCAGTTGACTATATAATAATAAATCATATGGCTATACTGATCTTACAGTGGGCTTTTGGAGTAATATGCTGAGATAATAAACTGAGAAAAAATATCTTGGGGGGGGAACTTCTTTTATTGTCTTTTATTCCTAAAGGATTATTAAAGCTTAAATCTTAGGCCTGATTAGGACATAGGGAACCATAAGCAACTCTAATGTCATTTTTCTTTTTAAAAAGAAACTATTTACCTAAAGAAAGTATGAGGAAGAATTAGAACATGCTGCCTGGCTCTACTGTTCCTACCTTTCTGGATGAGAAACAAAGAATGGTATTCAGTTTGTGATGAAAGAGTAAAATGCCCAACCAAAAGGGATGCCATTAAAAAAAAAGACAGCACTGCTGGGAGCTCAAAAACTTAACAAAGAAACTTCTATTTTGGAAAAATTAGCTTTCTTTAGCATTGTATTTGGATCAAATACTTTACTCCAAAAGAAAAATCAACTTATATATGAATAAATTTATTTAAATATATTTGTATTTATGTTTATTTCAAATATCAACTGAATTCTTTCAATCATTTGCACTACTGCAGGGACAAGAAAGGAGCTGATTTTCAATTACGCTAATTATTTTTCAATATGATTGATTGAATCCTATTATAGTTAACAAAAGGAAATTTAACTTCACGTTAGAATTTAATCACTCGAGATGCCTGGTTTTACAGCTACACTTAATTGTTGAAAATCACAACCTATATCTTCAATGCTTCATCACTTTCTTGTGTAGTTTTAGTCTCTGCCATTGCAGTTGCTAAATTACAATTTATCAATAATCTTATTTTAGTTAGATGTAGTACATTTATATTTTATGATAGTTTAAACATTGCTGGTAGCTCATAGTTTTATACATATACAAAGTAATACTCAGAATTATGTTTTGAGATACTGAATGTTCCAAAATAAAGTTTACATATTTAGGTTCACAGTGATGTTTAAATTTCAATGTAGATTTATTTGATTATTTGGAAACTTTATATTACTAGGATCCCTTTGAAAGGTCATGAAACACACAGATACCCTTGGCTCCTATCCTGGTTCCTTTTTTTCACTTACTGCCTGAATTGTCTTATTCAGGTCATTTAACTGCTCTGCTAGGAAATAATGTATAATTGTTTTCTCTTTATCCTTATTGATGGTGGGGGTAGGATTGGAATCATACATATGGCAGCAATTTATGAACAATCAGACAATGCTCTAACACTCTTTCCCAGAATCCCTGCTTCATCTTATCTGTTCCTCCGTGACTTTTGGAAGTAGACAAAACTGGCTCCCTCCCAAATGAGGTATGCCACAATTCACTGCATACTTCCTCAAGGGAATGTTTCAGGCTGGAAGTGTCTCCCAAACTCTGTATGCATAAGCTTAAACAGAGCTGGCGATAAGTCTTGGTGGAAAAAGCCTGAGTCTTGGAGTCAAAAGAAGGCAACACACATGGAACTGTCCTCACCAGCTCTGTGGCTTTTGCCAGTTTGTTACTCCTCTAAGCTATAGTAGGCTTCTCTACGGCTCAGCTGGTAAAATAATCTGCCTGCAAGGTAGGAGACCGGGGTTTGATTCCTGGGTCGGGAAGATCCCCTGGAGAAGGAAATGGCAACCCACTCCAGTATTCTTGCCTGGAGAATCCCGGAGAGAGGACACTGGCAGGCTACAGTCTATGAGATCACAAGAGTCAGACACAACTATGGCGACTAAGGTATAGTAGTTGTGACACGGGTAAAAACGAGATGACATTTGAACTCAGCAGTCTGCATGGCTGTTGTAAAAATCAGCCCTAGGAATGTAGGTGAAAGTACTTTGTGTGTGTTAAGTCACTTCAGTCAGGTTACAAACCATAAAAATAGACATGTTACAAAAATAATATTAGGAAGCATAGTTCAGTTCAGTCACTCAGTCGTGTCCGACTCTTTGCAACCCCATGAACCACAGCACGCCAGGCCTCCCTGTCCATCACCAACTCCTGAGTTTACTCAAACTCATGTCCACTGAGTAGGTGATGCCATCCAACCATCTCATCCTCTGTCGCCTCCCTGTCCATCACCAACTCCTGAGTTTACTCAAACTCATGTCCACTGAGTAGGTGATGCCATCCAACCATCTCATCCTCTGTCGTCCCCTTCTCCTCTTGCCTTCAATCTTTCCCAGCATCAGGGTCTTTTCAAATGAGTCAGTTCTTTGCATCAGGTGTCCAAAGTATTGAAGTTTCAGCTTCAGCATTAGTCCTTCCCATGAATATTCAGGATTGATTTCCTTTAGGATGGACTGGTTAGATCTCCTTGCAGTCCAAGGGACTCTCAAGAGTCTTCTCCAACACATAGTGATAGATGATAAATTTCAACTCAGACATGCTTTCTTTGGAATATCTGTTATGTCTTGCTGTGTTGATTGTACATGGGTTTTCTCCTGTACCCACTTACTGTACTTAATTTTACCTTTTTTCCACATTTAAATATATGGCAGCCTATGTATTACTTAACTGAAAGTTAATTATATTGAACAAGGAAGATAAATCTTTAAACAGTAATAAGGCAATTTACTTATATTTGGATTATTAAAAAATTGCTAAAAGCTTTTAAGTGATTATTTTTTTTATTATGTTACTAAAAGGCTGTGGAAAAAGAAGATGGAGTTCAATCTAAGGAAATTATTTTTAAAGACCCACTGAGTAAACCAAAAAGAAAAATTTCATTCCAAATCACAATTGGCTTGCTCAGAATAGTTTTCAGAATTGACCTGTAATTGATAAAGGAATTAACTTTTTTCCAGTTTGGGAACTATTTTCAAATTGCACCTGACTTTTCTTGGGAATGATAGAAAATATATGCTCTAAATTCTACTCACTCTTGGGATTTAAAATATGTTTTCATAATTACAGTTTTGCTTACAATTTTCCAGCTTACTCTGATCTTCCTCTTCTTTTATGATTTTCAAATATTACCTACATCAAGCATGTATAAAACATTGTCTTACTTTAAACACATTTGGTGAAAATCATCCAAGCAGATGGCTATCCACAGTCGTTGGTAACCAAGGATCCAGTGTAGGTTCAGTTGTTGCTGAAATGGAGTCCAATTTAATAGCTCAAATCAGGACAAGAATTAAACTGGAATTGCAGGCTGAAATAATATGCATTTGATCATAAAGAGATTATAGGAAGGAAAGAACACAGTGAAACAGGCTGTATTTTAAAAAGAGCCAGGTTTCTGATAGTTCTGTTTTATCAGTTCATAATCAAAGTAAGCAATATAAATCCATTTTTAAAATACTAATATGTGTTTGATTAAAAAAATTAAAGATTTTAGGAGAGCCCAATTTCTTGCAGATGTCAGTGGCATTAACATTCTCTTTCATGACGTTTAGAACCATGGTGTGCTAGACTTGCCAAACAGAATTCAGTTTTGCTTTGTTGGAAGTGCAGGGGCGGCTAATGATTTTAGCCTGTCTTCTGCCCATTCTAGCTTAGTGTTTAGATGTTTGTAAAACTTCCTGTTGTTCTCAAGCTCCCCAAAAATAGTGGCANACGTTTAGAACCATGGTGTGCTAGACTTGCCAAACAGAATTCAGTTTTGCTTTGTTGGAAGTGCAGGGGCGGCTAATGATTTTAGCCTGTCTTCTGCCCATTCTAGCTTAGTGTTTAGATGTTTGTAAAACTTCCTGTTGTTCTCAAGCTCCCCAAAAATAGTGGCATGCAATTTTCTGTAGTGCAAACAAAACCTTCTAAGATGACTCAAGATCGGGGTTGGTCATGATCTCTNTGCAGGGGCGGCTAATGATTTTAGCCTGTCTTCTGCCCATTCTAGCTTAGTGTTTAGATGTTTGTAAAACTTCCTGTTGTTCTCAAGCTCCCCAAAAATAGTGGCATGCAATTTTCTGTAGTGCAAACAAAACCTTCTAAGATGACTCAAGATCGGGGTTGGTCATGATCTCTTACTAGGGTAACTATATTACATACTAACTGGACAGCCAGTAAAAGTAGATTCTACTGTCTCATAAGCTAGTAGGCTCACTTGGTTAAATTAAAAATATTGCGGGGCAGAGATTAGAGCAGATCATGTAAGCCTTTTTAAGTCCTAATTCCTTCCGATATATGCAAATAGGGTTAATAATAGCACCTACAGGAAGACATTATGACACAGAAAAGCCTATGAGATTCATAGAATATTCCTGATTTAGAGCAGAGCAGTTAGGAGTACACATATTCTGAGTCCAAATTCTGGCTCCCTTACTTGCTGTTGGACCTTGGGCAAATGATCTAACCTTTCTGTTCTTTGAACTCTTCAATTATAACATGGGATTAATAAAATAATATCTCATTCATAGATTTGTTGTGAGGATTAAATGAACTGTTTGTGAAGCACTTATTACATGACCAGCACTTATTGTTTGCTAATTAAATAACATAGCCATAAGCACACACATGTAAGTTTATCATTAGTATATATTTTTCTTAAAAATGGAATATTTTTGGTAGAACTTGAAAATTGTCATATAAATATATTTTGAAATTTAGAAACTTAAGGATATGATAATGAGCTAAATATCCTGTTAACACAAATATAATTTCAGCAAAACAAGCTAGAATGATATTTGTTATAATTCGACACTGAAAAAATTATTCTCTATGCTGACTAGTGTTAAAACTAACCATCATTCTTGTAGTTTTAATTTTGGGGCAAAAAAAATATTCCATTTCTAACAGTTTGGGGACTGTCAAAACAAAGACTTCCAGTTTTTTTTTTTAACAATATTTTCAAATTACTCTCACAGGTACATGAAAACATGCTCAATATCACTAAATGCTAGAGAAATAAAGAATCAAAACCAAAACAAACTATCATCTCACACCTGTTAGAAGGGCTATTGTCTGAAAGGCAAAAATTGCTAAATACTGGCAAGGATATGGAGAAAAGGGAACCCATGTATGGGTTTGTAAATTGCTGAAGCTGCTATGGAAAAACATATGGAGATTCCTCAAGAAGTTAAAAACGAAACTATCATNTAAATAAACTGAAGCACTAAGCCCTGGGGGATGGTTCAAGTTCACATCTTTGGCAAACAGGAGAGCTGGAACTTTGATGCTGGAGATCACATGCTCAGATTACATACACAGGGACACCTCAGAGATGATGATGGTTGGGTTCCAGATGATCTCAATAAAGCCAATACTGTGAGAATAAGTCATACAAAATTTTTGGTTTCCCAGGGCATAGAAAAAGTGATGTCTAAACTACGCTGTAGTCAATTAAGTGTACAGCAGCAGTATATCTAATAAACAATGCAGATTTTCATACAATTGTATTTTCTTAAAAGATGCATGTGTAACAAACATAACCCTAGGTGAGTAAAGTGCTTATTGAGCCCATGAATAATTAAATCCTTAATATATTTTAATTATAATAATGGCTATAAAATTGAACAAATACTAAGGTGATATGAATTTATATTTCATCCAATTGTGTGTATTTTGTAACTTTTGGGAAAAGTTACATTAAAATAACTAATTCTGTCATATAATATCTAATTTTCTCTGTTCCTTTTTTTATATTGGGTTGGCGAAAAAGTTCAGTCAGGTTTGTCTATCTTAAGGAAAAACCCAAATGACCTTTTTGGGCAACGCAATATAAAATAAACAGTCAACTGTACAGAATGAAGAACACGAAAGTCAAACTGTTAGTCATTCAGTTGTGTCTGAACCTCATGAACTGTAGCCTGCCAGGCTGTCCATGGAATTCTCCAGGTAAGAATACTGGAGTGGGTTAACATTCCCTTCTCCAGGGTATCTTCCCAACCCAGGGGTTGAACCTAGGTCTCCTGCATTGCAGGCAGATTCTTTGCCATCTAAGCCACCAGGGAAACCCAATTATTTTAATTTGTTTAGTACATATTTAGTCTTGGGCTTCACTGGTGGCTCAGCTGGAAAAGAATTGGCCTGCAATGCAGGAGACCTGGATTCGATTCTTGGGTTGGGAAGACCTCCTGAAGAAGGGAAAGGCTACTCACTTCAGTATTCTGGCCAGAAGAATGCCATGGACAGTATAGTCCATGGGGTCACAAAGAGTCAGATATGACTGAGTAAATTTCATTTTCACTTTTCAAAGTCTAGGTATAAAAGTGTAGAAAAATTATATAAGCATTGTTTCTCTTAATTGAAAGCAGTAGTCTCACACCAGCTTTGCTAAAGCCCTGTGTACTTTATCTATTCCAAATCATGACAACACACACCTCTAAATTACAGATAACTTTTATCTGATATTTCCATTGTTTTTGTTAGTCCCATCCTTATTTCCAGTTACCTGCTTTTATTAATGATGAAGTACATCTTTCTTTAGTAACTTAGATTCTCTTTTTCTTCCCTTGAATTCCACACTCTTCATATTTATCATTTCCCATCTTACTTGGATACAGAATGTGATTTTATTCTTCAAACCTAGTCTTTCTCTGTTGTCCCACTGATTAAATATCAAAGAACATCTGATGTTAAAGGTACTGTGCCAGACTCTGGACATATGGAGATAAATATTTAGTCACAGTCTTCTGAGGTCAAATAAGCCATTATAACCTCATGTGATAATTGCTATACTCTAAGGAAACCTGAAGAACTGATTTTGGGGTGACTTTGTCCTGGCTAGCCAGAGGAAATGATTCCTGAGTTGACTTGAGTCATCAGTGGAAGTTAGCCATCCAGCTATGGTGACTTAATCATCTCTTATCACCAGCACCTCACATGATACCTGTCTCTGACACACAGTAGGTACTCAATAAAGGTGGAGCTGATTGAAGAGCAGGTGAAGCAAGGAGTCTGGGGAAACTGAAGATAACTATCTAGGTCTGAGTATGTACTGTAGTTAATGGGCTTCTCTGGTGGCTCATATGGTAAAGAATTTGCCTTCAGTGTGAGACCTGGGTTTGATTTCTGGGTTGGGAATATCCCCTGAAGAAGGAAATGGCAGCCCACTCCAGTATTCTTGGCTGGAGAATTCCGTGGACAGAGGAACCTGAAGGGCTACAGTCCATGGGGTCACAAAGAATTGAACATGACTGGAGAAGGCAATGGCAACCNATGGTAAAGAATTTGCCTTCAGTGTGAGACCTGGGTTTGATTTCTGGGTTGGGAATATCCCCTGAAGAAGGAAATGGCAGCCCACTCCAGTATTCTTGGCTGGAGAATTCCGTGGACAGAGGAACCTGAAGGGCTACAGTCCATGGGGTCACAAAGAATTGAACATGACTGGAGAAGGCAATGGCAACCCACTCCAGTGTTCTTGCCTGGAAAATCCCAGGGACAGTGGAGCCTGGTGGGCTGCCATCTATGGGGTCACACAGAGTTGGACACAACTGAAGCGACTTAGCAGCAGCAGCAGCAGAACAACTAATACTTTCACTGTAGCTGGAGAATTGGAAATGGGTTTGCAAATATGCTGGGGGCTATAAAATAGCCTTCTCTACCAAACAAAGGTATTTACATTTGAAGACAATGATATTTCAAAGAGGAGACCATATCTAACTTACTTTTATAAAGTCTGCTTTAATTTCTTATGCTTCATCTTGCTAACTGGCCTGATAGTGCTTCTCCCAACCTCTTACTAAAGCACCAACATGATGAAAAAAACAATGTTTTTGAATGTTACCTTAATAACATTCAAATACCAAAACAGAAAACCTATTCATAAGAATCTACAAGAAATCTCTACCTATATGTGAAGCTGGATTGAGAAAAGTGACTGGTGGCCTGACTGTAGGTAACTTCTGTGACAAAAATGCAGACCAAAGCCAGCAAAATGGTAAGAAAGCACTATCCCTCTCTTGTGATACCTTGCTACTCATTCAGAGATCCAAAATGTGTGCTAAGAACAAAGCAAAACCAACACCCAAAGTAGTTATCCCTGTGCTCTGTGACAATTGTGTGTAGATAAAAATATTATGTCCATGTCTCGTCTCTCTTTTCCTCCTCTTCAAGACCATTGTTTTATATATTTTTCAGAGATGGCAACAAGAAACTTTTCCCCCACTGCTTATAGACTGCTTAAAATAAAACACTTATATACCAGACTATGTAGACTATCTCATATCAGCATATGAAAAAGACTGTAAATTGTGCAGGTGACATTTCAGACCACGATCAATACAAGTAAAAGTTATTAATGTAAGAAAATATTAACATAAAGATCTAGAACAAAATACAAGTGCACACACAATCTCTGGATGGGAGATGACATCCTAAGAATTTAATTCTAAAAGGCAAGGACTTTATTAAAAAACAAAAAACCAAACTTGGATGCTTCTCCTTGCTCCCTAGTAGCTTGCTTGCTATTCCAGAGCATGTATGACAGTCATAGACTTCCCTGGTGGCTCAGACGGTAAAGTGTCTATAATGCAGGAGACCTGGGTTCGATCCATGGGTTGGGAAGATCCCTGGAGAAGGAAAAGGTAACCCACTCCAGTACTCTTGCCTAGAAAATCCCATGGACAGAGGAGCCTAGTGTCCATGGGGTCGCAAAGAGTTGGACACGACTGAGCGATCATATCAAGACGGAGCACGTCTAAGACTATATTCCATATCATAAAGATTGCAACTGTGTATTTCTGGTCCCTACCTACTGCCTGTCACATATTAGGTATCAATACAAATTTCTTCTATGATTTTTTTCTAAAATCACAAAGATAGAAAAAGAACTTTCAACAAAAATAATACTCGCCAGCCAAGAAGAAAACACCCATACTCTAGTAGAAAAATGTATTTATAATGTCCAGGTTCTTCAGACATCTGAATCATTAATAAAACATTTCTCAGTACTTATTCTCCCTTAAAATAAAAAAAGTAATATTAAAACTAGATAATACAAATTTTGCCTATCAAATTGACAAGTTGATGTACCTTGTTACACAGGGTTGTGGTGTAAATGTAGAATTATCACAGTCAGTCTTGCTAGAATAATTACAAAGAGAAAAGTAGGAGAGGTACAATCGCAATTTGAAAACAAATGTAGACATGGCATCGAACAAAACCCAGCTGTGTTCTGTACAGTCCTGTAGATCACAATATACTCCAAATAAACAATGTATAGGAAATAAGGAAAAATACAAAAATACAAATTCAAGAGTCAAGTCAAATAAGATGGCTGATAATAATTCAGCCACATACACCAAACATTAGTTATGTCATTCTCCATGTTCTCTCTGCATGAAACTCTTGTATGTAAACTATACTTCCTACTTGGTGATATTCCAGACTCACTACTCTCTTTATTCTTGCTGCTGCTGCTAAGTCTTGTCAGTCATGTCCGACTCTGTGCGACCCCATAGATGGCCGCCCACCAGCCTCCCCCATCCCTGGGATTCTCCAGCAAGAACACTGGAGCTGGGTGCCATTGCCTTCTCCCTCCTTATTCTTAGATATGCATTATTCTGATTGTTTTCACTAAGATCAGAGTGCAACCCAGAGAGCAGATGTATTTTGCTCATGTGTGCATTATGTATGTCCACATATTGTGTTAAAAGAGACATTCAAGACACAATCATATGTTTTATTCTGTATGTGCCTTTATTATACTCTTATTTTCTAAATTTTGAACTAAAAGTCAAAATAAATTAGATGTTTACTTTTATTTTGTATTATGTATATTCTTATGACTGTATTATCTAATTAAACATATATAAACAGCATATAAATGTGTATAAACATTTTTGATGGTGATGGTAAGTCTGTTCATTTCTCATATTATTAAATATCTGTTCTTTTAAGTAGGTTTCTGCTGCATATGTTTGTAGGATTATCTTTTTATTCTAAAATTTGCTAAAAATTTCATTTAAAAAACAGATGTTTGGCTTTTATTAAGTACTTCTGATATCTTTGCAGAAAATCATTTATTTTTTAATATGTCAGAATTAATATTTTCTTATCATTCCTTGTTTTCCTGGAATAAATCCTACCTGATCAGGGTGTTCTATTATTTCAATAAACTGCTCATTTTGAATTGGTAATTTCTTTATCTAATGTTTTATACATATGTTCATGAGAATTTGGTAAAGAGAGACAGATTAGATAAGCAGACACATAGATACACATAGACAATATTTGCACACCTTTGTCTAGTTTTATTTTACTAGTACTGGAGCTTCATATTATCTTTTTTGAAACTTTCCTGTTTTTTCTATGATCTGGGACTGTTTGAAAAAACAGAAATGAGGAAAAGGGAGTTACTGCTAATGGGCACAGGTTTCTTTTGAGGATGATGAAATGTTCTAAAATTAGATTATGGAGATGTTTGCACAACTGTGTAAATATAAAACCCATGGAACTATACTCTTCAAGCATGTGGACTTTATGGTATGTAAATTATTTCTCAATAAAGCTGTTTAAAAGAGTATTATTTCTTGAAGATTTAATAGACTCTATACAAATGCTTTTTCTAGCAATTTTCCTATCAAATCTTGAAATTTATTTGTATACAATTTCACTCAATATTTCACACATTCTGTTTATCTATACTCATGTTTTCTATGTCTTTCCTAACATTAATACTGTTTTTCTTTGTCTCTGTTACTATTTGAAAAATAATTTCTTCAGTAACTTTTCAAGTAAACTTTTTTATTCAAGTCCATTTTAAATGCATTTATGTTTCACTAAGTTTTTCCTTATAATCTCTTAATTTTTAACAGATGTTGGATTAGTCTTTTTTTCTTTTTGTGGCTTATTGGTTAAATTTGTGTGTATAGAAAAAAAACAATAAAAAGAAATAGATTAAAACTAAGCAGCCTGGCTTATTGGTGATTTTAATTTTTACCCTCAGGTTTTCCATATTTCTGGTGTTATCTAGAGTCAGCATACATTACTGTTATAATAAAAATGAACCACTATTTAAAAAATTACATTTATATAAAAATACTGAAGTTTTTTCTTTTAGGTTGAAGAATTAACAGTAGGACATTTTGACTGATAACTTTCAAAGCATTTGTGACATAGTTGTTTGGATGAACCTGTGTTAAAATCAAAATCTATTTTCTGTTATCAAACAATACAGGTATATTGTTCCTCTTAGTCTGTCCTTGTTTGAACAATGGTTATGAGAAAAAGCTTAATTTTAGTATTTTCTTCTCATTTGCATAGATATATATTAATAATATAAAAATTATGTGTCCTTTGTCTTTTAAAATCAGATAAGAGCTATGAAAAAAGATTTCTAAAATTTTTATTAGGACCACATTTGCCTCTGTGAAAGCATCAGTCATATTGTCAAAGTGAAAGTTAAAGTCATTCAGTCTTGTCCAACTCTTTGTGATCCCATGGACTATACAGTCCATGAAATTCTCCAGGCCAGAATACTGGAGTGGGTGTCCATTCACTTCTCCAAGGGATCTTCCCATCCCAGGGACTGAACCCAGGTCTCCTGCATTGCAGGCGGATTCTTTACTAACTGCGCTATCAGCGAAGCCCAAAGTGAAAGTGAAATGGAAATCTCCAGGCAGGAATATGGGAGTGGGTAGCCATTCCCTTCTCTAGGGGATCTTCCCAACTCAGGGATCAAATCTGGTTCTCCTGCACTGCAGGCAGATCTTTTACCATCTGAGCCACCANCTGCGCTATCAGCGAAGCCCAAAGTGAAAGTGAAATGGAAATCTCCAGGCAGGAATATGGGAGTGGGTAGCCATTCCCTTCTCTAGGGGATCTTCCCAACTCAGGGATCAAACCTGGTTCTCCTGCACTGCAGGCAGATCTTTTACCATCTGAGCCACCAGGGAAGCCCCCCATATTGTCAAACGCCATCATTATAAATGTGAGCTCATTCAACGTAAGGGATGAGGTTTATATGTGTAGGAGAAATGTCAAAAGTTAATTGAGGAATTCCTGTGAAGTTTCAAGAGAAGGCAGGACCCAAATAGATTTCTCCATTTTTTTTTAAATAAAGCTAAATAAATCAGAGTATTGAAAAGGTGGATCATTCAAGATTCTGGGAAGTTGTCAGATAATAAAGAAAAGTTTTTCTTAAGATTAGTGGTTGTTATTGTCTGAATGCATGTGATTTATCTGTCAGATGGTTCATTCTCTGTTCCTTCAACTTGGATGCATTTTTGATACCTCCCTTCTTGGATCCCATGTTGTATGAAACTCGTGAGTTGGGTGTGGCTTGAGGACACACTACTTTGGGACATAATTATGTAGTTTTATTGAAATCCAAAAGTATGTGCATGTCTATATATATTATATCATAAATGCCCACATACCAAAAGGGCTGCCTCCAAATAGTCAACTCAAACCAAAACAGTTCTGCCTTCATAGTAGCAATATTAAAATAAGAGTTGAGGTACCTGACCCAATCACCAAGGTGAAAAACAGGAGGACTGAATGAATGGACTGACACAAGTGGCAGAACAGAAGTTGGTTTGGAGACAGGGTAAAACTGACAGGTTGATAACAGGCTAGAGATCAAACTGGATATGATGGGCCAGAGATTAAAGTCAATGATGTCTAACAGGCTTCTGTCTTAGCAAAATTATCTGAAGGTTGTATTTATTTATATTGAACATATCCAATGTGTGCAGAAACAAATGGTAAAAATAAAAGATCAGTTCAATAATTATTTAGTTTATATTGTCTATAGTGCGTATCGGTTCAACAAGGTCTAGTTAAAATGCAGTCATTATGAAGCCGTGGGTTAGGTTAGGTCAGTCATGAGGAATGAATAGACTGAAAAGAAAGTCCAAGAGAGAATCTTGGAAAACAAAAGCCTCTGAAGCAGACACAGAGATTTCAAAGTAGAAAGAATAGAAAGGTTGCAGTGGAGACCACAAACATATCAATGACATAAGTCATTAGCCATATTCAGTGCTTTAAAGAGGTCAAGTTATTTAAATACTAAAAATTGTTTTTTGGACTTAGAAATCCTAGAAGACACAGTGAAATATCAGAAGAAATCTGTTGTTGATGTGAGTCCCAAATGGAGAGATGAGTGAGTTGGGGAATCGTATGTAAATGAAAGAAAATGATTTCAAAGTGTTTGGCTCTCAACTCATGGTTTACAACTGGCTTTATAACAGTTGTAAAGCCTTTACAACTCATACTTCTGAAATGAATAACAATGTTACGCCATTGGTAAACCTGAGTTTTTCCATTGGTTTACTCTTACACATTTTTTCCATTTACCATTCACTTACAAAAGTAACTTAGTTTTTCTTAATTACGTTCCCTCTCTTTAAATGTGAATACCACTCCTCTTCAATTTTACAAAATTAGACTATTAAAAAGTCCTAGTGAATCCTTCATGAATATTTTCTTTCATTCCTTTTTACTTCTTCATCCATGCCAATCTTTCTTTCGTGTCATCTTTCTGAGACCACATATACATTCTTAAGGGCAGAGGATAGTACTTATTTCTCTTAATATTATGGCACTAAGCTTAGGGTCTCTATTTCAATATATGTGTGTCTGATGGGTATTATTCTCTTCCCTCAGTCTTCAAACCTCTCAACTCAAGATTTCCAAGAAAGTTTGTGGGCTACTAGTTGCTCACAATTCTCAAAGTTAAAAAAAAAAAAAAAAAAAGGAGAGAGAGAGATCCTACTTGAAGTTTGGGAAATGCCGTATATTATTTTTTTTCATGGAGATTCTAAATATACATGAGCATAGAAGAATCTCTGGAAAGTTCTCAATAGTTTGCTGCTCCTGCTGCTAAGTCACTTCAGTCATGTCTGACTCTGTGCGACCCCATAGACGGCAGCCCACCAGGCTCCCTGGCCCTGGGATTCTCCAGGCAAGAACACTGGAGTGGGTTGCCATTTCCTTCTCCGATGCATGAACGTGAAAAGAGAAAGTGAAGTCGCTCAGTCATGTCTGACTCTTAGCAACCCTGTGGACTGCAGCCCACCAGGCTCCTCCATCCATGGGATTTCCCAGGCAAGAGTACTGGAGTGGGGTGCCATTGCTCTGTCTCAATAGTTTAATATTTTAAATTAATGCATATTAGTATGTTACAGTACTATTTAGAAAATGATAAACTTTCGAACACCTAGAAATTAGTTTTAATTTGTCCTTCAGAGAAGGTCTCTAGACATTAACTTGACTTTACTCTTGCTCACCAACTGTCTACATTTTGATTAATTTTGTTTCCATAGAGGGTTTCATAGTTCCCATTTTTTTTGTTCGTTCTTCTCACATTATTCTCACACATGCAGTATATATTGTTACACCTCCTACCTCCTACTGTTACTCATATAATGAGTTCAACATCTAGACTTCATCTCAAGATTCCTTATGCTTCACTGCAGTGAAGAAATTTTCATGCTCCGCCATACCAAATCTAAATCAAAATCTAAATAGCTAGCTTTCTTCATGTCTTTACACTAAGCCTTTCTGTTAGCCTTGTAGCCCCTCCTGCTGAAGGTGTATTCCTAATTGCAAGTCAAGTATGGCCATTCTCTGGTCTTGTCAAGTATAATGACTTTGGAAAAACTTCTTGGTTGGTAAACACCTCAAGTTTTCTTTTATTTAGACTATTTTTTTTTCTTTAAAGTTTTATGCTTAATCTAACCAGTTTTGACTTTTAGGAGTTGATGAAGGTTTCTGCAAATCTAATTTTTAGTTTTTTATAAAGTCATCTGTGTTTATGGGTGATTGTCATAGCAATATTACAAAATCTTAATCTACCATATATTGGCTGTGATGTGAACTTCAATCCTTTAATATTTTGATTCACGATAAAAATATTATCTTTGAATGCAAATAATTCTATAATCAATGTTCAGTTTATTTTTCTATATTTATTTAATACTAGGTCTTGGGATCATAAAGATGACTGTAACTAATAACACAAAATCTAAAAAGTAATGCCAGTATCACTTTCTGGACATACTGTGCTCACCATTAGGGTTAAAGCTCTATTTGATTATTTTCCAAGAGTAGATATAAGGGGAAATCTCACTCTAATCTCTGTAAGAATATCAATAACTTGACTATATTTGGTTTCTGTTAAACAAACAAACAAGGATAGGCACGCCTCTCCTTCCTTCCTTACTGATTCAAATATCGCCAATATTTGCTATTTATGCCACTATCACCTGGAGCCAGACATCCTGGAGTGAGAAGTCAAGTCAAGGCTAGTGGAGGTGATGGAATTCCAGCTGAGCTATTTCAGATCCTAAAAGATGGTGCTGTGAAAGTGCTGCACTCAATATGCTAGAAAATTTGGAAAACTCAGCACAGCCACAGAACTGGAAAAGGTCAGTTTTCACTCCCATCTCAAAGAAGGGCAACGCCAAAGAATGTTCAAACTATCACAAAATTGCACTCATTTCAAATGCTAGCAAAGAAATACTCAAAATCCTTCAAGCTAGGCTTCAACAGTATGTGAACTAAAAATTTTCAAGAAAGGTAGAGGAACCAGAGATCAAATTGCCAACATCTGTTGGATCATAGAAAAAGCAAGAGAATTCCATAAAAACACCTACTTCTGCTTCATTGACTATGCCAAAGCCTTTGAATGTGTGGATCACAAAAAATTGTGGCAAATTCTTCAAGAGATGGGAATATAGAATCACCTTACCTGACTCCTCTGAAACCTGTATGAAAGTCAAGAAGCAACAGTTAGAACCAGATATGGAAAAACACACTGGTTCCAAATTGGGAAAGGAGTACATGAAGGCTGATATATTGTCACCCTGTTTATTTAACCTATATGCAGAGTACATAATGTGAAATGCTGGGCAGGATAAAGCATAAGCTGGAATCAAGATTGCTGGGAGAAATATCAATAACCTCAGATATGCAGATAGTATCACATACATGGCAGAAAGCAAAGAGGAAACTAAAAAGAGCTTCTTGATGAAGGTAAAAGAGGAGAGTGAAAAAGCTGGCTTAAAACTCAACATTCAAAAAACTAAGATCATGGCATCCTGTCCTATCACTTCATGGCAAATAGATGGGGTTGGAAACAGTGGCAGATTTTATTTTCTTGGGCTCCAAAATCACTGCAGATGGTGACTGCAGCCATGACATTAAAAGATGCTTACTCCTTGGAAGAAAAGCTATGACAAACCTAGACAGTATATTAAAAAGCATAGACGTTACTTTGCCAACAAATGTCCATACAGTCAAAGCTATTGTGTTTCCAGTAATCATGTATGGATGTAAGAGTTGGACCATAAAGAAGGCTGAGTACCAAAGAATTGATGCTTTAGAACTGTGGTTTTGGAGATGACTTTTGGACTACAAGAAGATCACATCAGTCAATCCTAAAGTAAATCAATCCTGAATATTAATTGGCAGGACAGATGCTGAAGCTGAAGCTCCAATACTTTGGCCATCTGATGCAAAGAGCTGACTCATTAGAAAAGAGTCTGATTCTGGGAAAGATTGAAGGCAGGAGGAGAATGGGATGAGAACAAGATGGTTTGATGTTATCACCGACTCAATGGACATGAGCTTGAGCAAGCTCTGCGAGATGGTGAAGGACAGTGAGGCCTGGTGTGCTACAGTCCATGGGGTCCAAGGAGTCAGACATGGCTGAGGGACTGAACAACAGCAATGCCATTATTATTGTTGATAATAGTGATTTTTAGATTTAGTGAAAGTTGCTCAGTTGTGTCCGACTCTTTGCAACCCCATGGACTATATAGTCCATGGAATTATCTAGGCCAGAATACTGGAGTCAGTAGCTTTTCCCTTCTCCAGGGAATCTTCCCAAACCAAAGATGAAATCTTAGTCTCCCGCATTGCAGGTGAATTCTTTACCAGCTGAGCCACAAGGGAAGCCCAAGAATACTGGAGTGGGTTAGCCTATCCCTTCTCCAGCGCATCTTCCTGATACTTATTGATATTTTATAAGTGCAGAAAGCAGGTTGTTTTTACATCAAATGAAATGCATAAATCTTAGGTGTACATTTATTGAGCTTTGATAAATACATAATTGTATCTTATTATATATATTATATACAGTATTAATATACTATTATTAATTTATTATTATTACTAAATATCCTAAATTTCCAGTCAACATATAGATCCCAAACAAATCTTAACAATTCCTTTTATAGGTTAAATATATCACATCTGCCTTTGGCACATGCTAGTAGACATATGTACTTTTCCTCTTTGTCTCAGGACCTTGACAAAAGAGGTCCATTTATACAGTTATTTCTGTAACTTGGCAAAATTGATTTATATTCTGTTTCTGGTTCCATATATGCCATAAACTATATAAATACTACTACTTACTTATTAGAATGACAAAAGTGGTGTCAGAGCATATATACTAAGAAGAGATAATACATCTCCTTGGGGCTGAAGATTTTGTCCCTTAGAATGGTTTAATAAGTAGACAGATTGAATAAGTAGTGTAATAAGTTTAACAAATAGACAGATTGCATACCTGGGTAATAATGCTTACTTCTTACTGAGAATGTATAAAATGATTGGTAAGATTCTTATGTGCTTTTTTTTTAAATAATAATTTTATTATTTGAATGAAATAATTTATAAATCTGACTCTTTGTGACCCCATAGACAGTAGCCTGCCAGACTCTTCTGTCCATTGAATTCTCCAGGCAAGAATACTGGAGTGGGTAGCCATCCCCTTCTCCAGGGAATCTTCGCCATCCAGGGATCGAACCAGGTCTCCTGCACCGCAGTCAGATTCTTTACCATCTAAGCCACTATGGAAGCCCTGTAAATGAATACATATATATCCAAATAACATGTAAATAATATCAATGGGCTGAAACTAACTATAGGCAGAGGTAAGAAATATCACAACCTGTAGACTTAAAATGAAAAATTTGAAAGTAAAACCAACCTCCTTTCTTTGAAGAACAGATAAGGAACAAGGGGAAACCCTAGGAATCCTTGCACTATAGTTGTCTGTGTTATTTTCTGTTACAGAAAAATAGCTACATCAACCATCAAGACCGAGACATATAAAAAGGAATATTTCTTTTGATAAAAGAAACTTGCCCCTTCTCACTCGCTATNCCAACCTCCTTTCTTTGAAGAACAGATAAGGAACAAGGGGAAACGCTAGGAATCCTTGCACTATAGTTGTCTGTGTTATTTTCTGTTACAGAAAAATAGCTACATCAACCATCAAGACCGAGACATATAAAAAGGAATATTTCTTTTGATAAAAGAAACTTGCCCCTTCTCACTTGCTATCATCCTGCCTGAAAGGAAAGGAATTTTTTTTGTCACTTAAAATCAGAAAAACAAAATGAGAAAAAAAAAGTCAAATTGAGGATATAAGATGAGAAAATATTTCCTTCTGTAGCAGATTTCATTTTCTCTTTGACTGTTAATGGGCAACAGGTTCTAGTTTATTTTTATTGTGTGGGAGCGGGTACTGTCTGTTCACATTTGCTGAACATTCCACCTCTGTATATAGTAGTACGTGATGGTGGCCCACACACACATAAAGTTATTTCAATGCCAGAAAGTGGCATGAGACATAGTGAAAAATATAGATAAACTCTAAAGTGATTTGGATTTGGTTCAAGGTCTCTGAACAGACCTGAACTCTGTCTTAAAACCCATAGAGAAAACAGCTTGTGAAGAGGTGGATTCCGATTGGCTTTGCTTGAATGAGAATTATTAATTTAGGTCAGAGAGAACATTTTTAGACAGAGCTTCCTCAAGAAATAAATATCATTCGTAACCTACATTGTCAGAAAAATAAAGGTTTTCTATCTCTGTTAGCATGATAAAATAAGTAACTCAACCACACAGAAATGAGCTATGGTAGAGTAGTTCTACTTTCATGTCCTATATATTTTTTTTAACTGACCTGACATTTTGAGTAGAAAAAGAAGAGTAATACCCATATTGTAGTACAGGCCTGATTCAATAAAGTCCATAGTTTTGGAAAGTCCTTATGATTAACCAGATGCTTCTCTGATCACTCAGATGGTAAAGAATCTGCCTGCAATACAGGAGACCTAGGTTCAATCCCTGGGTTGGGAATATCCCCTGGAGAAGGAAATGGCAACCCACTCTGGTATTCTTGCCTGGAGAATTCCATAGACAGAGGAGCCTAGCAGATTATAGTCCATGGGGTCACAAAAAGTCAGACACAACCAAGCGACTAACACTGTGATTAACTAGTCCATTTATTTTATCATTTGGTAATGCAGTTTTTCTTTTTATTACTTTGAAAATGTAGCATTAATATTAATATTAGCATTAATATTTTATATTTAGTACAAAAGAAGACTGGGCATTACTATAATGATGACCATTGGAAATAGCTTAATATCTTTTAAAAATACTTATCTCTAAATTTCATTTATTATAGTCTTTAAATAACAGGTTCCTTATGATGCAGTACAAAATAAATAACACTAAAGAATAAGAATTCCTAAAAAAGTCATAGAAAGACTAAGGTGTTGAGACTATACCATATGAAATAGAAAAGATCAGCAAAGTAAGGAAGGTGTTAAAGTTTATATACATATTTCTAAAAGAAAGCTGTGACTGGCAAACTTTTCCAGAGAAGAGTTTGCATATATTTTCCTTAGAATGTGATAAATCTTATACATAAGTATTTATAAATATTGTAATTATTAATTTTAAGAACTCTTTGTGTGAAATTTAAAAACATAGGAGAGGAAGGTTTGAAGTTTTTCTTTCATGGCAGTTATTAAAATGAAATTAGTATTATTTGTTTGACACAGCATATATATATTTTACATATTTATACATAGTATAACATTTTTATATAAAATTACATATATTTAAATAATTTATATATATTAAATATAGATGAATTCACCTACATGCAAGACCATTCAAGTCACTTTTATAGCTTTGACTCTATAGTTCATAATTGTCGTACTTACCTTTAACATTCAATTTTATTCAAAAATTAATTTAAAGCACTAGCTCATTCTATTTCATGTACTTTACCTGAACCTGAAATTAAGTTGATTACAACCAATTTTTATGTTCATTGTGAAGAAAAAATAGCAATAATAATAATTTACCTTTTGGGGGGACTTTTTTACTTAAAATTATTTCATATAACCCATAAAGAATTATGAATAGAATAAAAAGATTCTTCAGAGGGAGTTCTATGCCCTTTAGCCTGGAGGCATGTTTAAATGCTAAACTACTATATTGATTACAGAGAAGAATAGCTGCTCAAAGGCTGGCTGCCTAGGACTACCCTATCAGAGCATGATTAATTTATCCAGGCTAAGGTTGGCAAGTTCACAATGAGTAAGAACAGAATTCCTTTAAAATTCTACTATTTTATTCCTGGCAACTCATTTTGAATTTTTCTCTCAATATCAGTGAGTCACTGAAAAAGATTTCCTTCCTTCCACATATGCCTCCCGTGACTAAGACTGCTGAGAATAAATAGATAAAAATACCTCAAGCATTGGCATAGACTTAAGGACTTTTCACCAGGTCATTTTCCAAACAGAAAATGTTGAGTAATGCCATTCAAACATAAAATCTCTCCTTAAATTTCTCTTTCTAGCATTGAGCAAATACACTCTTCAACTGATTCTACCTTATTATTTTAGTTCATCTTTCTCTCTTTTTCCCTTAAGAAAGCAAAACTTATTTCACTCATTAACATTCCCCTTTCAATCTAAATGATCTCTTACTTTCTTATTAGAAAACACAAACATTTATTTATTTCTCCCTATATGCCATGAAATTAAAAGATACTTACTCCTTGGAAGGAAAGTTATGACCAACCTAGATAGTCATATTCAAAAGCAGAGACATTACTTTGCCAACAAAGGTCCGTCTAGTCAAGGCTATGGTTTTTCCAGTGGTCATGTATGGATGTGAGAGTCAGACTGTGAAGAAAGCTGAGTCGCCGAAGAATTGATGCTTTTGAACTGTGGTGTTGGAGAAGACTCTTGAGAGTCCCTTGGACTGCAAGGAGATCCAACCAGTCCATCCTAAAGGAGATCAATCTTGGGTGTTCATTGGAAGGACTGATGCTAAAGTTGAAACTCCAGTACTTTGGTCCCTGATGCTGGGAGGGATTGGGGGCAGGAGGAGAAGGGGACAACAGGATGAGATGGCTGGATGGCATCACTGACTCGATGGACATGAGTCTGAGTAAACTCTGGGAGTTGGTGATGGACAGGGAGGCCTGGCGTGCTGCGTGTCACAAAAGTTGGACACAACTGAGCAACTGAAGTCAACTGATATATATATATATATGGTATCCCTGATGGCTCAAATAATCCACCTGACAATGTAGGAGACACAGGTTTGATCCCTGGGTTGAGAAGATCTCATGGACAAGGAAATGGCAACCCACTCTTGCTTGGGAAGTTCCATGGACAGAGAAGCCTGGTGGGCTATAGTCAATGGGATCACAAAAGAATCAGACACGACTTAGCAACTAAACAACAATAACAATGTGTATGCATACCCAGAATCATCATACTAAATTATCTTCTAAAATGAGAAACTTCTAGACTCTCAATGAAAAAATACTTTTTAAATACACTTCCTCTCTCCATTCACATAAATAAACCTCATGATCAGATGCTGTAATCCTAAATCAAACTTTGGAAAAAACCTCTGAACAATAAAGAAACAAAACTCCTGTTTCAAGCGAGTAATTTTTAGCTCAGACAATTAATGTGATCTTCTCCACAGAAGCTCATTAAATGACAACAAAAAAATTAAAAAGTAAATTATGCTTCAGTAGTATTAGAATATACAATTTTATGAGATACCATTTCAACAGAATTGAAATGGAGGAGGACCAAGTAATCCTATGTTTGTTATTCAACACATGAGCTTGGAAAAAACAACCAAGCAAACCCCAGTTGGAATGTAAGAACAGATGAAAACTGAGGGGGAAAAAAAAAAAAACAAAAACAGAAGATACAATCAACACTAAAGCCCAAATCCTATCACGTGAGAAGCTGTGAGGTAGAAATTTCATGCTGTTCCATTCTGGCAGGGCAATAAATTTAAATGTTCCTTGAGCAGCATTAAGCTTCTTGTGAGACAATCCTATAAATGGGTCTTTTTAGTTATAAAAATGTTAAGAAAACATGCTTTTATGAAATGTCAATGTGTTTCCAAAGAGTTCCTGTGGTTCTGGAATGAGGCTATAGAAATTCAGTTCATTCCTGAAGTTTTAGCTAGTTTCTTTCAATATCTGTTTACCCTTTAACACAACTAGGACAGAAAGTTATGAAAATACTAAGCAAGTCTACAAAGGGAACCCAGTTTTTTGGAAAACAGGTAAACTAAACACAATTTTCTCCCAACCCCTGTTGGGCATAATTGGCAGTTGACATTAGTATGGTTAAGAAATTCTGATAAAAATCTCTCCTTCTTCAGTGCTTCTTTACAACATCAAGGGTACTTCTGTTTGGATCCAAGATGGAACAGGGGTCCAAGAGAGTGACACAGGAAGATGGTGGACTCACCTCTTCCCATGGACACACTGAAACTGAAGACAACCTGAAGGGTGTCTAAAGAGCTACTGCATATTTAAGGGCCAGATAGAAGCGACTTAGCAGCAGCAGCAGCAGCAGAAATGAAGAGAGAAGACAGATACAGTATACACAGGAATACCACCCCCATGCGGTGACCTTGGGGAGGGATATTGCAGAGGGCTTGAGGCAGACTCATGTGCCCCGGGACACAGTGAAAAAATAACAGTTTAAGGGCATCTGGATTACACAGGAAGAATGCTTTCACACAATGCTGCTACTTCAGGAGCAGGAGAGATGGCCGTTTTTTTCTAGTTCATGAAAACAAAATCAAAAGTCAGACAAAATGAGGAGATAGATAGAGAAATATGTTCTAAACAAAAAAATAAAATAAGATCTCAGAAAAATTCTAATGAAACAGAGATAAGTAATTTACATGATAATAAGAGTTCAAAGGAATGGTCACAAGGCTGATTCTTAAATTCAGGGTGAGAATGGAGAAACTAAGAACTCCAACAAAGACTTAAAAAATATAAGAAAGTCCCAAGATTGAATCATGATGGAATAGAAAATCTGAATAGACTGATTCTAGTAATGAAACCTCCTTGTGGCTCAGATGGTAAAAAGTCTGCCTGCAATGCAGGAGACCCAGGTTCGATCCCTAGGTTTGGAAGATCCCCTGGGGAAGGAAATGGCAACCTACTCCAATAATCTTGCCTGGAAAATTCTATGGATGGAAGAGCTTGGTACATACAGTCTATGGGGTTGCAAAGAGTTGGACACAACTGAGCAACTTCACTTTAGTAATGAAACTGAAAGCAAAAGAAAGCAAAGGTCACTCAGTCGTGTCAGTCTCTTTGCGACCCCATGGACTGTATCGTCTATGGAATTCTCCAGGCCAGAACACTGGAGTGGGTAACCTTTCTCTTCTCCAAGGGATCTTTGCAACCCAGGGATCGAACCCAGGTCTCGCGCATTGCAGGTGGATTCTTTACCAGCTGAGCTGCAAGGGAAGCAAGTCCAAGAACACTGGAGGGGGTAGCCTATCCCTTCTCCAGGGGATCTTCCTGACCCAGGATCAAACCAGGGTCTCCTGCATTACAGAAGGATTCTTGACCAACTGAGCTATGAGGGGAGCCACTGAATCAGTTATCAAAAAAATCCCAACATGCAGAAGTCTAGCCACTTTCACTGGTTTCTACCAAATAGTTAAAGAAGAAACAATGTCTATCCTCAAATTATTTCAAAAATGAAGAGAGGGAACATTTCCAAAGTCTGTTTTTGAGGACAGGATTACCTTGATATCAAAATCAAAGAAGGAAATAATAATAATAAAAACAGGCCAGTACCACTGATGAACACAGACATGTGGTGTAGTAGTGTTTGTTGCTGTTGTGCCCGATTCTTTGTGACCCCATGGACTGTAGTCTGCCAGTCTGCTCTGTCCATGGGATTCTCCAGGCAAGAATACTGGAGTGGGTTGCCATTCCCTTCTCTAGGAGATCTTCCCAACCCAGGGATTAATCCTCAGTCTCCTGCATTACAGGGAGATTCTTTACTGTCTAAGCCACCAGGGAACATAGATATAAAAATTCTCAAATATCAGCAAACCAAATTGAACAGTACATTAAAAGGATCATACAACATGATCATGTGAGACTCACTCTAGGGATGTAAAGATAAAACATTTGTAAACATTTGTGCACCTAACATGGAGAAGGAAATGGCAACCCACTCCAGTATTCTTGCCTAGAGAATCCCATGGACAGAGGAGCCTGGTGGGCTGCTGTCCATAGGGTTGCACAGAGTTGGACATGACTGAAGCAACTTAGCATGCATGCATGCATTGGAGAAGGAAATGGCAACCCACTCCAGTATTCTGGCCTGGAGAATCCCAGGGATGGAGGAGCCTGGTTGGTTGCCATGTATGGGGTTGCACAGAGTCGGACATGACTGAAGCGACTTAGCAGCAGCAGCAACAGTAGTATGCACCTAACATAGGAGCACCTAAATATATAAAGCAAATATTACCAAAAATAGAGACAAACAGCAATACAAAAATAGTAGGGGACTTCACTATCTCATTT
>SJYA01001813.1:65361-116725 GCA_006410615.1 Neotragus moschatus
TAGGGTTGCACAGAGTTGGACATGACTGAAGCAACTTAGCATGCATGCATGCATTGGAGAAGGAAATGGCAACCCACTCCAGTATTCTGGCCTGGAGAATCCCAGGGATGGAGGAGCCTGGTTGGTTGCCATGTATGGGGTTGCACAGAGTCGGACATGACTGAAGCGACTTAGCAGCAGCAGCAACAGTAGTATGCACCTAACATAGGAGCACCTAAATATATAAAGCAAATATTACCAAAAATAGAGACAAACAGCAATACAAAAATAGTAGGGGACTTCACTATCTCATTTGCATCAATACATAGACCATCCAGACAGAAAATCAGTAAGGAAAACTGCCCTTAAATGACACATTAAACCAGATATAAACACAGTGTTCCATCTAAAAGCAGCAGAACACATATTAACTTCAACTACACATGGAACATTCTTCAGGATGATATACTATGTTAATAAAATGAAGGATAAAAATCTTACAATCATCTCATTAAGTGTAGAAAAAGCATTTGACAAAATTTAACAGACATTTATAATAAAAACTCTCAACAAAGTGGATATAGAAAAAAAACCTAAGAAAGGACACATATGACAAATCTACATTTGAGATCATCTGTGTGTGTGCCTGTGAAGTTCCTTCAGTTGTGTCCCACTCTTTGCGACCCTATGAACTGTAGCCTTCTAGACTCCTCTGTCAATGGGATTCTCCAGGCAAGAATACTGGAATGGTTGCCATGCCCTCTTCCAGGGGACGCTCCTGACTCAGGGAATGAACCTGCATCTCTATTTCTCCTGCAATGGCAGGCAGGTTCTTTACCACTATGGCCACCTGGAAAGCCCCAGGTAAAATCATACTCAAAGGGGACAAGCTAAAGGCTTTTCCTCTAAGTCTGGGAACAAGACAAAGATGCTCACTCTTATCACTTTTACTAACATAGTATTGGATGTACCAATGCCAGAAATTAGGCAAGAAAAAAGGCATCCAGTTTGGAAAGGAAGGAAGAAAACTGTCATTATTTGCAGATGACGTTTTATATATATATTTCCAAATATTCCACCAAAAACTATTATAATTAAATAGCCTCTTTGATTAGGGGGGAAGGGAGAGAATGAAAAAGCTAGCTTGAAACTCAACATTCAAAAAACTAAGATCATGGTATCCAGTCCCATTACTTTGTGGCAAATAGAAGGGGGAAAAGTGGAAGCAGTGACAGACTATATTTTCTTGGGCTCCAAAATTAATGCAGATGGTGACTGTAGCCATGAAATAAAAGATGCTTGCTCTTTGGAAAGAAAGTTATGACAAATCTAGACAACATGTTAAAAATAGAGACACCACTTTGCCAACAAAGGTCCTTATAGTCAAAGCTATGGTCCTTCCAGTATTCATGTATGGATGTGAGAGTTGGACCATAAAGAAGACTAAGTGCTGAAGAACTGCTGCTTTCAAATTGTGGTGCTGGAGAAGACTCTGAGAGTCCTATGGATTGCAAGGATATCAAACCAGTCGATTCTAAAGAAAATCAATGCTAAATATTTACTGGAAGGGCTGATTCTGAACCTGAAGCTCCAATACTTTGGCCACCTGATCCAAAGAGCTAACTCTGGAAAAGACCCTGATGCTGGGAAAGATTCAAGGCAAAAGGAGAAATAGGCAGCAGAGGATGAGATGGTTGGATTGCATTACCATCTCAATGGACATGAATTTTTGAGCAAACTCTGGGAGATAACGGAGGACAGAAGATCCTGGCAGGCTACATTCCATGGGATCACAAAGAGTTGGACATGACTTAGCAACTGAACAATAACAACAATGATCACATAGAAAATTAGTCAATAATATTGTTACAACTTTGTATGGTAATGGATGGTAATTGGTTTTATTGAGAGAACCATATTCTAATATATAAAGATATCAATTAATATGTTATATGCCTGAAACTAACATAATACTGTATGTTAATTACAACTTAATAAAAAAGTACTGGCTTGGCATTTTAAAATTTCAGTGTGGCAATCTAAATTTGAAAAAAAAACAAAACAAAACAAGGCAGTATGCCCTAGTCACATAACAAAAGAACATATTTGGATATGCATACAGGAAATGATAACTCTAGTGCTCATATGAGCTGCATTTTTATGCTGCAAAAGATAAACTGCAATATGGTTGAAAGATAACACTAAAAAGTATGAAGCCAATTTTAAAATATATGGAAACTGTCTTAGAGATGTTTTTGGAATATATTGGAAAAGGCCACATTTAAATGATAATTTTTAGTATTTCTTAAGTGTTTAAAAGAAAACAAGCTGTCATCATCTAATACTGAGGTGCCCATATAAGTTTTTAACTTTTTCATGATCAGATTTAAAGGAGGCTGTACTGTCCAAAAGACGCTTATTAATCCTTGGAAGAAAAGTTATGACCAACCTAGACAGCATATTCAAAAGCAGAGACATTACTTTGCCAACAAAGGTTCGTCTAGTCAAGGCTATTGTTTTTCCAGTAGTCATGTATGGATGTGAAAGTTGGACTGTGAAGAAAGCTGAGTGCTGAAGAATTCATGCTTTTGAACTGTGGTGTTGGAGAAGACTCTTGAGAGTCCCTTGGACTGCAAGGAGATCCAACCAGTCCATTCAAAATGAGATCAGTCCTGGGTGTTCTTTGGAAGGAATGATGCTAAAGCTGAAACTCCAGGACTTTGGCCACTTCATGCAAAGAGTTGACTCATTGGAAAAGACTCTGATGCTGGGAGGGATCAGGGGCAGAAGGAGAAGGGAACGACAGAAGATGAGATTGCTGGATGGCATCACCGACTCGATGGACGTGAATTTGAGTGAACTCCAGGAGATGGTGATGGACAGGGAGGCCTGGTGTGCTGCGATTCATGAGGTTGCAAAGAGTCAGACATGACTGAGTGACTGAACTGAACTGTACTGTCCAAGACAAACCTAGTTACAAGGCCATCCTATCTAACAGGAAACATAAAGAAAGGAAAATTTTAGCACTGTTTTCTTTTACAGAACTAATAAGATATATTGATAAAAGAGTTACTGAATCTAAGGCAAAATCATTTTTTACATACTCCAATATATTTGAAACATATTTAGTAAAGAAATGGACTTTCAAAGCAATAATGTAATTTATAAAGAACTGTTAAAGTACTTTCACCTTAAACATGTACCTTAATAGTCTCAATAGTTGCTGATGAAAATAGCTTAGGATTTATTATTCCCATGCTACACATGAAGGACCTAAGGAAAAAAAAGATTAAGTTCAAATGCTTGACCACACACTTTGTAACTGGGCAAGGCAGAACTAGAACAGTTTATACTGTATTCTGTATCACATCATACTATCTCTCCAAATGCACTTTTATTAAGAAGCTTATTATATATGTATTATATGTATATATGTATTAAATAAATTAGCAATTAGCATAGGAAATATACACCTAAAAATTATCTGTTGTAGTCCACAGTATAAAAGTACAGATGGAGATTCTATAGGAAACTAAAGAGGGTAATTTTTAAGACCATGCTAACACTGGTTTTCCTATTAGGCAGACCTGGACTTGGGTCTTATTACTATCACGAGCGGCATACTATCATGAGTGTGGCCTATACCCATAGGTCATACAACAAATACTGAGAGTGAACAAATATTTAGGGTCAAGCACATTGTAAATGCTCAATAGTTGTTGATATTTATTAGCTACTATTATGTAATAAGTATGTACAAAGCCTTTGATTTTTTACCTTTTTACTGAAATATAACATAAAAATTCTAGAATGTAAAATCCCTGTGTGGGAAATTGAAGCCAAGCTAAAGAAAGAAAGGGATACACAATGTTTATGAATTTAGAACACTTGGCAAATATCAAGTCAGTTCTTGCTAAACTGACCTGTAGATATAATGCAATCCCAATAAAAATCAGAGCAGATGTTTCTGCTAATTTTTGTTGTAAAAACTGAAACAAATTCATCAATAAATCTATCATTTATGAAATGCCAAGTACTAAGACTTGTGAAGATATTTTAAAGTAAATTTGGGAACATATACATCTGCTACAAAAATTTATTACAAAAGTAGCCAAAGTATTAATAGCATGTTTTTGGAAGAAGATTAGAGAAGTAAATCAATGGAACAAAATAGACTGCAGAGACAAACTCAGAAATATTTAGTCATTTGATTTGAAGTAAATATGCCCAGGAATGAAGTGTGAAATAATGTATATCCAGTAAATTGTATTGTATCAATTAGGTATCCTTATGAGAGATATAAAACAAAATGTGAACCCATTTACTTGATACAAAAATGAATTCTATTTGGATTTGTAGGCAGAAATGTGTATAACAAAGCAACTTTTAGAAAATAGCATAGGATAATATATTCATGATCTTAGAATGGGCAAAGATGTTCTTCAAAAGCAGTATCCATAAAAGAAAAGTAGAATGGACTAAAATTCATTAAAATTAAGAACTTCTGTTCATTAAAATACACCATTAAGATATAGTAACAATTTAACTTGCATCTAAAATAAGTATAAGGTAGAAAATTCAATAAGGCTGAGCAAAATGAATTTAACAAGGACAATACCAAAACAGAATATTTCAAATAACTACAGTATTAACTTTATATCCATGCAATAAATTGAAGATTTTGTTCCTCAAATTATATCTTTATTCCATCTAAGTTTAGGATTTTTAAATTTGTATTTTCCCTATACGTGGCACATAATATTTCAGACACTCTGGAAAGTAATACATAGCTACAAAACCATCCATCACGCCCTTCCCTGACAAACATAGTAACTCACAAAAGATTCACCACCTACATTTTTCAGTACCGCATAACATGCATTTCAGAGTGATTTTTAAAATATAATTGTGATGTTTCTCATTTTTTATACACTATTATAACCTTAGGATTTCTGTTTAGTAGTCTGTAAGCTTGATAAATATGACTTTAAATAATACCATAAAACATTTATATATTTCCTTATATATCTGAATAATCATCTATGATTTATAATATGAGGATATAAAAGTTCTACCATTATTTATGAGAGTCTCTTCCCGCCCCCCCCCCAACTTGGTCAAAATCTACCAATATCTTATTTTTCATTTTTATTGAATACACCTTAAAATATCTATAGTTCTTTATAATTTTCAAAAGTTTCCCACATGTTTTCATTTAATCCCATAATAAACATTTAAAAAAATTTCCCTACCCCAATATTAGGGGCTTCCCTGATGTCCTATCCTTTTGCCTTTCATACTGTTCATGGGGTTCTCTGGGCAAGAATACTGAAGTGGTTTGCCACTCATTTCTCCGGTGGACCGTGTTTTGTCAGAACTCTCCACCATGACCCATCCATCCTGGGTGGCCCTACATGGCATGGCTCATAGTTTCATTGAGTTAGACAAGGCTGTGGTCCACATGATTAGATTGGTTAGTTATCTGTGATTGTGGATTTCATTCTGTCTGACCTCTGATGGAGAAAGATAAGAGGTTTATGGAAGTTTCCTGATGGGAGAGACTGACTGAGGGGGAAACTGGGTCTTGTTCTAATGGGTGAGGCCATGAGCTCATCTCGCACTCATCTTCTCCTGGGCAAACTCTGAAATTACAGCTTGCCTTTGGGGTCTAAAAGATCCTGGACTTTCTCATTATAAATTTCCATATAGGATACTTGCAACATAAAGGTTTGTAACTCATTTTGCTCCAGAGATCCTTTGAAATAAAGCGCAGCAGAGCCTTGGGATGAGGCTTTATTTACTTAGCATTGCCTATCATGGAGAAGCATTATCAATAGCCTATTTGTTCATATGCAAAAATGCAAGCATTATATCCCTGAAAGGCTTTCGCAAGAATTCCGTGACCCAAGGAACTTGAAAACCACTTCTTGACCAGCACAAAGCAGGTCAAAGGCTAACAGAGTTTTGCCAAGAGAATGCACTTGTCATGGCAAACACACTCTTCCAATTACACAAGCGAAGACTCTACACATGAACATCACCAGATGGTCAATATAAAAATTAGATTGATTATATTCTTTGAAGTCAAAGATGGAGAAGCTCTATACAGTCAGCAAAAACAAGACTGAGAGCTGACTGTAGCTCAGATCATGAACTCCTTATTGCCAAATTCAGACTTAAATTGAAGAAAGTAGGGAAAACAACTAGACCNTACAGTATTAACTTTATATCCATGCAATAAATTGAAGATTTTGTTCCTCAAATTATATCTTTATTCCATCTAAGTTTAGGATTTTTAAATTTGTATTTTCCCTATACGTGGCACATAATATTTCAGACACTCTGGAAAGTAATACATAGCTACAAAACCATCCATCACGCCCTTCCCTGACAAACATAGTAACTCACAAAAGATTCACCACCTACATTTTTCAGTACCGCATAACATGCATTTCAGAGTGATTTTTAAAATATAATTGTGATGTTTCTCATTTTTTATACACTATTATAACCTTAGGATTTCTGTTTAGTAGTCTGTAAGCTTGATAAATATGACTTTAAATAATACCATAAAACATTTATATATTTCCTTATATATCTGAATAATCATCTATGATTTATAATATGAGGATATAAAAGTTCTACCATTATTTATGAGAGTCTCTTCCCGCCCCCCCCCCAACTTGGTCAAAATCTACCAATATCTTATTTTTCATTTTTATTGAATACACCTTAAAATATCTATAGTTCTTTATAATTTTCAAAAGTTTCCCACATGTTTTCATTTAATCCCATAATAAACATTTAAAAAAATTTCCCTACCCCAATATTAGGGGCTTCCCTGATGTCCTATCCTTTTGCCTTTCATACTGTTCATGGGGTTCTCTGGGCAAGAATACTGAAGTGGTTTGCCACTCATTTCTCCGGTGGACCGTGTTTTGTCAGAACTCTCCACCATGACCCATCCATCCTGGGTGGCCCTACATGGCATGGCTCATAGTTTCATTGAGTTAGACAAGGCTGTGGTCCACATGATTAGATTGGTTAGTTATCTGTGATTGTGGATTTCATTCTGTCTGACCTCTGATGGAGAAAGATAAGAGGTTTATGGAAGTTTCCTGATGGGAGAGACTGACTGAGGGGGAAACTGGGTCTTGTTCTAATGGGTGAGGCCATGAGCTCATCTCGCACTCATCTTCTCCTGGGCAAACTCTGAAATTACAGCTTGCCTTTGGGGTCTAAAAGATCCTGGACTTTCTCATTATAAATTTCCATATAGGATACTTGCAACATAAAGGTTTGTAACTCATTTTGCTCCAGAGATCCTTTGAAATAAAGCGCAGCAGAGCCTTGGGATGAGGCTTTATTTACTTAGCATTGCCTATCATGGAGAAGCATTATCAATAGCCTATTTGTTCATATGCAAAAATGCAAGCATTATATCCCTGAAAGGCTTTCGCAAGAATTCCGTGACCCAAGGAACTTGAAAACCACTTCTTGACCAGCACAAAGCAGGTCAAAGGCTAACAGAGTTTTGCCAAGAGAATGCACTTGTCATGGCAAACACACTCTTCCAATTACACAAGCGAAGACTCTACACATGAACATCACCAGATGGTCAATATAAAAATTAGATTGATTATATTCTTTGAAGTCAAAGATGGAGAAGCTCTATACAGTCAGCAAAAACAAGACTGAGAGCTGACTGTAGCTCAGATCATGAACTCCTTATTGCCAAATTCAGACTTAAATTGAAGAAAGTAGGGAAAACAACTAGACCATTCAGGTATGACATACATCAAATGCCTTATGATTATACAGTGGAAGTGAGAAATAGATTCAAGGGACTATCTCTGATAGATAGAGTGCCTGAAGAACTATGGACAGAGGTTTACAATACTGTACAGGAGGCAATGATCAAGACCATCCCCACGAAAAAGAAATGCAAAAAGGCAAAATGGCTGTCTGAGGAGGCCTTACAAATAACTGCGAAAAGAAGATAAGTGAAAGGCAAAAATGCAGAGTTTCAAAGAATAGCAAGGAGAGACAAGAAAGCCTTCCTCAATGATCAATGCAAAGAAATAGAGGAAAATAATAGAATGGGAAAACTAGAGATCTCTTCAGGAAAATTAGAGATATCAAGGGAACTTCTCATGCAAAGATGGGCACAATAAAGGACAGAGATGGTATGGACCCAAGAGAAGCAGAAGATATTAAGAAGAGGTGGCAAGAATACACAGAAGAACTATATAAAAAAGATCGTAATGACCCAGATAACCATGATGGTATGATCATTCACCTAGAGCCAGACATCCTGGAATGAGACATCAAGTGGGCCTTAGGAAGCATCACTATGAACACAGCTAGTGGTGGTAATGGAATTCCAGTTGATCTACTTCAAATCCTAAAATATGATGCTGTCAAAGTGCTGTACTCAATATGCAGAAATTTTGGAAAAATCAGCAGTGGCCACAGGACTGGAAAAGGTCAGTTTTCATTCCAATCCCAAAGAAAGGCAATGCCAAAGAATTTTAAACTACTGCACAATTGTACTCATCTCACATGTTAGCAAAGTAATGCTCAAAATTCTCCCAGCCAGGCTTCAATAGTACATGAACCATGAACTTCCAGATGTTCAAGCTGGATTTAGAAAAGGAAGAGGGACTAGAGATCAAATTGCCAACATCAGCTGGATCATCGAAAAAGCAAGAGAGTTCCAGAAAAACATCTACTTCTGCTTTATTGATTATGCCAGAGCCTTTGACTGTATATGTGGATCACTATGAACTGTTGAAAATTCTTAAAGGAATGGGAATGCCAGACCACCTGACCTGCCTCCTGAGAAATCTGTATGCAGATAAAGAAGCAATGGTTAGAACTGGATATGGAATAGCAGATTGGTTCCAAATTGGGAAAGGAGTACATCAAGGATGTATATTGTCACCTTGCTTATTTAACTTCTATGCAGAGCACATCATTNAGAGCCAGACATCCTGGAATGAGACATCAAGTGGGCCTTAGGAAGCATCACTATGAACACAGCTAGTGGTGGTAATGGAATTCCAGTTGATCTACTTCAAATCCTAAAATATGATGCTGTCAAAGTGCTGTACTCAATATGCAGAAATTTTGGAAAAATCAGCAGTGGCCACAGGACTGGAAAAGGTCAGTTTTCATTCCAATCCCAAAGAAAGGCAATGCCAAAGAATTTTAAACTACTGCACAATTGTACTCATCTCACATGTTAGCAAAGTAATGCTCAAAATTCTCCCAGCCAGGCTTCAATAGTACATGAACCATGAACTTCCAGATGTTCAAGCTGGATTTAGAAAAGGAAGAGGGACTAGAGATCAAATTGCCAACATCAGCTGGATCATCGAAAAAGCAAGAGAGTTCCAGAAAAACATCTACTTCTGCTTTATTGATTATGCCAGAGCCTTTGACTGTATATGTGGATCACTATGAACTGTTGAAAATTCTTAAAGGAATGGGAATGCCAGACCACCTGACCTGCCTCCTGAGAAATCTGTATGCAGATAAAGAAGCAATGGTTAGAACTGGATATGGAACAGCAGATTGGTTCCAAATTGGGAAAGGAGTACATCAAGGATGTATATTGTCACCTTGCTTATTTAACTTCTATGCAGAGCACATCATTCAAAATGTTGGGCTGGATGAAGCACAAGCTGGAATCAAGATTGCTGGGAGAAATATCAATAACCTCAGATATGCAGATGATACCACCCTTCTGGCAGAAAGCGAAGAACTAAAGAGCCTCTTGATGAAAGTGAAAGAGGAGAGTGAAAAATTTGGCTTAAAACTCAGCATTCAGAAAACTAAGATCATGGCATCTAGTCCCATCATTTCATGGCAAATAGATGGGGAAAAATGGAAACAGTGAGAGACTTTATTTTGCAGGCCCCCAAATCACTGCAGATGGTGATGCTTACTCCTTGGAAGAAAACTTATGACCAACCTAGATAGCATATTAAAAAGCAGAGACATTACTTTGCCAACAAAGGTCCATCTAGTCAAGGCTATGTTTTTTACAGTAGTCATGTATGGATGTGAGAGTTGGACTATAAAGAAAGCTGAGTGCAGAATGGATGCTTTTGAACTGTGGTGTTGGAGAAGACTCTTGAGAATCCCTTGGACTGCAAGGAGGTCCAGCCAGTCCATCCTAAAGGAGGTAAGTCCTGAGTATTCATTGGAAGGACTGATGCTAAAGCTGAAACTCCAATACTTTGGCTACCTGATGCGAAGGACTGACTCATTGGAAAAGATGCTGAAGCTGGGTAAGACTGAAGGCAAGAGAAGAAGGGGATGATAGAGGATAAGATGGTTGGATGGCATCACCTACTTGATGGATATGAGTTTGAGTAAGCTCTGGGATTTGATGATGTTCAGGGAAGTCTGGCATGCAGCAATCCATGGGTCACAAAGATTTGGACATGACTGAGCAACTGAACTGAACTGAACTGATTTTTCAGTTTGTAAAGAATCTGCCTGTGATTTGGGAGACCCAGTGTCAACCCCTGGGTCAGGAAGATCCCCTGAAGAAGGGAATGGCCACCCACTGCAGGATTCTTGCTTAGAGAATCCCATGGACAGGGACTGCAGCCTATAATGTTGCAAAGAGTTAAACATAACTGGGCGCCAAACACTTTCACCTCAATATTGCCTCTCCCCACTTTCCTCTCTCCACTGGTAACCAGTAGTTTGTTCACTATATTTGTGAGTCTGCTTCTTTTTTCTTTTATTCCCTGGTTTATTGTATTTTTAGATCCACAGATAAGTGATATCATATAGTATTTGTCTTTCTGTGTTAGACTTACTTCACTTTAGCATAATGCCTTTCAAACCCAACCATGTGTGGCAAATGGCATTATTTCATTCTTTCACATGGCGGAGTAATATTCCACTGTATATATATACAACATCTTTATCTATTCATTTGTTGATAGGTTGTTTCCATATCTTGGAAAGTATAAATAATGCTGCCATGCACACTGGGGTGCCTTATCTTTCTGAATTATCTATCTTTACATGTTAGGAGCAGCTGCTTCTGGTACAGTGTTGTGTGAAGGGAGCTTCAGGGGCTAGCATTCCTGCTAGGCCTCCAAATATGCTTCACTCAACTGAGTGAGGCTCTTGCTCTCTCTGAATTTAGCGTTTTCTTTGTTTTTAGTTGACTCCCACTCTAAGACGTGAGTCTGAGTGAACTCCGGGAGTTGGTGAAGGATAGGGAGGCCTGGCGTGCTGCGATTCATGGGGTCCCAAAGAGTCGGACATGACTGACTGAACTGAACTGAACTGAACTGAGGATGTTGTAGTGGATAATGATCACATATGAATAGTAAAAACTTTAAAATGCAATGTATGTTAAGATCTTAGGCCAAATTTTCCTTAGTCCTTGAGAGTACTCATCATTATAATTTTGTTTAGAGGGCACAATTAGCCATTTCATTACTTGAATACAACTTCTTTCTTTCACCAAACCTTTCTCCCCTTTCCCTTAATCTATTAAGTCTACTATTTTTTAAATTTCCCACCTACAAATTAGGCTGGTAAAATGAACTAAAGTACCCTACATATTTGCAAGTGAGCCAAATGTTTTAAATATATATATTATATTCACTTTAAATATAATTATAAATATCATTACTAAAATATCATTGTTAAGAAAGTAACTTCTATTTCCACTGCCTCATCACCAAAAACTAGTATTTCTTTTTATAACAAGTTATTTTTCTCTCTTTACTTCACAGTTTTGGACTATATTTCTTTATAGGACTGCTATTATATTATTCATCTTTGTACACATCTAACATTATAACATCTACTTCATGTAGTTAGGAAAGTACATAACAGTTGCTTTTGTCTGTAGGTTAGGAGAAGAAAACTGCTACCTAACACTTTTGCCTAAAATGGTTTTCTTCAAATAGACTAGACTGTCATATTATTAGTGATGATGCTTCTTATATTAATTAATAGGTGTCATCATGCAGGAGAGTTCTCATTTGTTTTAATATATACCAATATATTATTATTCTGTAGTTCTTGTGGTATGGCAAGGCTCCAATAGCCCATACACTATTACATAATGAATATGAAAATCAAAGTTAATTATTCTAAATCTGATGATGTAATATCCTTAAAAGTGCACTCTTAGGGAAAATGTGCTTCTTACTCTTAGGGAAAATATTTGTATTTGTTTCTATAATAAACTCAAAACTTCCCCAAAGAATATTACTATCAATTATATGGTAAAAGCATTTGATTAACTTGGATCTTTTTTGGCTCTTTGACTAAAAACTAGATTTAAGCAGATGAATTAAGGACTTGGATGATATACTAACCAGCTCTGATAGGCATCTTTTCAAAAATTAATGGTTGGGCAAGAGAAATTGTCATATGGAAAGTAATGTACATAGAGAGGTAACTAACAATGCTGCTTAGATGTTGGGGCCAAACAGGTATAAAGGAGGAACATGAGGGAGGGAGAGATGAAGGGGAAAAGAAGGAAGAAAGGAGGGAGAAAGAAGGATGGAAAAGGAGAGACAGAAGGAAGACAGAAGTGGGAGTGGGGAAGAAGGAGAGAGAGTGAGTGGCAGGAGAGATGGGTGAAATCAAGCAAAAGAAAGGCAAGCCAAGGAGAAAATGAAAGCAGGGGATGGAGGAAAGGAAGGGCAAGTGTGGAGGGCAGGAAAGGAGAGGAAGAAAAGTACATAATCCTTTTAAAAAAATATATATAGTCAAATGTGGTTACTCTAAATAGATTCACTTGGGGAATCAGTTATTTGGTGAGTTTGCCTGGCATAATGAAAATAGCACTAGACTAGGAGTCGAAATACTTTAGTTCTACTTCTAAATAGATAGCCAGTTGCCAGGGTAATTTTAGGCAAATATGTTAACTTTCTAATTTGCAAATTTAAATGTTTAGACTAGCATCCCTTCTGGCCTTAAAATCTTAGGCCTTTCAATGTTTCCATAGTAGAAGACAAATTAATTGAAGGAAAATGAGAAACGACTGAGACAGTGATGCTGTTTAGATAAGAGACATTCTGTCTTCATAATTGACTCGGCTTCTGAAATATCTTCCTGGTGCAACTAGTGCAAAATTTGTATATTAAAGGTTGCTGGATTATGGAATTTCCAACAAGTGTCGCACTTGGTGTGTCGGCAACGAGACAAGAAGATGGATAATATACTCTTAGGCTGGCATGATTCTGACATTCATTACCAAAGATGTCGCTGTTTATGATATCTGTGGAGAGCTGTAATGTACTAGTGCACCTAGGAGACTGGTTGTAAACTTATATTAGGCAATCAGGGAGATGATGATAAACACGACGTGAAAGAAGCGAGCGACATGAACATATTTTACCAGATATGGAATACAAGAATCCAGATAGGCCTGTGCATATGTTTAGCTCTGGCAGTTGAATTTATACTCTGTGAGCTGATCAAATCACATAAAAATCAAGACTCCTTGAAGAAGTCAGTTGTCTACTTTTACTGATCACTTGAACTATATGGTGCAGCTAGAGATGCCTTTGAAATGGAAAGTATTTATTTAAGCCACAGATAAAAGGTTGCTGTCAGGAACCTTTCAACCACTATTTCAATTATTTTCTGGTATGATAAATTTTCTTCCACAGATGCTTATGCCAACTGCACTACTGTAAATCAGCAGTTGAAAAATGCCTTAATTTTTTACCTTTGAAATATGCATTCAGGTATTTGCATTTAAAAGGCTGTTCACAAGTTGCTAAAACAATGCAAATGAATACCTTTTCCTTGTACTGCTTTGGAGCTGGAATTTTTAAATATGGGAGTAGTTCTGGGAACACACCTTAATTATAAGTCAAAAGCAGAGCATCTGAATATTTTCAAAGCTAACAACTGTAACTTACTGTGATACACATTTTCCCTGATAAATATGCAAAAAGTAGGAAGTTTGAAAAATGTCGAGGAAAGAATACTACTATTTTCTACTTTTTAAAAAAATCAATTTTATACCAAGAAACTTGGCCCAGATGATTAAATATTCTTCAAAACCACGATGTTAGTGACTATGTGATATTTGTAGATATGTTATCATTAATTTTATAATCTAACTAAAAGCACTTCACTTTTTTTGTTATTATAAGTAATGCCAACATGAAGAGCTGTGCTCAAAAACTTTATTTTACTCTGGTTCTTCCCTCAAGCTGGATATCTAGAATGTAATTACAAGATCAAATGATATTCCTTTTCTCAGTGCCACTGATACATACTGCCAAATCACTTTCAGATACAGAAGTTATGGGAGGTCTCTCTGAATATTCTGTCCTCTGCAACAAAGAAGTATGCTAATTGACTTAAAAATCATGTTGTTTCGACTTGTTCCCTTCTTAGTAGTGGGGCTTAATAATGGGTTAAATGTACTTTTATGGGCACATCATCTTTCATTTATATATTTATGTGTGTTAGTTGCTCAGTCATGTCTGACTTTTCATGACTCCATGAACTGTAGCCCACAGGCTTCTCTGTTCATGGGATTCTCCAGTCAAGAATACTGGAGTGGGTTGCCATTCCCTTCTCCAGGGCATTTTCCCAACCCAGGGATCAAACTTGGGTCTCCTACATTGCAGGCAGATTCTTTACCATCTGAGCCACCAGGAAAGCATGTATATATTTGGCATTTACTTAAAATTATTAACTGACCTTCTCATTGGAGATGTATCTGACAGATCAATAAAACACTGAGGACTGTAGTCAAATGAATTAAAAATGCTACTAATTGTACTATCTCTCTTGAAGGTGAATAATAAACACTAGTGTGTGAAAGACTCAGATGATACACAGAGAATCAACTTGTTAAACTTTATTTAGTGCAAAGATATCCAAATGAATTTTACTAACAGTGCGTTTTTCATGTAATACTTATACATATTCTGATAAGATAATGGCTTTGAAAACCATGTCCTGGAAATTCACTATTAAGTATATCAGCTCCTTATCATATTTTGCAAACTTTTTTTTCCATGCTTGCCTCTTAGTATATTTTCTATTTAAAATTACCCAATAATCAATACTCACTCCACCTAGTGAGGTTAAGCCTTCTATTACCATCATGGTTGCTGTATTTATTCTACTTTCTATACCTCTGCTCACTGGTTCCACCTCTAATAAACAAGCCCAAAGAGATGTGTTGGTTAAGTGTGAAATTTGTAAAGGCCAAAGATATTTGTTTTATATATATAATCATGCTATCTGAGGAAACCATCATTTGTTTTCAGGTTTTCACTCCAACTTTTTCCTCAAGGTTTTTTTTGTTTTCTGGGTGAACAGAGCAGGGATGGCTGGATGGGTTCTGCATGCACGTGCATGGTTAAAACAGTAAGGATGTACAGAATAAGGATGTACTGTTAGACTAAAAGTTTCTTCTGCTCTGAGTGCTCATAATTCCTAAAGTAGTCCAGCTCTTTACATGCCACTTGGCAAGTTCACTGGCCCTGAAATACTGTTTTCATCTCTCTCTAAATTTCATCCTCGCAAATCTGGAAGCAACATGAAGACAGAGACAGACTTTTTTTTTTTCCTCCTCCTACATACCCTTCTACAGCACCCACCCTCTCTAAAGTAGCACCTGCCATGGATTATGGGCTGGAGCAGAAACAATCTTCTAACTCAGAGCCAGGCATCGCATTTGCAAAGTTGAGTAAAATTTCACTTATTTTTGTCTTGAAAACACCTAAGAAACCTGGAAACCTGAGACAGTCATGGCTAAGTACTTGAGGAGACACAGAAAATATAGGCCTGAGAACATATCATGGGAGACCGAAGCAGTGTGCAAATTTAAGTTATTGATAACGATGACTGGACATAAACTGAAGAGCATGGTTGGTTAAGAAAAACAGAATGATGCAGGCAGGACAACAGATAGACCCAGACAAGATGAAGAGAACAGCCACTCTCATCCCTGGTAACTTTCCTCTTACCCTCTTAGAACTAACTCCAGGATACCTGTTAGTCACTCAGTCATGTCTGACTCTCTGACCCCACGGTCTGTAGCCCACCAGCCTCCTCTGTCCATGGGATTTCCCAGGCAAGAATCCTGGCATAGGTAGCCATGACATTTTCCAAGGAATCTTCCCGACCCACAGATTGAACTCTGGTCTCCTGCATTGCAGGCAGATTCGTTACTGTCAGAGCCATCAGGGAAATCAGAACTCCAGGAGGCCCAGCCATAGTCTTGACTGCTGGGAGCCAGCGTGAGGAATCCCACTCATGACAAGGTCATGCGGCAGAGATTTGATGGGCAAAGTTGAGTCAGATCTCAGGTTTTCCCCCTGGCATTTCCTGAGCATGTACCCCCCAAAATAAGAATCTGCCTGCTTTTCCACTCTTCTGACATTCTCTGGGAAAAGTCACCTAAGGGCTTTAGTCTTACTGTCTCTTATACACATCTTCTATGAGTCCCTTGACTCCTTATTTTGGGGGAAGAAATCTAAGAATGTCTTTCTTTCTCTATGTGATTTAGCAAAGTCTATCCCATCACTTGATATCCAGAGCTCTGAAGAAGGACCACACAAACCTACACTAACCAAGGGCTGTCTGGAAAGTCAGTTTCACTTCTAAAGCAGACTGGAATGGATGGAGCTGATTCTGGTCAAAGTCTAAGGACAGAAAAAGACAGCAAGATCCTTAGCAGGGAAGTTATTGTGAGGAAGGGACATCTGGAGTAGTGACCCAGGCCACCCAGGAGACTACAAGGTCAAGTAGTTTCCTTAAGGGCCACACCATGAAGCAAGAGTCATGAAGTTTCAGAATGCCAACCCTAGTAATATTCTATCAAGAGCAAACTGTGTGTGTCATTACTCAGAGACTCTGAAGATCACTTTCCTAGCAAATAGCCATTCTGTAAATTAAGAATCAATACCACAGTAGCTCTACTCTTTATACTGTGATTCCCAATATGAACTGAGCCCCTAAGAAATAACCCAGTAACACTATAAAATCCTAGAAAGGCTTATCCTCCTAAATTATCCTGGCTGCCCTTCCAGTCTCACTCTCTCAGTTTCCTTGAACTTGAAGACAATCATCATTCATTATTTCTAGTAAAGTGGGCCTGAGAGTATGAATGTTATTCTTTTTTGTGGGATGGGGGCCACACTGCATGGCATGGGGGATCTTAGTTCTCAGATGAGGGATCGAACCCATGCCCCTGAAGTGGAAGGGCAGAGTCCATATAAATATGCATTCTTTTTCATATTCTTTTCCATTATGCTTTATCATAGGATATTAAATATAGTTCCTTGTGCTACACTGTTAGACCCTGTTGTTTATTCATCCTTGTTGGGATAGTTTGCACCTGTTAATCCCAAACTCCCAATCCACCCCTCCTTTTCCCTACCTCCCCCTTGGCATTCACAAGTATGTTCTCTATGTCTATGAATCTGTTTCTGTTTCCTAGATAAGTTTGTTTGTGTCATATTTTGTGTCAGATTCCATATACAAGTGATGTCATATGGGATTTATTTCTCTTTCTGACTTACTTCACTTAGTGTGATAATCTCTAGGTCCACCCATGTTGTTTAAAATGGCATTATTTCACTGTCCTTTATGGCTGAGTAGTATTCCATATGTTTATATATACCATATCTTCTTTATCCATTTATCTGTCAAAGGATATTAAATTGTTTCCATCTCTTGGCCATTGTGAGTAGTGTTGCCATGAACACAGGGGTGTATATATCTTTTTGAATTACAGTTTTGTCTGGATATATCTCCAGGAATGGAATTGCTGAATCATATGGTAATTCTATTTTTAGTTTTTTGAGGAACCTTCTCCTTTTCTTAGTGGCTGCACCAATAATCTTATATCTTAAAGATTCCAGATATATTGAGTTAAATTATATGCATTTAATATATATTGGAGCTTCCCTGGTGGCTCAGACGGTAAAGCGTCTGCCTGCAATGCAGGAGTCCTGGGTTCGATTCCTGGGTCAGGAAGATCCCCTGGAGAAGGAAATGGCAACCCACTCCAGTACTCTTGCCTGGAAAACCCCATGGACAGAGAAGCCTAGTCCATGGAATCGCAAAGAGTCAGACACGACTGAGTGACTTCACTTTCACTTTCAATATATATTGACTTAACCTGATGGCTCAGTGGGTAAAGAATCTTCCTGCAATGCAGGAGACACAGGAGACTCAGTTTCAATCCCTGAGTCAGGAAGATCCCCTGGAAGAGGAAATGGCAACCCACTCCAGTATGCTTGCCTAGAAAATTCCATGGACAGAGGAGCCTGGAGGACTACAGTGCATGAGGTCCCAAGGAGTCAGACACGACTGAGCACATGGCACAATTTATATATAGATATAATAGACATAATTGTACCAGTTTCTTTCTAGCTTCCTTTAAAGATATAACTTTTAGAAAATTTAAAATTACATATGAAAGTTAATCCTCATATGTATGGTCAAAAATGATCTTTGAGAAGGCTTCCAAAGTTATACAGTGGTGAAAGGACTGTCTCTTCAACAAATGGTGCTGGGAAAACTGGATATCCATATTTAAAAAATAATAATAAAAGAATGAAGTAGGACCATACCTTATACCACATCCAAAAATGCCGGGAGCCAGCGTGAGGAATCCCACCCGTGACAAGGTTACGCGGCAGGAGATTTTGATGGGCAAGGACGAGTCAAATCTCAGGGTTTTCCCCCTGGCATTTGCTGAGCATGTACCCCCCCAAAATAAGAATCTGCCTGCTTTTCCACTCTTCTGACATTCTCTGGGAAAAGTCACCTAAGGGCTTTAGTCTTCTGCATTTGATAGAGTGTTTCAATCCAAAAACCCCTCTGATGGCTTTCTAGCCTGCCTGCAGGACTCCTACACCTGCACATGTGATTGCTTGAGGCCTCCCGACTGTGGGAGGCACAGGAAGCTTAAAACATCCTAGGAATGTAGGAGCTTCCGAGGAGTCAAAATCATTAGAATAGGACTGATTAAAGGTTTCATTTGTTGAGCCAATACTTGCTGCCAAATTTTCATATCTTTTATTTGTAAGATATAATTGGTATATAGAAAAACAGGTAGTAGACCTGGTATTAGCAATATTAGATCTTTGAGTTAAGTACTTTCTTTGTTATAACCCACTGCACCTTTGTTCTACACGAATGTAACTTTATTTAGTACTTTGAGGGTAATTCAGAGTAAAGAAAAAACACTTCTAGGGAAAAGGAGTTTTCTGCTTGATAGACAATTGTCCAGGAAGAGAGCCATGAAAATGTTAACAGGCCTCTTGGCCAGAAGATAATGTAAACCACCTGAGATCTTTTGTATATGGAGGGTATGCAAAAAGAAAGCCTGATCTCAATGAGGGTTAGGACTGCCGCCCCTGCATAACTCTGCATATTCCATTATGGACAACTTGGGGTATATAAGCTGATTTTGAAAAATAAAGTTTTTGGGGTCTTGCACCAATGCTGGGCTTGCCCATGTCATTCTTTTTTCCCCTTTTTTTCAGCTGAATTTCCATCTGGGGCGTGGAGGCTCACCATGTCCACTTATTTGTCCCGGCTTCTAAGATCTGTAAGAGAGAGAGCCCAGGGTGGGGCACTATCCGATATTCAAACGGATGCCGGTGGTCTAACATAGATGATGCAAGCTCCTTGTCTGGAAATTTATTGGCTTTCCACGTAAACCAAGTTATTCAGCCTCCTTTTCTCCACTAAATTTTCCTACTATACTATTATTTCCTAATCTAATCTTATATTAATAATAGATAAAATTTTTCCTCACCAACCCTGTCTCCCCTTTGAATCACCCTGGACCCACTGGGGCTGGACCCCAGCACTTGACCCTGGTGGTTCATGAAGTATCCCAAAATTATTCAATAGCAAGCCTATAACTAAACTAGTTTAGGTAGTTACTAATATTTGCAATTCAGTGAGTTTTGGTTTGAATGTAAACAATCTTACTTGATCTCGTGGCCCTAGAATCCAGCACAGAAGGATTCAATATGTATCAGTTCAGTTCAGGTCAGTTGCTCAGTCGTGTCCAACTCTTTGTGACTCCATGAACTGCAGCACGCCAGACCTCCCTGTCCATCACAAGCTCCCAGAGATTACCCAAACTCATATCCATTGAGTTGGGGATGCCATCTAACCATCTTATCCTTTCTTGTCCCCTTCTCCTCCTGCCTTCACTCTTTCCCAACATCAAGGTCTTTTCAAATGAGTCGGCTCTTCACATCAGGTAGCCAAAGTAATGGAGTTTCAGCTTCAACATCAGTCCTTCCAATGAACATTCAGGACTGATTTCCTTTAGGATCNTGGGCTGCCGTCTATGGGGTCGCACAGAGTCAGACACGACTGAAGCGACTCAGCAGCAGCAGCAGCATGCAAAAGGAAAGCCTGATTTTAATAAGAGTCTGGGCTGCTAATGCTTCATAATATTGTATTACCCACTGATCTCTATGTACAATCAAGGTATAAAAGGCCTTCTGAACAATAGAGGACAGGCCAGTCATTGGAAGGACTGGTTTCCCTGGCATCTCCTCTTTACTCTAATTTCAAGCTGAATTCCCATCTGGGGTGTGGAGTCTCACCATGTCTACTTACTTGTCCCGGCTTCTAAGATCCACATGAGAGAGAGCCCAAGGTGGGACACTCTCCAATATTCAAACAGACGCTGGTGGCCTAACGGAGATGGTGCAAGCTCCTTGCCTGGAACTTTATTGGCTTTCCACATAAACCAAGCCTCTTTTCTCCACTAAATTTTCCTACTCTACTATTATTTCCTAATCTAATCTTACATTTCTAAATAAATAAGTTTTTCCTCGCCAACGCTGTCCCTGCTTCAAATTCCCTGGACCCACCAGGGCTGGACCCTGGCAATCTTCTACAATCAAGTCAAAATAAAATATCACTGATTTCATGTGCAGATTATTACTGCCTTATTACATGCTGTCATTTATCCCTCAGGGCAAAAGCTTTAGGATCAGACATGATGTTTACTTGGCTTGGGGCAGCACTGGCTCCTTTCTTTTCTTCTTTTTTCTTTCTCTAGAATTATTATTTATACAGGGGAATTCCTCCTCCATCACAACCCCAGAAGCTAAAAGGTAGCTTGACTTTTTTTTACAAATTATATTTTATTATCGTCATTATTTTTTGCTCTACAGAAGGTCCTTGTTGGTTACCCCTTTATTTTGGAATTTCAAGTATTTTAATGGAGTCAAATCTATTTTGATTTCCTCTGTGATTTCTTCCATTAGCTCATCCCTACGAGGGTCCTCCCTGTTCTGGTACCAGCTGATTATCTGCACCCATATTTTATTCATAAGTTTGTGTACTTTAAACATGTTGCAATTTTAATGCATGTGTACACTTTGGTGCAGAGCGTAAGTGAAGATTATTTCTTCCAACCATCCGATCTCATCAGTGTCGTTTACTGTTTAATCTACCTGCGTTAGTCAGTTTTCTTGTAATGATGTCACTTAACAAACAGCCCTTCAATATCTCAGAAGCTTAAAAACAACAAACACTGATCCACACTAACAGCCCAGATCTTGCTACTTGAGCTGCAGCAGGGATGTGGTTCAGGTACGCCCCACGTTTATCCAATTTCAGGGCCTGGACTAAAGGACTGGACAGTCTTTGAGCTGGATTCCTCCTGGTTGAGGGGAGAGCACGAAAGGAAGACTGACCTTTGTCTCTTAGAACCTTTGTTTGGTTTGCTGTTGTCTCCATCCACATGCCAATGGCCAAGTCCAATGTCAGTGATGCAGAAAGGATTCCCTTCTTGGGCAGGAGAAGTGCACAGAACTTAGCAGAAGAGAATGCGTACCTTCTGACCAATACTGCAGTCTCCAAAGTCATCCTCTTGGTCTGGCACATGCACCTCCTTCCTCCCTAGGCAAGACATCCCCAAAGGACTTGAAAGCCCGGAAGTTATAGCTATCTTTTCATCAGGTTTGGCTGTAACTCCTCTAGACCTGGGGATTGCTTTTTTAATTATCTGCCTCCCACAGACAGAGAAAGTAACGATGGCCCAAAGACAGGATTGCTGTGTCCGACACTTGCACTGAAACTGGAAGAGCAGCAGGTACCCAGAGTCCCTGGTCCACGATCATCCTGCGGTCCAGGTGCCAAGCGATGCAAGGTCCTCTAGTAGAGGGTGGGGATTTTTTGCTTTAGGCCCAAGTTCCGTTCTCTTGTTCTTTGTGACTTTTAGCTTCTCCCTCAGAAAGTTCTTTATTTTTCTTCTAGGTCTCATCTTGAGAGGTTCCGGAAATGGTGGCTGATCAGCTTTTTTAATCTCTCTTTCTGCCTTTAGAAACACTGTGCCAAAGGCCATTTTTCACCTCAAAGCTTATAGGAGGCACTTGCAACTTGCCTGGCTTCTCGGGAGCCACATGCTTGGTCCTTTTCACTGAAACACCGGGAAGTGTTCCAGCACAGACCCGCCCTGGGCTCCAGACCTTTCCTTCACAAGGACTGTGTGGACAGCATCCACTGCGGTGACCCTGGTACTATTCACTTCGCTCAAACATCCTCCGCAGGTGGGTGAAGAAAACAAGAGCTTTCGGCAAGTACAACAGTAGTAGTAGCAAAATGAAAATAAGCGGCAACAGAAGGCAGCGAAGCACATGGACCTTACCATCACAGAGCGAACTGGTGCAGGTTCCACAGGAGAGAGACCTATTAGGAGAGTTAGGCCTTAAGAACTTCTCCGAATTCTCTAAACTCTGCAAGTCAATTCTGCTTCCTCTTCGTACCCAAAGAGGTAATGGGCTTGTGCATCAGTTTATATTTCCCTGCTTCGCTGTCGTTGTCCTTAGTCCCTCAGTCTCGTCCGACTCTCTGTGACCCCGTGGACTGCAGCCCGCCAGGCTCCTCTGTCCATGGGATTCTCCAGGCAGGAATACTGGAGTGGGCTGCCATTTCCTCCTCCATCCCTGCTTAACTCTTCAGAAACAATTACTCCAGCAGCTGGGTAAAATGCATATGAAAAGGGAATATATGTTGAATGAAAACAATCAGAAGCAAGAATCAGATTCTGAATGTGTCTAGCTCCCCTATGACTACACCAGTCTTCCAAATCTTTCCTTTCACTCATGTTAACTTGTTAAGCTCATGCCCATTCATTTTGTGACTCTTTTTGGAATGAGCAGCATGTATCAAAACAGGAGATTTTTAAAAGAGTTTTAGAATCTTCAGAATGTTTTGATTTATTACCAATATGCATTTGGATAAATATATCTAATCCAAACAAATAAACAAACACATAAACAGGTGGATAAATAAACTATGAGAATCAATAAAAGGGAACCTGGATTGTTAGTGAGAAAATAGAATTTCTTGGGGGAGAGATAAATTATAAGTTTGGGACTGGCAGATACGAACTACTATACAGACACCCTGGCAGTCCAGTGGTTAAGACACCATGCTTCCAGAGGAAGCATCCCTAATTGAAGAGAAAAGATCCCACGTGGCCTGGCCAAATTAAAAAAGAAAAGAAAAGTCTTTTAAGGAGCTGTTCGTATCACCCAAATAATTTTTAAATTGCTTGTATAAACTCACCAATTTATTTTATAAAACAAATGTTATAATTCAAATAATTTTTTAATTAAACAAATATAATATTAGAAAACCACACACTCAACCAAAAACAATGGATAAACAGAAAGGTCCTACTGCACTGCACAGGGAACTCTGCTCAATACCGTTTATTCCTGTAATAAACCATAATGAGAAAATATGAAAAAAGAAACATATGTTTTTCTTCAGCTTTTTATGAACTATAAGAATAAATATTTTCATTGCTAAAATAGGTGTAAAAAAAGAAAATAGATGTTCTCAACTCAAAAACAGTTCATCACTAAACCTTTATGAAGCTCTCACATTGTAGAACAGACAAGACTGTTTGGCTGCTAAACCAGGAGAGGGGCCTAGGGGTATACCTCTCTTACTTCCAAATAGGTGCCAGTGAATTAACAGCAACATCAGGATTGGCTTGTGTTTGGAGAGTGCATTTCCCAAGATCTCATATCATTCCCATGCCCCGAGCCAGGCCAACCGTTATTAACCAGCTTAGCTGGTAAGTAACTAAAGCTTTGGGGAAGCACTGTCTTGGCTCCATTCATAAGACCAGTGAGAAGCAAAGTTGAAGCACGAACCTGGTGTTCCGGCTTCTCCTGCAGCACGGTGTCACGTGGCTTCCGGTTATTTTGCGCTACTTCCTTCTACTCTTCGTTATTTTAAATCCACGTCACATGCCTCCGAGCTAAGGGTCCCCCACGGATGTATCACCAGTGCTTTCTCTTGTTCCTATTTCCTGATATACCTGCTAGTTTTTAAACTGATTCCAGCCTTGTGTGGGGGGATCTCAGAGGTTCTGTATACTATGTGTCCCCTGAACCCTTTCACTTGGTTGCCTCCCAAGCCATATGAGGAGAGGAGAACAACGCAGTCAGGCCACGAGCTGTTTCGAGGCTGGGATTCAATCGTTTCCTGGTCCAGACACTCCTGATGCAGAGCTTTGGCTGATAGCCGGGCCACGGGTGAGGAGGAAGGTTCCAGGGTGTGTCCTCCGTGGCACGTTCTACACCCACCTTTGGTTCCAGCTCTGTCTGACCGCCCAGACCTCTTCCAGCCTTTCTGCTGCTCTCGCTCTTGGCCACTTAGCAGCCAATGGCTTGAGGCTTGAGAACATTATGGTTACTTTTCTGTTCGTTCTTTCTCTCTGGGAAACTAGTCCCCTCAAATCTGTCTGCTGTGGTGTCTCTCTAATGCCTCCAAACTCTCTTTTAATCCATATCTTCAAGCTCTCTTTGGAAGAATGGTCTGTTACTGCTAGCTGATCATAGCTGCAAGGGGACTTCATCCTTCCCAGGGTTTCTGTGATCCTCACGTAAGAATCATGCAAGTGATTTGATTCAGAAAACATTGCGGAACAGGTGTCCAATAACATAACCAACACAATTAAAATAATTCAAAAATTATTACAGCGATGATTACTTCTATTAATCTTAATGACAATATTTCAAAATCAAAACTTCAAATTAAACATTTTGCTGTTATAATTGAGCTTCACGTAGACAGCAGATATTGGTTTTTCTAGCTGATTTGATAGTTGATTTAATACGCTGACATTTTGATTGATGCCATTATTTGTAAATTTGGTGCATATAATAGCAATATTAATAATGATAATCATAACAATAGCAACTGACACGTACCAACCAATTAACGTATGTCAAGTTTGGTTCTAAGTCTTCTGGATCAATTCTTTCATTTCCTCCTCACAGCAAACCTGTAGGATAGATACTGTTGTGACCCCCATTTCACACAGAAAGAAAGTGAGGCACAGAGAGATGAGGAGCCACCCGCGGGGTCCCACGTTAGTCACCAGCAGAGCAGGGGCTGGGCTAAGGCCGCCTGATGCCCGTTCTGTGCTCCTAGCCGCTCTGCCACTTCCCATCAGCTGTAGGACAGCTGCCAAGGACGGAGACGGCACGAGGCCGTGAAAAGATCCACATTTTGAAATGCAACCTTGGGAACCTGGGAGGTCCCCAGCAGACAAGCAACAGATGTTTTCACCCTCCTTTAACTCCACAAATGTGAAGCAAAAGCCCCTACTAAACGTATTTATACGCAACCATGGCTTTAAATGGCTTCCCTGGTGGCTCAGACAGTAAAGAATCTTTTTCCATGTGGGAGACCTGGGATCGATTCCTGGGTGGGGGAAGATCCCCTGGAGGAGGAAATGGCAACCCACTCCAGTATTCTTGCCTGGAGAATCCCATGGACAGAGGAGCGTGGCGGGCTACAGTCCTTGGGGTCACAAGGAGTCGGACATGACTAAGAGACTAACATTTTCACTTTCATGGTTTTAAAATCTGGAATTCAAAGTTAACAAGAGTTACACATGGCCCCTGTCCCTACTGAGTCCTCATCTACGGAAAGGAAAGACTTCCATCAAAGCTTACACCTGTAGCTTTTAATTGCAGTTAAGTAGAGAATGCTTTTGAACTTTGGTATTGGAGAAGACTCTTGAGAGTTCCTTGGACTGCAAGGAGATCCAACCAGTCCATTCTAAAGAAGATCACTCCTGGGTGTTCATTGGAAAGACTGATGCTAAAGCTCCAATACTTTGGCTCCCTCATGTGAAGGGTTGACTCATTGGGAAAGCCCCTGATGCTGGGAAAGATTGAGGGCAGGAGGAGAAGGGGATGACAGAGGATGAGATGGCTGGATGGCATCACCGACTTGATGGACATGAGTTTGAGTGAACTCTGGGAGTTGGTGATGGACAGGGAGGCCTGGCGTGCTGCAATTGATGGGGTCGCAGAGTCAGACACGACTGAGTGACTGAACTGAACTGAACTGAGAGAATGCCAAACCTGGAAGGAGAATGCCAAGGGCCCATGTTGGTCTGGAGGGCTAAAGATGTCTTTCTAATGGAAGTGAAATTTCTGCTGAATCTTGTTAGAAACATGAAGAGCAGGTAAAGAGCGTGATGAGCAGGTGAACCGGTATGCACAAGGATCTGGGGCTGAAGGTGGGGCTGGAAGGGGCCTGGACCATTCAGGGAAGTAGAAGAAGGTCATCCACCTGCTGGTATCTACTCCAGAGGAAAACCCAGGGAGAAAGGGAAGAGAATTCAGTGGGGGCCAGATCATGTTATATTAAAATGTGTCTAGGTTACAAATTTGGAATTTAACTGATGAGTGATGGAAAGCCATGGAAGGGATTGACAGAAACGGCATGATCGGAACTGTGAAGTCACATTTTTAATAGATCATTCTGGTTGTGTTACAGAAAACACATTGAAAGAGAGCAAGCCTTGAAGCAGGGAGTATCCCAGATGAGCAAGGGCCCAGGTGAGGGCCCAGGTGAGTGTCCAGGTGAGCAAAGGCCCAGGTGAGGGCCCATGTGAGTAAGAGGCCCCAGGTGAGCAAGAGCCCAGGTGAGGGCCCAGGTGAGCATCCAGGTGAGCAAGGGCCCAGGTGAGGGCCCAGGTGAGCAAGGGCCCAGGTAAGTGTCCAGGTGGGCAAGAGCCCAGGTGAGGGCCCAGGTGAGCATACAGGTGAGCAAGGGCCCAGGTGAGTGTCCAGGTGAGCAAAGGCCCAGGTGAGGGCCCAGGTGAGCAAGGGCCCAGGTGAGGGCCCAAGTAAGGGCCCAGGTAAGTGAAGGCAGGTGAGGGCCCAGGTGAGTAAGAGGCCCCAAGTGAGCAAAGGCCCAGGTGAGCAAGGACCCAGGTGAGTGTCCAGGTGAGCAAAGGCCCAGGTGAGGGTCCAGGTGAGCAAGAGTCCAGGTGAGGGCCCAGGTGAGCATCCAGGTGAGCAAGGGCCCAGGTGAGGGCCCAGGTGAGCAAGGGCCCAGGTGAGGGTCCAGGTGAGGGAGCAGCCCAGGACAGAGGCTTAGTCCAAGGAAGGCGTTAGAGGTGGAAGGACAGCACAGGGCCGATTTCAGAAGGAGCAACCAGCAAGACTTGGTTCTTGGCAACTCAGGTTTCAGTAGAGACTGATGTGAAAATACTCTCACATTCTTGGCATGAGCAACGGAGGAGACAGGGGTTGGTCCTGGGAGGAGAACTCTGGTTTGGGAAGGAAGTTTCTGAGATGAGTTTCCGAGACGAGTTTCTGACAGATTGAGCCAATGCTCCTTGGGAGACACCTTGGAATTTTCTGGTCGGTGGTTGCAAACACATTTTAGGAGCTCATGGGAGAGGTCTGGGCCACACACAGGAAGTCAGGGGTCCATGTCAAATCGACTGTAATTTAAGTAACAGGAGATGGTGGAGTATCTCAGAAAGAGCAGAGAACCAGACTCAGGGGAGCCAAGCCTGGCGACCTGATGGACTAGAACATTCTTTAGTCTTGGTCCAATGTTGCTGACTCTTCCATCTTTTCTTCCAATTACTTTTCTTGTTTCTTCTTGGAGATGCAAGACTAGATTCCTCTTAGCTGCTCTTCCCAAGCCTTCAGTGATCACCCCCCACAGGTCCCAGACTCCAGTCCGTCTCCTGGAAATATTTCTCAGCCATCAGCTGATCTCTGGACACCCCAAATCCAGACCCCCTGTTCCTTTGCAAGGTTGACTGTGATAGGCTCCTGGAATCCTCACCATGGCCAATCCCACCAGGATCATGGTCCCTGGGTCAAAGCGAGCCAGGCCTTCCTGGAGCACACACCTCCACGCTCACGCACTGTGCCTGTCCTCCCCCTGCAAACTGCAGCCACAGTTCCATCTGCCCTGGCTCGCCTGCCCCCACACAGTGGCCACACTTCGTCCCCAGTCCAGAGCACTGTGTGACCTACCGCCTGGCTCAGCCGTGCTTCTGAGTCTTCACCGAATTCATCCTCTGTGCCTGAAACAGCCTTCCTTATTTCAGAGGTGATGCTGTATTTGCGCATTTTGATCCTTCCACTCTGAGCACACAGGAAAACCACATCTCACACCCCACTGCATGTGGACAGGGCTATGTGATTACCTCCAACCAGCAGGGAAAAATATAATGACATGAAGCTTCCATGCACTGCCCTAGAAAACACTCCTGAAGCCAAGCATTGAGAAGGATACCATCCCAGGGCGGCAGAGGGAGCACTGGTCCCTGGAAGGCTGCATGGAGGAGGTACCCTTGCCCTTGACCGCCAGCCTTTTGGGAGGCTGATGGAAGCAACTTAAATGTGTGAGATTTCATCATGTACTTGTCACACAGAGCAGCCCAGCCAGGCTGACTGACACACCATTACTCTCCCCTACCAGACCTCTGTGCACCCCACAGGTCCTGGGGGACCCCTGTTCTCTTCCCAAAGACCTGCGCCTGAGAAGCAACAGGGAAGTGGACTCAGGGGTCAGGCTTGTCCAGCAGCCCCCACCTCTTTTCTTGGTGTGATTGTGCTGCCCCTGCCCGGGCTGTGAAATGCAGCGCTGCCTCCTGCCCAGTGCCCACAGGTGAGTGCCAGGGACCCCGGCCAGGCCAGCCACCAGGCCTTCTCCTCCTGGGCCTGAAGCAAGGTGGGCACATGTGAAGCCTGCTCTGGGCCTTCCCTATATTCAATACCTGGAGATACAGATACACAGCCCCTCTGCCATCGGGACCCCTGTGATGAGGCCCCGGCCCTGGTGGCCCTGCCTCAGAGGTATGTAAGAGAACCCGGGGAGTCTGGTTGGGTCTCAGAGAGAAGCGACATGGTGGTGATAAGAGAGAGTCCCTACAGCACTGTTGAGCCCTGGAGCCCCGCCTCTCCCTTGCAGGTGTCTGAGGAGCAAGTCCCTCCCTTCAGCAAACGTAGCTGGAGTCAGCAGGGTTATTCACCTGGAATCGAAGAGCTCGGGTTGCTACAGATGCGCTGATGTCAGACATGACCCACTAGGCTTTGTCCACCTGCTCATTCGGCCACACGTGCGAGCCCTCAGGTCTCAGGTGCTCAGCAGATCCCTGCCATGCCTCAGTGATCCATCCTGAGCAATTGTGTGCAAGTGGCGTGAGGTTCTTCTGGAGTTTCTCCTGGGTCCACTCTAAGATTTTCTGCGGACACGTGTGTTTGTAGGTGACAACGCAGACAGAGAGAGGCAGAGATGGAGAGGTTCTACTTGTATACTTTGTATCAATGACCAGAGGTTTCTTGTAAGTGTGCAATACTAGGACATGAGAAAATCAACAGGAAAGACAATCAGCGTGTGGTTTAATATCAGATTTGTCCCATGCATCCTTTACCGTGGTTAGAGTTTATTTCAATAAAATGCAAAAGGTAAACCCTGTAAAGTAAATATTTATCACAAGTTCAATGTGTCCAGCCTAAAATTCAACTATTTCTTAGCACAAATATCCAGCTTTTAGAGATTTCAAATCTCTTTGGTGCAAAGGCTGCCAGGAAGATTCCTTTGCTGTCTAATTTTTCCCACTCTTTCACTTTATGTGCCACTGGGATGCAGGAGTCTGCCCATTTCTGCAGAGCACGGAGAATTCAAGAAGCTTTCCAAAGTGCAGTGGCATAACTTCATCGTTTTTATGTGAGAGTTGTAGAGTCATGAAAATATCGTATTGCCTCATCTTGGGTCAGGGAACATAATCTCAGTGAGGAAGTTATTCAAACGTGTAAGATATATGTGTGAAATTCACACAGATTCCTGCTGAATTTTTTTAATTAAATTTTTTCCAATGTAAACAAGCATCTGTTTACTCTAAGCATGTGCGACAGTTTCAACAATAACTCCAAAATGGCTTTGCACATCCTGAAGGCCCATCCACTGCTAGAAATTTCCAGGAGCCATTAACAGCTCATGCAGAAAATCACAGTGGCGCTAGGGTACACCAGCAGCATTCTCCTCTAGAGAGTTAAAAGTTTTAGGGAATGTAATACAAAAGTCTGCTGAGGAAATTTCCCTGCGAAACAATTTGGGTTGAAATTTTTTTCTCTGAACAAATAAGAAAGAAAAGTATAATAATTATATCAGTATCAGTGGGGTTCTTTCAACATTTTGAAAGTCTGAAAGAGAGAAAGGAAAAGTCATGTGATTCTCCATCCACTTCACTGGCAGGTGTTTCTTCTTTGTGAAAACACCACCTCCCCACGGAACTGCTTGTATGGAATCAAGATTTCTGTGGAGTTTCCCTCTGCTCATCCTCACAGATAACCCATCACCCTGGCCGTGAGGATGAAGCTCTAGCTGGGTCACTGTCGTGTCCACGCGAGGGAACAGGCATGCAAAATGCTTCCACGTGGAGACATTATGTATGCTTATAACCTCGCAGGTATATAGGTTTTGCTTTCTTTATTGCCCCCAAATGATGCTTTTTTGCCAAAAGAAGCCTAATAGCGCAATGAAATCACAGAAATTATCACCAGGACGGACTTTACTGAGTGCTTAATCTAGACAAAGCATTGCTTTTTCAGCAAGACTTCATCCCGAAATGATGCACAATAGTGCATACAGTTTGTATTAGGTTCTTCATGGTCTGATTCCACGAACATACTGAAATCTACTGTCTTGTAAATAATTTCGTAGACAGTGAGTATCCCTTGGTACAAGCTAAAAATAATCACCAAGAATCGAATGTGTCCCGTTTTGTTGGACTGTAGGAAGGGCTGCACACACTGCTGGATCGTCCTACATGTCCATCAGGCTGGGCTGCGGTGNCCAACATGAAGTTCTTCCTTATATCTCTGGACTTGTATGTAATTCCATTTCTTATCTTGTTCTAATAATTATTTCCTATATTATGTATTTTTCATTTTATTATTTTCTGTTTTGCACTACTGAATTGTTTTACATTTTGAATATGCAATCCATTTGAAATCTAATTATATATTGTTTTATATTATCTAATTCATGTTTTGCTTCCTCCACTATTTGTAAGTCCTTTGTGTATAGGGAATATATCATTATCTTACATTTTCCATACATTAAATCTTCACTAAAATCTAATTTAATGTTTCATGGTTGAAAGGGCCTGAGGAAACATCTCATCTTACTAAGACCTTCTCATTTTTCCATTAAATTTGGTAATGATTCCACCTTCAAATGAAAAATGTGACACAAATATATGTAAAGTGTTATGAGTGAAAATTATAGCCTTGATAGTTATAAAGTTATCTACTTTATAACATTTATGAAAAGAAGTGATTGTATACCATCATCCTCCTTTGCCCAGTTATTTTTTTTTCTTAATTGAGGTATAGTTGGCTTAAAAATATTGTGTTCCTTTCAGAAGTACAACACAGTGATTCAATATTTTTATAGATTATACTCCATTTGAAGTTATTATAGGATATTGGGCTTCTCTGGTGGCTGGGCTTCCCCTGGTGGCTCAGGTGGTAAAGAATCCACTGGCAATGCAGGAGCCCTGGGTTCAGTCCCTGGGTTGGGAAGATCCCTTGGAGTAGGACATGGCAACCCATTCCATTAATCCCCATGGACAGAGAAGCCTGGTGGGCTAGAGGCTATAGGGTCTCAAAGAGTTGGACATGACTAAGAGACTAAGCACAGCACAGTACATTGGCTGTATTTCCCGGTGCNGTCCCTGGGTTGGGAAGATCCCTTGGAGTAGGACATGGCAACCCATTCCATTAATCCCCATGGACAGAGAAGCTTGGTGGGCTAGAGTCTATAGGGTCTCAAAGAGTTGGACATGACTAAGAGACTAAGCACAGCACAGTACATTGGCTGTATTTCCCGGTGCTATACAATATATCCTTGTAGCTTATTATTTAATACATAGTCGTCTGTACCTCTTGGCTTCCCAGGTGATTCAGTGGTGTAAGAATCCACCTACCCATGCAAGAAGATACAGGAGACAGGGTTTCAATCCCTGGGTCAGGAAGATTCCCTGGAAGAGGAAATGGCAACCTGCTCCAATATTCTTGCCTGGACAATCCCATGGACAGAGGAGCCTGGCAGCCTTCAGTCATAAAGTCACAAAAAATAGGATGTGAGTGAACATGCATTCTTGCTATACCTCATAATCCCCTACCTCTGTGAGTCTGCTTCTGTTTTGTTATATTCGTTTATTTTTTGTATTTCACATATAAGTGATAACAGAGTACTTTTCTTTCTCTATCTGACATTTCACTATGCGCAGTACCCTCCAGATCGATCTACGCTGTATATATTTGAATAAAATGAAAACATTAATTTGAAATGATACGTTCACCAATGTTGTTATTCTTTGGTGTGTGCAAAATTTTATTATTCCATAGTAAGCCCTGAGAGATGAAGAAAATGACCTACAACAAACCCACATTTCAAGGAAGCCATGTTGTCATTTAGTGTTAGTATTCAAGTAGTTTTGGGGAAAAAGGACTTGTTAAAAAATTCAACAACAACCCTAATCAGGTTTCTCAGTTGTGAATCTAATTTGGGTGTAAAAGTTTTGTTGATGAGATAAACAAGTTCAATCTTACATATTTCTCTTAACAACATGAAAAAAAAATGCAGGGCCTATGATAAAAGAAAAGGGGGGGGGAGTGAATAAAAGAAACTCTTTCTTATCAAAATTTCCCATTGATTTTACTTTGCTCTATCTGGTCTTTTTACTTATAAGGCAAGGCAATAGCTTTCACATCAGAACATATTTCTTCTGATGGAAGTTAAGGGAGACTGTTTGAAATAAACATCTATCCCCTAGTGAGTGCTCTGGAACTGCTGTCCCTACTGAGCATATATTACTACAAGACTTGGGATTGAGAGGAGAGCTATTTAAGATTACTATTCAAATACTCTTCTTTTCTACCAGTTGTTTATAATAATACTCAAAGCCATAGTTAATAAGTCCCAGCATAATATGCTAGCTTCTTTCTTTCAATTTTGAGGCATGGTAGCACAAGTCGATGAATGTTCTTACAATAAATAACTCAATTACTGCAAAGAAATATGTTTAATGAAAATTCTAATGATGCAAGAATGAGATGGAAGGAAAGGAAAGGACTGAAGGGACATTTGACAGTATATTAAGATAAATTTATGAGCTATTTTATTTTAAACAAATGAGCTTACAATGCTTATGGAGTTAGAATATATAATAAAATAATGGTGACATTTAAATTTAAAATTTTAGACACATTTTCAGCCAAAACTTGAGAGGGAAATTATCTTTAAATGAAAATTAAACATGTTAAAATCCTTTTGCCCCCTGATTTCCGCTATAAAATTTTAAATTCCCAGGATATAATAAATATCAGCAAAGAATTGGCAAAGTAACATTTCTCTAAAGAAGATTATCTTTTCTGATAAAGTAGTGATAATCATTCTCAAATTCATGATAAAATGTGAATATCATGTTTAAATGGTTATACTATCTTGCCAAAATAATTGTCCTAAAAATAAACATATTAATTTAACTAAACTACCACTTAGCATCTCCCCTAAACCCACCTTGTTTTGGTAATTTATAATTCTGTTTGTTGTATGTTCTTTCATTTATAAAAGAGGGGTATCTTAAAAATAAATTGGCTTATTGGGACATAAATTAAAACAAGCAAATAACCAGTCTTTAAAATGTATTTATTAGTGACCAATAGAGGGGTCTAGACCTGAACCCCCAGTGAAAGAAACTCTGACTTTTCATATAGTTTTACCAATTTCATAATTATTCTAATTCCTAGATAACCCAGATTGAGGATATAAAATTTAAAGAGAAGAGATTAGACCCCAGTGTTTTGCGGAATCTTCTGATAGGTGGTGAAAGGAACTGAAAAGAGCATGTAACAATCCCTTTTGGTGTCACTCATGACGTTGTTTTTCTTTTGGGATTCAGTAACCAAGATTTGTTTGGGCTTCCCAGGTGGCAGAGTGGAAAGTATCTGCCTGCCAATGCAGGAGATGAAAGAGACATGGGTTTAATCCTTGAGTTGGGAAGATCCTCTGGAGAAGGAAATGATAACCCATTTCAGAATCCCTGCCTGGAAAATTCCCTGGACAGAGGAGCCTGGTGGGCTATACAGTCCACAGGGTCACAAAGAGTCAGACACAATTGAGCACAACCTAGATTTAGTTATTTGGACTCTACCATGTACCATTAATCACTAACCACTTATCTTGCATCATTTTCCCTCTCAGCACATATCCAGATCTGTTACATCAAATCTTTTTAGTCATCTCTTACTCCTTATAAATAAGTTCAATGATAGTGGAGACTTTGATTTCTTCATTTAGAATACCACCAGTGTCTGTCTCAGAGTTGGTGCACAACTCATATTGGCTGACTGAGGGAATGAATGAATACACGAAGGCATGAATTACATGTGGGAATATCTTATTAAGGTCAAAGGTCTAAACCACAACCTTGTGGATGGGACATTTCTCTGAAAGAAACTGACACTTGTTGTATCATTTTGGGAAAGAAGTAGATTCTAAGGCATCAAATGAGGATTCAGGAAATTGGACAAAACAAATGTTTCCCTCTTTTGTGAAGTGAGGAATAAATTTTTATATTGAGGTTGGCGACATGGATATAGGGGATGAGCCATCCACCTTTAATCAAAGACAGTTCCAGAATGGGAAAGAAGCAGCCCCATAAAACTCTAAAAGCAATCTGGGAAAGTGTCAGGGTGNTTGGACAAAACAAATGTTTCCCTCTTTTGTGAAGTGAGGAATAAATTTTTATATTGAGGTTGGCGACATGGATATAGGGGATGAGCCATCCACCTTTAATCAAAGACAGTTCCAGAATGGGAAAGAAGCAGCCCCATAAAACTCTAAAAGCAATCTGGGAAAGTGTCAGGGTGTACAGTTAATATCATGTCACTATACAATCCAATGTCTGGCATTTCTTTCCATTCAAATGAAAATGTCAGTCTCATCTCACTTGGCTGTGGGGAAAGATCAACGTGTTTTTGCCTACCCTGAGTACAACATAATTCATGGAAAAGCACGTATCTTCCTTACTAGGAAACCAGAGTAGTAGCACTGAGAATAGAGATCACTGCTGGCAGAAAGTCCTGGAGAAGGGCATGGCAACCCACTCCAGGATTCTTACCTGGAGAATCCCATGGACAGAGGAGCCTGGCAGGCTACAATCCATAGGGTCACAAAGAGTCAGAAATGATTGAAGTGATTTAGCACACGCTCGCACTGGTAGAAAGGCAGCCTTTGTGGATAACACAGGCAATGGAAGAGGAGCAGAGGGCCTGGGGGCCGGTTCTTGAACTTGAGCAAGGCAGAGAACATTAATTTCTGGAAAGATCTGATAAGAGTGATTATCATATCAGATCTGTACACATATCAATATATTAAATATATAAAGTCATTTTAACTATATTACTTTATTTTATAAAACTAGTATACTTCATTTTATGTATAGAATGAATAGTGTCTCCTAAAACTATGGATTCATTCAATATCCAAGCATGTATTATTTAGCTCCAAATAGTAAAGCCTCTGTTCCAACAATATTATCTAAAGTTAATATTTTATCAAATAGGCATCATTGTTTGAAGTTAAGACCGGGAAAGATTATGGATGATTCACATAAATGTATCACTCTTCAGAGAAAAGGATATAAACTTTAGCTTCAGAAAAACCTGCCAAGTTTTAACACCTAGGACATGGCATAACCAGAATGAGGAATTTTCTGCAGTCATAATGCTAGCCTTGATACTAACAACTGTGACTTTCTGTCAGACCGTGCCAAGAATTTAGGTCATTACAATCTCTGCTAAGCAGCTTAAACTTTTGTTATAGAGAAAGGTTCCTATTTAAGGATTTAAGCAGGAAGTGACAGGATCACATATGCTTTTTCAAAGATCACTGGGAATCTGTGTGGAATCTATGTGAAGAACACCGGAAGACATTCAGAGGGAGATCATTAGTTATGTGGATGGTTCATCAATCTTGATGAGAAAGAGGAAGGGTCTGCAATAAGATAGCAACATGAAAGACACACAGAACTGTGGGAATGTTTTCAATCTTAAGGAAGAATAGTGGACAGCATTTAATCACATGTAAGAGGATAAGAAAAATGTGTGTGATTAGGTAAGGAAAAAAAGATGACCTACATATTTGATTTAAGCTATAAATCTTCAACCTCTGAGAAAATGCCTTGGCTCTATGAAACCATTTCCTCCTTGGAACACAGCTAGCTTACATTCTCCAGGTTTCTATGTGGTTGCCTAAGGCCATATGAGTGAATTCTACCTAATATAATTGGATGGAAATTTGTACTCCATTTTCTAACTGCCACTTGGCTGCATCCAGAAAATACAGTGGAAAACTGAGGCCTTAAAGATTAAAGAGCTAGGTTTTCGCATAATTGCAAGCCACCTCTCCATTCTGTCCTCACTCTTATGACCTGAGTGTGAAAAAGAAACAGCATTTTTTGTGTTGAAGCCTCTACATTTTTCACCATGTGTTTTATTACAACTCACCCCTTTTTTAAAAGTTGCTAAGTTCCCTAGCAATTAGAGAATGGTTATGAACTATAGAACAACACTACATATTATGTGTAATGTATTACAGATTTTTAATGATTAATGGTGCTAGTGGCAAAGAACTCACTTGCCAGTGCAGGAGATGTAAGAGATACAGGTTCAATCCCTGGGTCGGGAAGATCCCCTGACATAGGAAATGGCAACCCACTCCAGTATTCTTGCCTGGAAAATTCCATGGGCAGAGAAGCCTGGCAGACTGCAGCCTCTAGGGTCCCAAAGAGTGGGATATGACTGAAGCAACTTAGCACACAATGCTTAATATGACTGTCTACTACTTATTCCATGGTATGGGCTTATTTTTTCAATTAATTATTTTTGGTGTCTTTATAAAATTCTGAGTTAAAAGATCTTTCCTTCTATCTTTTATGAGGAAGATTTGAACTAGGTGAATGCAGCTGAGAACTCTGGAGGCTGGACTGAGTAGAGCAGCTAAACTGCAGGTTACTTATCTGCTAGTTATATTCATGAGCTAAATTGTTACCTAGCATGAGTGAGTGCTCAGTTGTGTTTGACTCTTTGTGATCCTAGGGACTGTAGCCCGCCAGGCTCCTCTGTCCATGGGACTTTCTAGGCAAGAACACTGGAGTGGGTTGTCATTTTCTCCTCCAGGGGATCTTCCTGACCCAGGGATCGAAACCACATCTCTCATGTCTCCTGCACTGCAGGCAGATTCTTTTCCTCTTGAGCCACTGGGGAAGCCCAAATTGCTACCTAGAGACAACTACTATTCTTTTTGATGTATTTTTGCAACTTACTTGATTATATGTGGCTGGTTTTATTATAATTCTTCCATTGTTTGTTTAATATTTACAAAATAATATTTCATTATAAGTCAAATAATATATCATTTTTTCTATGCATGCTGATATTTGAATGCATTTGTTTGCTGTAGACAATTTGCAATCTTTGATTAACTTGAAGGCTGTTATATTTTCATATATCTAAATTCTTTTAAGATCCATCCTAAGTGTCACACAGAATCCATACAAATTATTTTTTTGAGACCCCTTGAACTGAGAATTTCCAACTATTGGTCAAGAAGGGGAAATTCCAACTATTAATAAAAATATCACAATCTGTGTGACATCTTTTATAGTCCGATATTTTGAACTCTTTTACTGTATGTCTCTAGTCATTCAGTCATGTCCAGTTCTTTTGAGACCCTTGGACTGTAGCCTGGCAGGTTTCTAGGTCCATGGGATTTTCCATGACAGACAACAATACTGGAGTGGGTTGCCATTTCCTATTCCAAGGGGTCTTCCCAATCCAGGGATCGAACACTCATCTATTGTGTCTCCTGCATTGGCAAGTGGATTCTTTATCACTGAGCCACCTGGGAATCCCTATTCTTTCACTAAGTGTTCTCAAAAGAATCTTTCATTTGGTCTTCAATTCCTTAAAGAATAACATGCAGATACAATTGGCAAAAATGATCATTTTTCCAATGTAAAAGGGATTAACAGTAGTACAGCAAAAATTCAGTAAATCCCAGTTAAACTAGAATTTACTTCATTAGGTTTTCAGTTCCTACTGTGTAAAAGGCACAATTTCTAAGTTTCACAATCATTAACAAGTATATCTTTATTTTTAAAATGGCCTAATCTTATTTTATAGAAATTCTATAAAATAAGGGTATCCTATTAAGTAGAATTATTTTAGTGATGTATTTGAAACAACACTAAAAACGTGTTCAGTCTTTCAGCTGGTCTGTCCAAAGAACACTTACCACATACACCAGGTTATTAAATTTAAAATTCATGTTGCTATCCAAAAAGTTCCTTTTCTTAGAATACATATCAAGCATTTATAGAAGATGGTGAGTTAGTGTAATATTCTATTAGTTTATCAAGAAATGTAATATTTACTAAATCCTTTGATGTGTCCCCAGATGTTTATTTAATTTCAAAACTTATTTATCATTTAAAGACAGAGATATTAGTAATTAATATGGATTTAATTCCTCAGTAAAAAAGAAAACTAACAAATTCTGTATTGACTAACATAAAAATTTACTCATATAGGGTTCTACAAGGTTACTTTCATACAGGAACTATGTAAGCTAAGCCAATTTTTATTCCAACTGACAATGACTTGTATCAGTCAATAGGTGCTGGCTTGCCAAACTTTTCTCTCTATAGTTTTATAAAAATGTGGCCAAATTCTAACAATTCCTGGAAAACTTAAGACATCTTTAACAGTATGAACAGATTTAGTACTACATTTGCAACTAAAACGTATAGTGTTTCACAATTTTTGCAGAAGCTCAAAACTGCACTTTGAGCACAGAGCCTACCTTTATTGGATATCATTTAGATTTTGGCTCTCTAGTGGTTAACGTTCTTGAAATACATGGAAATTTCAACCTTTTTCTCAGTTTCAAATTTGAATAATGAATATTCAATTTTTATACTTAAAATTATTATTGAATGAAATTATACTGAAAAGGTAGTGATCAACCACCTTCCAGTAGTTTAAACGTTTCCATTAAATTCAGGAGGAAAATAGCTCTTATATCACAGCTCAGTTAAATGGAAATATTTTCTTTATCTAGTTTTTTTTTTTTTTCCCCATTTTTGGCTTGGATTGGTGACTTTGTTCATACTCAAGAGGCTAAAGTAAGCCTAAGGAATCACATATGAGAAAAACATGGTTATTTAGCATCACAGAAGTAATGTTTTTGAAGACTATTTGGAAGTCTTAGCAAGAGCCACTTTACTGTTTTGGTGGAAGTGACTGCAACGGTTCTACTGGAGATAGTGATCCTGAGATAGTGAGTGTATAAACTGAGGTGTTTTATCTCCTTCACAGAAAAATTTCATTAAAGAATAGCTTTCTTCACTTTCTTCCTCACCGCTTTTTTTTTTTTTTTTTGTACCCATCACATGTGACCTACTATCTCTGGCTTTTCCTTCTCTACTAGACATCTAAATATGAGAGTTCACTGTCTTAGCCTTCTTGAACTCTGTAACAAAACCACAGACTGAGTGGCTTAAACTACAAACATTAATTTCTCACCATCCTAGAGGCGAGGGGTTGAGATCAGGGGCCAGCTGGTCAGGTCTTCTGAGAGACTTCTTCCTAGCTTCCTCATATGGCAGAGAGGGAAAGAGAGTTCTGTCTTTCTTTTCTTATAAAGACATTAATTTAATCATGAGGGCTTCATCTTTTTGGCATATCTGCTTCCCAAAGGCTCCATCTTCAAATACTATCACACGAGGGCTTCAACATGTAAATTTGGGGTAGGGGATACAAATATTCAGCCCATACTGTGCCCTGCTTTTGTGATCCCTTTATTTTCTCTGTTGATATTTTCTTTCTACAGAGTTGCATGTATTCCAGAAAGAGAGTAATTGCTTTATAATGTTGTGTCCGTTTCCACCATACAGCAATCTGAATGAGTCATAAGCCATATGACTTATGACTCCTCCTACCCCCTCCTCTTCCCACCCTTCTAGGTCATCACAAAGTGCCTGACTGGGCTTCCTGTGTTATACAGCAGCTTCCCATTAGCTAGCTATTTTACACATGGTAGTATATATATATATATATATATATATATATATGTCCATATCTTTATATTTAAATGTTCACTCTGAATTTATAAATCCTGGCCATTCATTTAAACTTCAGAACTAGATTTCCAATTACCTTAAACTTAATATAATCTGTGTTAAGTTTCCTGCTTTTGTTTTCTTACTGCATCTTTGCATCTCAGTCACAAATGGAGTCATGTACCTATTGACTCAAGCCAAAAGCTTAACAATTATTCCTAGATCTACATTACATTTCATATCCGACACTCCAAGAGGTCACTTCTAAATCCAAAACACATTCTAAATCCTTCTGCTTCTCTACACTTACTCTAGTACCTCCCTAGTTTAATAGTAACTCTAGTTTCCTAACAAGCTCTATGGTTTCCTACTTGATCTTGCTTCTATTATTTTTTCCTTAGCGTCCATAACCACAAAACATCCAAGTAAGGCTAAAAAGCTAATTATATTATTTGACTCCCCTCTTTAAAACCATCCCGTGTCTTCCCAATTGTAAGTAAAATCAACACTCCTCACCTTGGTCTACAAAGGCCTCTGTGATCTGGCTTCTGCTCAGCAAGCTGACTTTTCTCATGTTCCACATTGTATACATCTGTCATTCATGCTGGACTTCTGTTTTTCAAATATATCAAATTTCAGCCTTGTTTGGGGTCTTCACACTTACTGTGGAGCTAGTGAGTGTCCAGAGCACTCTGACCCAGATTATCATGCAGCCCAATATTAGCATTCAATTCTCAAACATTATTCCTTTCAATGGAATCTTCACAAACTGTTCCAATCTAAAATTGACCTTTAAGTCAACATCTATCTTTTATCTTCCATTTATCATTCTATGACCCCTGATTAGCTATCATTTTCTTTCATTATTTGCATGTTTATTTCTCCACATTTCTATAATTTTAGACTTCAGAACACACATAAGACATGCACTGCTCCCCCTCAAAATCTGTAGAACAATGGAACAAATCAATGAGCATTATATACCTACTTGTGAACATATGTCAAGGGAGGTTTCCTCTGTTTTTTAGAGCAACATTTATAGCAGGATTTATTTGAGATGTTTATACAATGAAGGAATCGGTGGAAAGTAAGTTGAAGATCCTGGAAAGGGTAAAGATAAGAGCCTGGAGGGAGTGAGGAAACATTCAATGATTAGCAGTGGAAGGACCAGTATGTATTTCTTCATAGGACTAAGAAAGAGGTAGATAAAGAAAAGCTTCAGTGCAGATGAGTATATTGTCAATACTGTGATCAATATATTGTTGTCAATATTGTGAACTTCCAGCAGGAGAAGCTGATGCATGAGGCAAACTTCTTCCACTCTTCGCTGGCTCTTTATTTGGAAACAAGAAGCAGAACTTTAAAGAAGGATAAAGGAGAAGAGAGAACATCAAAGGACTGTTTGCTCTGATGAAACTCTGCTCTTATCTTTAACAACAGTTTATTTGGATATTTAATGAAATATGCTGGTTGGAATCTCTGTTTTGATTCCAACCAGGTAGACATATTACTCACTCTCAGCTCTCTCCAGTTATATTTCTGCTAAATTTCCCTCTTTTCATATCCTTATTAATCTTATCCAGAATATCTTTGATGCTTTTCAATACTGATTATTATTCTTATCAAACATTCTTTTCAAACTACTTACTTCTGATTCATTAGATACTACCTGTTTCCTCGCTGTATTATGGGATTTTCAAATGAAGCAATCCATATGCTCACTTGACTCATTGAAAAGGGGACATTTTTCTTTGAATCCATTGTTGACAATTCAGAGCATTATGATGGATAGAGAAACATTGTTTTAACTGTGTAGTTTCCATGGAGGGGGAAATGCTAATAGTAAAAGGAGAATTTGCCAATAATTAGCAAATGGTAGGCCAAACAGAAGTCATCCACTGTGTGACAGTTGAAGAAAAGAGATAAGGGGGCTGCTGGGACAGTGCAGAGTTAATCACAGTGAGGTGCCATCAAGTGTGGTGATCTTCAGTTTAACAACAATTTGCACTTAACGATGGTACAAAATTAAACACATAAAATCGCTTCTCTTAGTTGACAAGTCGCACTAATTTTTTTTTTTTAGTTTTTTATTTTTTAATACTTTTAGAATCCCAGCATAGATCATTATTTGCAAAGAAGGAACTTACAAGGTTTTCAGTGTTACTCACCCCTATATTCATTCTTATATCAGAGAACCCCTACCACATCTGCTTTTGGATCATATATCGAGCTCATAAAACTTTGCATGTAAAAATGATATGCCCATCATCAGTGTCTGCCTACAAATCATGGCCAAGTAGCCCAAAGCAAATAGTTTGCAGTAATAAGTGCTTTTGTTTTCAAATAAAAGAATAATCAAACTATACTAATCAATCTACCACTTTCCTTCTCCTGGCTTTCCTGAAAGGCTCTCAATGGAAGGACTTTGGAAGAGTTGGCCTCACTATAGACCAAGAAGAGTTGTGTGTGTATCAGTCGCTCAGTCTTGTCAGACTACTGATGTGAACGTGTTGTTTAGTTGCTCAGCTGTGTCCAATTTTGCAACCCCATGGACTGTAGCCCACTAGGCCCCTTTGTCCATGGGATTCTCCAGGCAAGAATACTGGAGTGGGTTGCCATGCCTTTCTCCAGGGTATCTTTCTGACCCAGGGATCGAACCCAGGTCTCCTGCATTGTAGGCAGATTCTCTACCAGCTGAGGTACCAGGGAAGTCTGGTAAATTTGATTTTAGGGGGAAAAAATGACAAACTTCTTATTCTTTTCATTGTACGTGGAGGTATAAGATGTGTATAAATATATATACTTACATTTTTATTGCTAAAATAGTGAATGTTTTACTGTTAGATCTATTAAAAATAAATTACTGGGATATTGTTTCATTTATAATATTCTCAAAAGGTTCTAGAATCATATAATGGTATTTTTTTTAATTGCAGTTTTCCTTTAGTAATTTATTATAATCGCTAATCATTAAGCAATTTAAAAGCTACTATTTAATAAACAGTAATAAAAAGCCATACATAGATCATCACACTCAATTTCCCACATCATCCAGAAAATTAAATACCATTATTGACATTGTGTAGGTGTGGAAACTAATGCTTGTACAGGTGATGTAAGTGGCTCAAGTGTGAAGGGCAAATTAGTACCAGCAATTCCAGTTATTCTTGAATGCAATCTGATTAATATTTATTACCTTAATCACAATACTACATTGACAGTGCTATTATTAACTATCTTATGTTATATTTTAATATTGATACTCTCCACAAGATTGTGACAATTAAGTAGTTTTAAATGATACAACTGGCATATGAGAGTCTCATATTCCTAAAGGGCACAATGCTATAATTTTGCTTAGATCTCCAAATTTTGTAAAAAAATCATCTGTACTTCCAACAAATATGCACTTCCTTGCTGGTTATATGAAATATTTTACTGTAATAACATCTCATAAGTCCTTTAAAATTTAGATGAAAAATAGATTATACTTAATAATACAGAGATGAAATATATAACATTAACACCAAACTGTGTTTCATATTAGTTTTGCTCATGGGTACATATGNAAGATTGCTGGGAGAAATATCAGTAACCTCAGATATGCAGATGACACCACCCTTATGACAGAAAGTGAAAAGGAACTAAAAAGCCTTTAGTGAAAGTGAAAGAGGAGAGTGAAAAAGTTAGTTTAAAGCTGAACATTCAGAAAACAAAGATCATGGCATCTGATCCCATCACTTCATAGCAAATAGATGGGGAAACTGTCAGACTTTATTTTTTGTGCTCCAAAATCACTGCAGATGGTGACCGCAGCCATGAAATTAAAAGACGCTTACTCCTTGGAAGGTAAGTTATGACCAACCTAGATAGCATATTCAAAAGCAGGGACATTCCTTTGNTTCATAGCAAATAGATGGGGAAACTGTCAGACTTTATTTTTTGTGCTCCAAAATCACTGCAGATGGTGACCGCAGCCATGAAATTAAAAGACGCTTACTCCTTGGAAGGTAAGTTATGACCAACCTAGATAGCATATTCAAAAGCAGGGACATTCCTTTGACAACAAAGGTCCGTCTAGTCAAGGCTATGGTTTTTCCAGTGGTCATGTATGGATGTGAGAGTTGGACTATGAAGAAAGCTGAACACCAAAGAATTGATGCTTTTGAACTGTGGTGTTGGAGAAGAGGTTCTTGGACTGCAAGGAGATCCAACCAGTCCACTCTAAACGAGATCAGCCCTGGGCGTCCTTTGGAAGGAATGATGCTAAAGCTGAAGCTCCAGTACTTTGGCCACCTCATATGAAGTGTTGACTTATTGGAAAAGACTCTGATGCTGGGACAGATTGGTGGCAGGAGAAGAAGGGGACGACAGAGGATGAGATGGCTGGATGGCATCACTTACTTGACGGACGTGAGTCTGAGTGAACTCAGGGAGTTGGTGATAGACAGGGAGGCCAGGCTTGCTGTGATTCACGGGGTCGCAAAGAGTCAGACACGCCTGAGGGACTGAACTGAACTGAAGAAGCCTCAGATCGATAGGGTCTGATACTGGGGATGCTAGCAGCTGTCACCCTGACTTATGTCCCACTCCCTAGTTGAGAAGAATGAATTTGCATTGGCCATTATATGTGGAAATTCTGTCTGTGCCACTTATCTTTCCAAGACATAGAAGCTAGAGCCACACAAATCCATTAAGATAACAAACATAGAGGCAGATTCAGTAACATTGTTTCCTGCAAACAGTTTCCTGATACCAGCAAGGGAACATGTATCTCATGAGTTCAGTGATACAAGAGTGGAAATTCTGAGACTTATATCATCTCTAATTGTGAGAGACCACAATGCAAGTCAACATATAATACATCCCTAGAGAGAGGGCAACCCACTCCAGTACTCTTGCCTGGAGAATTCCTTGGACAGAAGAGCTTTGTGGGCTACAGTCCATGGGGTCTCAGAGTCAGACACAACTAGGTGACCGATCCACACACACACACACAAAGAGAGAGCAAGGTGGCTCTCTAAAGTCATTCATTTATACCCAGCGCCACATTGTTACTCCCCTCTACACTCTCTACATAATAGGTCCTCTTTAAGGACCTTTCTTTAATCTCAGGAAAAACACTTCATTTTTTTCCAGTAATGTTATCTGCTCAAAGTCTCAATATACATTAATTGATCTCACACTTAATTCGAGGCAATACAGTAACAGGTTAGTATGGAAGGGATGCTCCCAAGAAAGCATTTTAAGACAAAATTTGCCTCTACCATATTCTCAACCACTCCCTTTAACTCACGCCTTTTATTCTGGCTTCTTGGAAGAAGTTGTGAAGATTTTTTTTAATAAAAGCAAAGTAAACATTTGAAAATATTTTCAAAATATATCATTAAAAATCACAACAGCATAAAGCAGGAAAAAGAAAGTTTCATTTTAAAATCATTTTTAAGGCAATAAGTACAAGGAAAGATATGTCAGAAAATGATACTGTCAATTATACTTCAAAAATTGTATTAATTTCTTTTTAAATAATGGATTAAATTGGTATTCTCTACTTAAATCATTTATAGCACAATATAAACATTATATTATTCCCTATTTATATGTGTAACATATATATATATTATTTATGCCCCAAATAACATGTCTTAAAATCATTTTTATATTCTGCTAGCATTCTAACGTTCAGAGTATGTTGTGTGCATCATGTTCTTAATCACTGAACATGGAGGTTAGGGATGCTGACCTACTAAGCACCTATAATTTCATCAGCCATACAAATCCATAGTTCCTCTGTATCTGCAGGTATTCTACCAACTGCCAATCTTTTAGTAAGATCTTTTTTACCTTTGGAAAAAAAAATCAATGAATAAGTGGATGCTAGCAGTTCAAACCCCTGTTGTTTAAGGGTCAACTGTATACTAATTAGCAAAATGTGACATATCAAATGTGGTAATTTAGGCCTCTGTATTTACTAAGCATTGATTTGCTATAAGACTGGGGAAAGGTATATTGAACTACAGTATATATAGTATATATATATATATATATATATATAGTATATATAGTAGTATAGGGCAATGATTATCAATTTGATGCTTCTGCAATGATTATCAATTTGATGCTTCAAGGAGAGGGCTACATCAAAATAGTCCGTATCATGGAAGACTCATATTAAACAAATATATGCTGAAGCACACTTCATGTTCTTCAAAGTTTTTGTCACTGCCCAGTACACAGTGCATATTTTTACCTGTTTATAGTCTGACACTCTCTTTATAATATTACCTCCACCAGGACGACAGGGGTTTCTCCTGTCTTGTTCACTATCCTACCGCCAGCACTTACAGCAGAGATATGCACAGTAGACATTCAGTCCTTGATGGAGAAACAAATAAATTAATAAATTGTGTGCTAACAACTTATCCTTTCAGGCCTCCCACACTCTGATTTTAATTTACTTTTCCTGTTTTAGCGCAACCTAAATTATAGCCAAATTCCAATCACTTTTTTTTTTCCTGAAGCTGTTGTTTTATCTCTATGACTTGACTATATTACAGGCATACTTCAATACTTCATTTACAGTGCTTTGCAAATACTGTCGTTTTTGTTATTTCCTTTCCAAACTGAAGGTCTGTGGCAACCCTGTGTGGAGCAAATCTATTGACACCCTTTTTCCCAACACCATTGCTTACTTTGTGCTCTGTGTTACACTTTGGTAACTCACATCACTTTAAACTTTATTATGTTTGCTATAGGGATCTGTGATCAGTGATCTTTGATGTTACTACTGTAATTGTTTTGGCTCCACAACCTGTGTCTATGTAAGTGAGCAAACTTAATAAACATTGTGAGTGTTCTGACTATCCTACCAATCAGCTGTTTTGCCATATCTTTCTCCTGCCCATCTCCCTCTCTCTAAGTATTCAAGTGAAAGGAATGGTCGAATGGTCTCACATCTCTCACTTTAATCAAAAGCAAGAAAAGATCCAACTTAGTGAGGAAGGCATGTAGAAAGCTAAAATAGACTGCAAGTGAGGCTCTGGTGTCTAATAGTCAGCTGCGTTGTGAAGAAAAAGGAAACTATTGAAGGAAATTGAAAGTTCTATTCCAATAAACACAAGGATAACAAGAAAGCAAAATAACCTAACTATAGATATGGAGGAAATCTTAGTGGTCTACATCAAACATCAAACAAACCACAACACTCCTTTAAGCCAAAGTGAAAGTGAAAATTGCTCAGTCATGTCCAACTCTTTGTGACCCCATGGACTATATAGTCCATGGAATTCTCCAGGCCAGAATAAGTGGATGGCCATTCTCTTCTCCAGGGGATCTTTCCAACTCAGGGATTGCACCTAGCTCTCCTGCACTGCAGGCAGATTCTTTACCAGCTGAGCCTAACCCATATTAAGGCCCTAATTCTCTTCAATTCTATGAAGGCTCATAGAGGAGAGGAAGCTATAAGAGAAAAATTTTCAGCTAGTAGAGGTTTAAGTGAGATTTAAGGAAAGCAGCAAATGCTGATGTAGAAGCTGCATCAAATTATTTAGAAGATACAGCTAAGATAATTAATGAAGGTAGCTACACTAAATAACCGATTTTCAATGTAGACAAACCAGCTTTATATAAGAAGGAGATGTCATCTATGACTTTCACAGCTAGTGAGGAGAAGTCAATGTTTGACCTCAAAGCCTGAAAGGCCAGGCTGTCTTTCTTGTTAGGAGCTAAAGCAGCTGGTGACTTGAAGTTGAAATCAACGTTCACTTACCATTTCTAAAATGCTGGGGCCCTTCAGGATTATGCTACATCTACTCTTCCTGTCCTGTATCAATGGAAGAAGCAGTCCAAGATGTGGACAACATATCTGTTTACAACATGATTTGCTGAATATTTTAAGCCCACTGTTGAGACCTATTGCTTACGGAAAAGATTTCTTTCAAAATATTACTATTCTTTGACAATGTTCCTGGTCACTCGTGAGCTCTGATGAAGATATACAGTGTGATTAATATTGTTTTCATGCCTGCTAACACAAATATGTTCTGTGGCCCATGGATCAAAGAGTAATTTAAAATATTGCAATACTGTAGTGGGTAGCCATTCCTTTCTCCAGGGAATCTTCCCAACCCAGGGATCTAACCCAGGTCTCCTGCATTGCAGACATTCTTTACCTTCTGATCCACCAGGGAAACCCAGTATAAAAATTACATGACATTATTAAATAAATACATTTCATACAGCTCATAGCTGTCATAAATAGTACTTCCCTGAGCAAAGTTAACTGAAAACCTTCTAGAAAGTATTCACAATTTCTGATTCCATCATCATTTGTGGCTCATGGGAAGAGGTCAAAATATCAACATTAATAAGAATTTGCAGGAAGTTGATTCCAGCCCTCACAGATGACTTTGAGGCATTCAACACATCAGTGAAGGGAGTCATTGAAGATGATTGTGAAGCAGAAAAAGAACTAGAATTGGAAGCAGAGCCTGATGATATGAGTGAATTGCTGCAGTCTCATGAAAAGACTTCCACAGATGAGGAGTTGCTTTTTACATGAGCAAAAAAAGTGGTTTCTTGAGCTGGGCTTTACTTCTGGTGAAGATACTATGAAGATTGTTGAGATGACACTGAAGGATTGTGAATATGACGTAAGTTTAGTTGATAAAGCAGCAGAAGAGTCTGAAAGGATTGACCCCAACTTTGAAAGAAGTTCTACTATGGGTAAAGTGTTATCAAACAGCACGGCATGCTAGAGAGAAATCATTCATGAAAGGAAAAGTGAATTGATACAGCAAATTTCATTGTTGTCCTATGTCAAGAAATTGCCACCCTAACCTTCAGCAACCAACCCACTGCCATTAACACCAAAGCAAGACCTTCCAGCAGAATAAAAAAGGTTACTGAAATTTCTATAGGCTCAGATGATGGTTACCAGCTTTTAGTAGCAAATTGTTTAATTAAGCCATGCACATTTGGGGGGCATAATAATATTACACACTTAATAGACTACTGTATAGTGTAAACATCAATTTTATATGCACTGGGAAACCAAAAATTTCCTGTGACTTGCTTAAACTTAGATTCATAATAAAATTCCAGCTCCTCTATTTACTGTGTGTCCTTGGGCAAGTTACTCTGTTTCCTTACATAAGAAATGATATTACTAACTTCATCTGTTTATTATAAAAATTTAATTAGATAAACTGTGAAACTCTTAGAATAGTACCTGAAACATAATACGTTTTGACTTTCCTTGTATCAATAGCTTTAAAAGTGCTTGTTCATGACCCTTATCAGTGTACCCAGTTTGAGGACAAGAAATAAGACAATTTATTTTAATCTTCATTATTTACCATGACGTTCTTAACATGGCTGGGTGATTAATAAACAAGTGTTTCTTTATTGTGCTGAATATTAAAAACAGTACTTCCTTTCAGTAATAAGTCCATTCAATATACATGAAATGGTTTCATAGATTTCAAATACATAGATAACTTTTTCATATAGAAAAACTGAAGACTTGAGAAGGTAAACTATTAAATACACAAAGCTTTCTCTCAATTACTGAAAATTTTCACTTGCATATGATATATTTTATTTCTAAGAACTTGCAAAGCTATTTCCACTTAATGCTAAATAAGAGTACCTCAATATTTTTTGTTCACTCAAAATAATGTATCTGTTATAACATTTTCAATTCTCAATGGAATAACTTGTAAATAACTTTGCTTTGTTTTCAGAAATTCTGCTAACATCATAGCAGACATGCTATAGGTAGAATGGGTGTGAGTGGGTGTGAGTTTATTCAGTGTTGTCTAAACTGGTTATGAAAACAATTGTCTAGTGTTATGTGAGAAAGGATTTCATCTATTCTGCTAGCTTTTGTAAATAACACATTTTCAAATACTTCACATACTACAGAATAGGAAAAAAAGTCTCACGAAGGATATTTTAAAGAAAGAACTGAAGGCAAGACATGTCGAACTCATTCATGCATGTATACATTGTTACATTTATAATCAAACACTTCTTGAATGTCTGTAAGTATTGCTGGCAACATTGAAAAAGTAAAAAAAAAAATATGAGTTAGTAAGTGAAAAATTCCTCTTGATACTATTTGGTTTGGTAACTAGATAAAATTTAAATATAATGAAGTAATAAAATAGAGGCAAATTCAAGAGCTGTGAAGACAATGGTGAATGGACTGATAAGGTAGTCAATCTATCATCTGAGGAATAGAGAATGATTAGGAAAGATATGATAATGGAAATTATATCTTACTAGCTTTTAAAAGCTGTAGTATATTTATACAGTGGAATACTAATCTGCCATGGAAGAAGAATGAAATAATGCCAATTGCAGCAACAAGGATGAGCCTAGAGATTATCATACTAAGTGAAGTAGGTTAGAAAAAGAAAGATAAATACCATATGGTATCATTCATATATGGAATCTAAAAAAAAAATGATACAAAAGAACTTATATACAAAATAGAAACAGACCTCAGGCATAGAAAACAAATTCATGGCTTCCAAAGGGGAAGGAGGGGAGGGATAAATTGGGAGTTTGGGATTAACACATATATGCTATTATGTGTGAAACAGATAACCAACAAGGACCTACTGGAAAGCATAAGGAACTATACTCATTATTTTGTAATAACCTATAAGGGAAAAGAATTGAAAAAAGTATATGTGTGTGTGTGTGTGTGTGTGTGTATATTCTTATTTAGAATATATGTTCAGTTTAGTTCAGTCGCTCAGCCCTGTCTGACTCTTTGCGACCCCATGAATCACAGCACACCAGGCCTCCCTGTCCATCACCAACTCCTGGAGTTCACTTAAACTCACATCCATCGAGTCAGTGATGCCATTCAGCCATCTCATCCTGTGTTGTCCC
>SJYA01001813.1:117542-164252 GCA_006410615.1 Neotragus moschatus
CTGAGTCACCTTGCTGTAAACCTAAAATTAACAAACCTTTTAAATCAACAATATTTTAATTAAAAAATAATGCACAAATTATGGGGGTAATTAATGGGGAAAAGCATGCAGACATGAACATTTGTAGTGGATTTAGGAAACTGTATATTTGAGGCTACCAAGAAAGTGAGGAGAAACTAAGCTGCAGACATGATCAGAGACAAATAGAAAACATTTTCAATGCAATGACCAATAGATATGTGGATATTCTAGGATTCCGATGGGATTCCTGATTCTCAAAATTTTAATCAATCCCGACACAGATTAGAGTAATAAAGTGAAGAATCACACTCTTCTGAACCTAAAAGTGTAAACCAAAGGTAGAAGATTCCAGAGGAATTATTTAGAAGACTTGACACACAGAAGTGATGCCAAAGCTCCCTTCAAGAACGTTACAGATTTGAAGGACCACGGAAGAGAGAGCAGGGGAGGGAAAAGGGGAGGACTAGAAGGAAGAAGAAGAAGACAACAGGCAGGAACTGTATTCTCCGAAACTTACTCAGAGCCATCAGGTAAGACCTGCAGGTGGTAGTTAGGTCAACTGAGAGTCACATTTAAAGTATATTTTGGTCACTCTCAAGAATTTATTTGGGGAAAAAATGCCTCAGTTTGGGTTTACTTTTCTTGAAACAGATGTAGAGCTTTCTTTGTATTATCTTGTCATGAACAGCTTTTCTTTTAATGTACTTCATGTAGGCTTCTTTTTTTCTAAAATGGCCTCAGAATTTAACTTATTTCAATTAAAATTCTATATCAAAATTTTAATTTTGGAAGTAAAAATAGTGTCATATTATTCTTAAAGCTTTTTATTTTCTCGCACGTAATTTTGGAAAATGAATGTGTGTGTCTATGATTTACAGTTTTTTCAGAGACAACCTTCACTTTGCACTTTCATGTAGACTTTTCTTTCAAGTATTTTGCCAGTTCTGGTATTTAAATCAAAATGTAAATGTTTATATTAACATAAAATTATTCTTTGTGGCTACAGTTCTATGAATTCACTCTTATGCAAATACACATGTAACTACCAATCAAATAAAGGATACAAAAGTTACATTACTCCTGATTCAAAACCTTTTATTTTATTCCTCTGTTTTCTCACTATATTCCATCCTTCAGTTCAGTTCAGCTTAGTCACTCAGTCGTGTCTGACTCTTTGCGACCCCATGAATTGGAGCACGCCAGGCCTCCCTGTCCATCACCAACTCCCAGAGTTCATTCAAACTCACGTCCATCGAGTTGGTGATGCCATCCAGCCATCTCACCTTCTGTCATCCCCTTCTCCTCCTACCCTCAATCCCTCCCAGCATCAGTGTCTTTTCCAATGAGTCAACTCTTCGCATGAGCTGGCCAAAGTACTGGAGTTTCAGCTTTAGCATCAGTCCTTCCAAAGAACACCCAGGACTGATCTCCTTTAGAATGGATTAGTTGGATCTCCTTGCAGTCCAAGGGACTCTCAAGAGTCTTCTCCAACACCACAGTTCAAAAGCATCAATTCTTTGGTGCTCAGCTGTCTTCATAGTCCAACTTTCACATCCATACATGACCACTGGAAAAACCATAGCCTTGACGAGATGGACCTTTGTTGGCAAAGTAATGTTTCTGCTTTTCAATAGGCTATCTAGGTTGGTCATAACTTTTCTTCCAAGGAGTTAGCATCTTTTAATTTCATGGCTGCAGTCACCATCTGCAGTGATTTTGGAGCCCCCCAAAATAAAGTCTGACACTGTTTCCACTGTTTTCCCATCTATTTGCCATGAAGTATGGGACCAGATGTCATGATCTTAGTTTTCTGAATATAGAGCTTTAAGCCAATTTTTTCACTCTCCTCTTTCACTTCCATCAAGAGGCTTTTTAGTTCCTCTTCACTTTCTGCCATAAGGGTGGTATTATCTGCATATCTGAGGTTATTGATATTTCTCCCGGCAATCTTGATTCCAGCTTGTGCTTCTTCCAGCCCAGCGTTTCTCATGATGTAGTCTGCATATATACTATGTCAATCATGGTGTTTTCCACAAACAAATTTTCATCTTTTTAGAGATATACATAAAAACACGAGGATTATGACTTTCTGATACTAAGTTTATTTGTTCAATATAAGGTTTTAAGACTCATCCAACATTCTGTCTGAACAAACATCAGCTCTTATAAGTTCCTAATTGCTTAGTAGGCTTCTAAAATACCAGTGTACCATAGTTTGCTTATTTATTCAACCACTGAAGTATATCCAGGTTGTTTCCACATTTGACAGTTATGACTAGAGCTGCTACAAACATTCATGTATAAGTTTTTGTGTGAACCTGAGTTTTTATTTTTCTGGGGTAAGCAGCAAAGAGTGAGATTTCTGGGCTTACGATAAGTTAATATTAGTACTAAACATAAAATAGCTACCAAAATTCTCTTCTAGAGTGGTTGTACATACTGCATCCCCTCAAGCAATGTGTGAGAATTCTTGTTGCTTCTTATCCTCATCAGCACTTAATATTATTAATTTTTAAAGTTTACCCATTCTAATAGGTGTGCAGTAATATTTCATGATTTTTATATTTTCTTAATGGTTTTGATTTTGAATATCTTTTCATATGTTTATTTGACTTCCAAATGTCTTCATTGGTAAAACATCTATTCAAGTCATTTGCCCTGTGAAATTTGATTCAATTGCATTTTGAGATTTCTTTATATATTCTAGACACAAATCATTTATCAGATATATGGTCTGAAAATACTTTTGCTTTTTCTATGGTCTATCTTTAACAGAGCAAATGTTTTTAATTTTGGTGAGACTTACTCTTTTTTTTTCTTTTTCTTTTCCTTTACAAACTTTCTTTAGGTATGAGGTCTAAGAAGTCTGAACTCCAGGTCATGAAGATGTCTTTCCAAGTTTTCTTCTAAAATTGCTAATGTTTTGTTTGTATGGGTAGATCTACAATCACATCTGAGCTCAGTTTTAAGATGCAGACTTTGGTTCATTGTTTATTTTTCTTTGGATGTGGATACCCAAATGTACCAAAACTATTTACTGAAAGGCCTAACTTTTCTTCATGGAATTGCCCTTGTATCTTTGCCCAAAAAAATGACACATATGAGTGGGTCTACTCCTTGGATTATCTTCTCTGTTTCAAAAAAATGGCATATATAAGTGGGTCTATTTCCTGGATTATCTTCTGTTTCATTGATTTCTTCTCTGTTTCATTTATATGTCCATCCCTTTGATAATACTATACTGTCTTTATTATTATACCTTTATAGTATTTTTGAAATAAAAAATGCAAGTTTCTTATTTTGTTATTCTAATTTTCCTTGAGAGTTCTTCCTTGACTTCTGGATTGTTTAGAAGTGTTTTCTAAATGCCTAAATATTTGGTTAATTAGATTTTCTCCATTATGGATTTTTAATTCAATTCCATTATGATCACAATATGTTATGCATGATTTTAATTCTTTAATATTTGTTGAAGTTTTTTAAAATCAGGATATGGGCTATTTTGGTGAATGTTCCATGTGTACTCAGAAAGATTGTGTATATTGCTCTAGTTGGGGGGAGGGTTCTATAAATATCAGTTTGAATCAATTGGTTGATAATGCAGTTTAGTTCTTCTATATTCTTGTCCACTTTTGCTCTATTTTTTCTATTACTGTATTACCAATTACTGAAAAAAGAGCGCTGAAGTCTCTGTAATTCGGAATTGTCTGTCTTTGCAGTCGTGTTAGTGTTGCAGTTTGTGGTTGTTTTGAAGCTCTGCTTTCCTCAAAATATGATTTAAGGTTGTTTCATCTTCATATATAATGTCCCCACTTTATCTCTGGTCATTTTCTATACTCTGAAGTCCGTGTATCTAAATAATATAGCCACTCCAGCAGCCTTTGGTTTTATATGTGTGTATGTGGTTTTTCCCCTTTCCTTTACATATAATCTACTTATATCATTGTATTTGAAGTGAATTTCTTGTAGATAATGTACATATCTTTTATATTTTTAATTCATTCTGATAATCTTTGTATTTAATTGGTGTGTTTAGACATTATACATTTAAATTACTTACTGGTATATTTGGATGNCCAGCAGCCTTTGGTTTTATATGTGTGTATGTGGTTTTTCCCCTTTCCTTTACATATAATCTACTTATATCATTGTATTTGAAGTGAATTTCTTGTAGATAATGTACATATCTTTTATATTTTTAATTCATTCTGATAATCTTTGTATTTAATTGGTGTGTTTAGACATTATACATTTAAATTACTTACTGGTATATTTGGATGTCAATTGTTTCATTATTCATTTTCTGACTGTTTCCTCTGCTTTTCACCATTTCTTTCACTTTTTTTTTTGCCTCAAAGATATTTGATCATTTTTTGAATTCTATTTAAATTTATCTATTGTGCTATTTCTCACTGTAAACCACAGGGGTGACAGTTGCTACAGAGATTATAGTACAAATACTTAAATTTTCACAGTCCACTTAGGTTTAAAATTTAAATTAGACTGTAGAAATCGTATGAATAGAAAAGGTTTTTTACCCTCCCTTTGTGATATAGTTACCTTAAATGACTCATACATTGAGAACCACATCAGATGTCATATTTTTTGCTTTCAATTGTCAAATGTTAAGGAATCAGAAATCAATCATATTTGCCCAAATATTTATCATTTCTGTTGCTCTTCCTTCACTTCTGATGTTCCTTCTGGTATAATTTCCTTTCTTTAGTAGTTCTTTTAAGGCAATTCTGATAGTATACAGATCTCTCATTATTTTTCCTTTATCTAAGAATTTCTTTACTTCATGAATATTCCTAGAAATACCTATGGCTTGATTTAGAATTTGGGAGAGAGAGTTCTTTTATTTAGCATTTTTCCTGTTTGTTATAATTTCTGATAAGAAATCTATAGACATTCAAACAATTGTTTTTTTCTGGATGCTTTCAACAATTTTCTTCTATCTCTTTAGTTTTCAGCTCTTTGATTATATACATCTAAGCACAAATTTCTTTGAGCTTATCTTTTTGAGGGTATTCCGAGTTTCTTGAATCTGTAGCTTTATATCTTTCTTGTATTTGGGAAACTCAAATATTTTCTTCTGCTCTGCATGGCTTTGCTTTTCCTTCTGGGATAATAATGACACAAATGGTAGATTTGTGTTAGAAATTATTCCAAAAATTTGTTAACATCTGTTCAGTTTTTTCAATCTTTGTTCTCTCTATAGTTTACCTTGCATACTTTCTATTTATCTGTGTTACTGACTCTTCTGCAATTTCTATTCTGCAATGGAGTCCAGCCAGTGGATTTTTCCTAGTGCTAAATGATCTATTTATTTCTTCTTTATATTTTTTAGTTATTTTCTGAAATTTTCTATCTTTCTCTTTCTTACTTGAATATTCACATTTGTCAGAATGTTTTTATAGTAGCTCTTTAAACTGTGATTCTTGATATTGTGTCACATCAATGTCATTATCTTTTGACTATTCACACATGAGTTGTTTTCCTTGTTATGTATGTCCTGGGTAATTTTCAATTTTATCCTGGGGATATTGAATATTATTATTGAGAATCTGGGTCATATATCCAGCTTATGAAGGATCATTTAATTTCTAGAACAAGAAGTCAACTCATTTGGAGTTAAGTCACTGTATTTGACTTGTGGATTGAATGTCAATTCTTTTTTCAAACTCTTTGTAATGCTATTCAAATGTGCCTTACCTGTGTACCACTCAGTTATGAGTCTAGAAATGGGGTCATTGTCTTTAACAAAATTCCATTCTACATGTCTTCAGTGTATAGTATAGCAGGAGACAGACTTATCTAAATGTGATCCTAAGGAGTCATTAAAAAATGAGTTAGTTTTCATGAGCAGCTTCCTCTGTATGATCTCCCCAGTACTTTCCAGTTCTCTCATGATCCCTTTCTGTTTGCTTTACTGGCCAGAAGAAAGCTTGGGATTTGTTTCTTTTATTCTGGAGTTCTTTTTGTGAATTTCATCCTAGTCTACGGCATGTGGTGGGAGGAGCAGTGGAACTTGACCTTACCCTCTTGAGACCACAATTACCAAGAGGTGAATGTGTCCTTCTAGATTTTAGTTGACTACAGACCCTTCCTGCTATGACTGCTGCTACCAAAAAACCATTTTTTTCCTCCTGAATTCTAAACTAGAGAGCTTTCCTGGGGTCTCCTGTGCCTTTGCTGATACCCACTTCCATGTTTCAGTGTATCTTGAGTCTAGGTCAGAGGATACTGGAGGAAACTCATCACCAGTTCAGTGATATTTTGAATTCTGGTCTTCTTCTTCAATCTACCTGCCATTATCTTCTTTTGAGTCCTCAGATTGCTTCTCGGTGCACACAATAAGATTTAATAGCTTATCCTACTTTATCTAAAACTAGAAATCTCAGATTGATGATTTTGAATTCACAGTAAAAATGGAGTCAAAGCCATGATTCTATTTTCAGTGAAGACAAATGTGGCTGGCATAATTGTGTAACAAGAAGATTCACGTGATCAGACCAGAATATTTTCTTGCTGAGTAAAGCAGGGTATCAATGTACATGTGTGGCATTATATAAATATGGTATAACTTTTTTCTACTTTAATATTTGTTCCAGTATTATATACTTTTGTAGCTAGTATCTGTGAGAGTTATAAAATGAATTAATGCATTTCCATTGATTCATTTAAAAAGTTACATAATCCCTTTCATGTCTCTCCATCTCTTCCTGTGTATTTTGACTAGATATTTTGACAGTTGTCAATACCATTTATGAAACTACTTCCAATATTATCTTGTCAATTGATTCTATTTATCCAACCCTAAAGAATTATTTGTTCATTGTGCAGGGCAAAAAAAGAACAACAGATTGATTTTTCACAGTAATTTTCATGTTTCTTTTCTGAGATCACTCCTCAGTACAAACAGTTTTGCTCAAAATATATGTGCTGTTGCCAATAACATTTGGGAGAAGCTCCATCCTGTCAGAGAAATTCCTATTATGTTACCCACTGTCAACTCAGTTTTATTATTGTTTGAACACTGGAGCCACCTAATGTAACTACTTTTGAACACTGTTACTTTTATGGGGGAAAAAAAAATGTCCCTTGGTGTTCATCTCATCTGTGTGTTCTATCCTTACATCCAAACTTTTGCTTTCTACATTAGGAACATTCTAGAATTATCTCTATTTTGTCTCCTGTACCCAAACATAACATTGCAGTTTTTAGGAAGGATTGGAAGGAGAGTTCCCTGGTTACTTTCAGCATTCTATCTAGCAGGCAATCTTTTATTGCCATATGCAGGTAAAAAGAAAAAGGTGGTTAACAGCTAGCCTCAGGGAAGTCTAACAATGTGGCATATGTTTTTTTGTTCCTTTCTTTGTAATATTAAGTCAAGGAATTGTTAGGAATTTACCTGTTCTAAGGGGAGTGGAGCAGGGATAGCAAGGGAGGGAGGAAAGAGTGAAGGAATGAGAATGAATGAATGAGTGAGAATATCTGACTGATCAAGACCAGGTCACACTTGTATAAATGAGAAAATACACTAACAGGTCTGATTAAGTAGGTATAGAATGTGAAAGGGCATCAACCTGGTTACATACTCAACCACTTCTTAATGTACGTTGTAAGTCAGAAAGAATGGGATGTCACGAGAGTCAAGACATCAATGAGAGCTCTGTTCTCTTGGTAAGGATTCTGTATGTTTCCTGTCCTGAATTTTCTCTTCAATGTGGTAAATTCAGCACTGGCTAAAACCTATTATGCTCTGTCAGTCTGATCCTCAAACTAACCCAAGATTATTGCTGCTAGTAACACAGAATAGCTATTTAAGCAGTTTTATTTTCACAGCTAAGTTCCTCATTTAATACTATTTTTTCATAGAGATATGCACTCATAGAGTATGCAGAACAAGAGGATGAGCTGTTTATTATTTTGTTTCTAATTTACCTGGGAATTATGTCTGGTTTTGAGAAAACTCTATTGAATAACACACAGTATATATTTGTCAATACTTCCATGTTGTGTTCTTCTCAATATGGAAAAAGCAAGTTATCATCAAAATGAGTTGCCTGAAACTCAGTAGTCATGGAAATGGATGTGTTGTGGGTCTCATTTCAAAATTATCTTGCCAGTGCTTTGGTAACTGAGTAGTATTTTCCAGTAGTACTTAAAATTGTAGCTAAAAATTTAAATATCTTAAAATAAAACTTGTTCTCTTATAATTCTTTGCTATTGTAAATTGTTGGTTTCTATCTCATGAGACTATGCATGGTCTTAATTTTTCCAACATGAATAATCACTAATCAAACTTGAATTTAACAAGAGCTATACAATTTAGATAGCATTACCAACTCACTGGACATGAGTTTCAGCAAACTCTGGGAAACAGTGAAGGACAGGGGAGCCTGGCATTGTTGCATGGGGTTGCAAAGAGTCAACATGAATGAACAACAACAAAATACAATTTAGAAAGAAACTTGCAGCACTATTGCCTGCAATGTGGAGAGTTAGGAATTCAGATATATCCCCTATTCACAGAAAATACTCAGATGCAGGAAAACCATAACATAATACATGGTAATTAACTGTAGAGTTTAACAGAAAATACATGAAACTTCTGGGGATAGAGAAAATTAAGATAAAGTTAAAGCTTAAAAAAAATTTTTTTTAAATAGAATTGATGCCAGTTCAACTCTAAAGGTCAAGATAGTAATAGTTATTGGGAATTTCAGAAGATTTGTAATGAACAGACCTAGGGGAAAGACTAAAGCTTATATTGCTACAAAATGACTCTGACCTCCAGATGCATAAGTAAGAATAGGGCACTTGTAAGTGTTACAGTTTCAATGAAGGTGTAAATAGTGGTGGAGGGGAAACTATCTAGAAAATGATTCAATGAAGAAAACTCTTAGTTTCTCTTCCTTTCCTATATCCTCTTGGCAAGAGTCTTCTAGGCCTTCCTGTTATCTCATATTGCTGGGTTTTGAATTTACCTTCCCCCCTAAATCTGAGCCACCACTACTCCCCAATTTGAGAAATGAAAGTGTTTTCAGACTGGTGGTACATTGCTGCTGCTGCTGCTAAGTCGCTTCAGTCGTGTCCAACTCTGTGTGACCCCATAGACGGCAGCCCACCAGGCTCCGCCGTCCCTGGGATTCCCCAGGCAAGAACACTGGAGTGGGTTGCCATTGCCTTCTCCAATGCATGAAAGTGAAGTCGCTCAGTCGTGTCCGACTCTTCGAGACCCCATGGACTGCAACCCACCAGGCTTATCTGTCCATGGGCTTTTCCAGGCAAGAGTACTGGAGTGGGTTGCCATTAGGTGTGCTGATAACACACTATTAGGCACACTGTGACATCATTCAGAACCAAATTAAAATATTTTTCTGGAGAAAAACATAATTCAAGTCATTCAAGATTGCCCAGTGGTAGTCTGTTAAACATGAATTCACAATGTGAAGTTTCCAAATACAGGAGAAAAAAATTCATTGTAATTGAAAGTACTAGCAGAAGAAATTTACCAAGGGATTTATCTCCTTGACATAGATACACATACTACCGCAGTCCAGGGAAACCTCAGACTATCAGAGACAAAGGGAAGATCTAAAAGAAGCCAAAGATCAAAGCCAGATTATCTACAAGGAAGAGTAAATTAAACAGCACATTTTCTAGTGCTTATAATGACATCATAGACAATGCAATATTCTTTCCAATGTGCAAGGAATAAATATTTATCTTTCTAGACTTATGAACTGAGAACAAATATGAGAGAAATGCACCTTCAGATCATACTACTCAGAGATTTTACCATCAAAAAACAAGAAGAAACATTTTAAAGAACAACACTCTCAGATGAAAAATCTGAGATGTAAGAAGGAATGATGAGAGCAGAATGTTAAGTATTTAACTGAAATGAAAGAAACACCATCTATATAATGCAAGAATAATAATATTTCATTTGTGGTGTTAACAATAATAACATGAGGAAGTTCTAGTACAGCAAGTAACACTAACTTATAATCACAGTTTCTGACGTTAATAAAAGTATTTCAAACTTGCTTGATTCAAGACAATTGTAAATAAATTTTACTTCAGATATTATTTTGGTAAGCTTGATAAGCTTATATATAAAATATCAAGACCAACAATACACACAGAGAACAGAATGCTTAATTCTCAAACCAACAGAATAAAACTAGAGAGTATTCAAAACTTAGGTTTTAGTAAGAAACTTAGAAGAGGAAGTACAGGAGTTTTGATTGCTGGGAAGAGATGGAGAGACAGAGAAGAGGAAGAAGAAGAAAAAGGCAACAGAGAAAGAGAAAGACTGAATCCTGACTCCTAGCCCCTGTTCTCAAGTCATCTTTGCTAATGTGTTCAAAATGCAGCTATTTCTAATTTACAAAGCTCTTTTTTTTTTCCTTTTTAATGAGACAACAGCAGCACAGAAAGATACCCCATATAATAAAAATATTTAAAATAAACTAAATAAAAATGTATTTACTAGAAGCTAAACAAATTCTAATTTGGTAGTATTTAAGATACTGTTTTAAAGGTAGCATTGCTATTTGTGATACATCTGTACTTATTTTACACTTTTGGTCTCCACATATTGAAAATAAAATCTGGGAGCCAAAGGAATTATATGTTATCATTTCCTTGTAAGACTAATAAAAATACAGTTGAAAAACTCAAAAATAGAGATTGGTAGTGCTGAAATAAATTTTTCCTATGATTAGACCCAGTGTACTGAAAATTCATATTCTGCATTAATTTCCACATCTGAAGTGTATATGCATATTTTTGTAACCTCTAAAGATATAAGGCAGATTAAATTGACTGAATTCATATTATATACCAGACAATGCCATAAACTCATAGCTGTCATTTTATTTAGTCTCCATAACAATTTTAAAGCATTATTCCCACGTTGCCTGTGAGGACATCTAGTCAGATTAGAAGTGTCTTGTCGACTTGAGCGCAGGCGGCTGCGGAGCCGGCNATCAAACTATCTCAAATAGTTTTCAAATTCATATTTTAATTCATATAGATCTGATAGTAAACCACTAGCACAAGTATAATCCTGAAATAATCTGTAGTTGAGTAGATGTCCCCTGACACGAAAACATATTAACAGTTGGATTTGTCACTTAAGCAGAAATTTATAGTTCATATATTAAAATTTTCACCTGAGTCCCAGTTTCCCTAGGTGCCCTGGCTTTGTTCTACCTCATTCTATGTCCTTTTCATGTGACATAGTTGCTTAGTTTTTTCATACACACACACACACATACACACACACACACACACACACACACACACACATGCTCCTTTTCATGATAATAAACACAAAGATTTCCACTGAACTTGCATTTTCACCCTAAAGCAAGATGGCCATTACATTTGCTCGGATTTATTGGACTATTATTAATATGGGTTCAACCCAATACACGTTTTGGTCAATTATTTTTAAGCTATTCTTTTTTTAAAGTCTGCAACAGGGTTAATTCCTTCCTACATCTTTATTTTGACTAAATACAGATAATGTTAGAACTAGTCATAGAAACAAATGGTGAAGAATACAATTTACAAAGCATTTGTATATATATTAGCCACTCTGACCCTAAATAGACCCACTGGGACAAGCATTATTCACGTTTATATTAGAATTAAGGAATACTGAAGTGTTTAAAATGACAGAACCAGATTTCTAACTCTAAACCCTATGGGAATACCTTACATTCCTCTGTAAAGTATAGCTGGGATCCTGATGAACGGACAAGCACTTTGGTGAGGTCCCACATATTTTTGTACCAGTAAGTTAATTATTTGCTCATTTATTTATTTGAAAAACATCCATTAATATTCTAAAATGTACAAAGCAGTGTAATCAACATTGGAGAAGCTGAAAAGATGATTTTTCACAGTGAAAATAGAGACATTTAAAATAACCCAACAGAAATGGGCAGAGTCTGGAAGTTACATGGGGATTGTTGTAGAAATTCAGAAAGAAGCATGAACAATTCAGCCTGGAGATTTTAGGAAAGAATGCACTTAAATATTGAAGTGGGCATACATAAGAAAAATAAGAATGTACCACAAGAGTGTAAAAACCATGCCAGGAAAAACGGATCAGTATGTTGGAAAAAAAAGACATGTGTAATGTTTAGGGGAAATTTACAAGAAACTTGCCCTACTTTATCCCCTTTTAGGAGTTGATATTTAATTTTTTTGAGACTAAAATACCATCTTCTTTTCTGATTTTCACATTAAGCTGAGTCTCTGGCTTGTGAATTAGTGAATTAGACTTTAGTCCCAGCCCTGTGCACACTCCAGGTATTGTCCATATTTTGTATTTCTAGACAAGCAAAAGAACATGGTGATATTTACTCATCAATGCTGTAGGGAATATGAAAAAAGTAAGTTCATATTCTGAGATCTTCTGAAAATAGGTATTGCAATATCTGGATGATTTTTGTAGACCATCTATGTCTCAAGTATCCCCGTGGGTACATTCCTCACTTCCTTCAGGTGTCTATCTGCTATAATCCCCCATTTCTGTGAACTTGTTCTCTATTTACCTTAAAATAGCAACACCAACATCCCATCTCATCCAAAACTTTCTATCTATGTTATCTTGCCCATCTTCCTCATGGCATCTCATCATTATCTGACGTACATTAAACCATTTACTGGTTTCTGTTCTGCCCTTTCTCCACTAGAATAGAAGCTCCATGAGGCCACATAACTGGTCAGTTGTAACATGTATCTGTAGCAAATTGTACATTGCCCAACACAATAATATTCAATAAATGTTAATGAAATAATTAGGTTGGTGAATGGACATAAAAAAAAATATTCTGGAAAATAAAGTTGTTGTTGTTGTTGTTGTTTTCAACAGTTAAATCAGTATCCTACATCAAATTTCAGGTGTAGAAGAGCCATCTTGAATTTCAGTCTTTCTCTACTCCATGATTATAAATATTGTCAAACAGAAAGAAACAAAGACCCTGATTAAGTTACAAGCATGCTGATGTTGTTGTTTTAGTTGCTAAGTTGTGTCCAACTCTTTGTAACCTGATGGACTGTAAGCCACCAGGCTCCTCTGTCCATGGGATTCTCAAAGAAAAGATACTAGAGTGAGCTTCCATTTCTTTCTCCAAGGAATCTTACTGACCAAGGGATTAAACCAGGGCCTCCTGCATTGGTAGGTGGACTCTATACCACTAAGCCACTAGGGTCTTCACCAGTATGCAGGAGAAGAAGCAACATTTAGAACTGGACATGGAACAACAGACTGGTTCAAATTGAGAAAGTATTACATCAAGGCTGTATATTGTCAGCCTGCTTATTTAACATGTGCAAAGAACATCACGTGAAATGCTGGGCTGGATGAAGCACAAGTTGGAATCAGTATTTCAGGAGAAATATCAATAACCTCTAGATATACAGATGACACCACTCTTATGGAAGAAAGTGAAGAAGAACTAAAGAGTCTAGTGATGAAATTCAAAGAGGAGTGTGAAAAAAAATTGGCTTAAAGCTCAACATTCAAAAAATGAAGACCATGGTATCTGGTCCCATCACTTCATGGTAAATAGATGGGGAGACAATGGAAATAATGAGAGACTTCATTTTGGGGGGCTCGAAAATCACTGCAGATGGTGACAGCAGCCATGAAATTAAAAGGCGCTTGCTCCTTGGAAGAAAAGCTATGATCAACATAGACAGCATATTAAAAAGCAAAGACATTACTTTGCCAACAAAGGTCCATCTAGTAAAAGCTATAGTTTTTCCAGTAGTCATGTATGGATGTGAGAGTCAGACCGTAAAGAAATCTGAGTGCCAAAGAATTGATGCTTTTGAACTGTAGTGTTGGAGCAGACTCTCGAGAGCGCTTTGGACTGCAGGAGATCAAACAAGTCAGTCCTAAAGGAAATTGACCCTAAATATTCATTGGAAGAACTTATGCTGAAACTCCAATGCTTTGGCCACCTGATGCAAGGAACTGACTCATTTGAAAACACCTGGTGCTGAGAAAGAGGACAGAGGACAGAGGATGACACGGCTGGATGGCATCACTGACTCCATGAACATGAGTTTGAGCAAGCTCCAGGAGTTGGTGATGGACAGGGAAGCCTGGCATGCCGCAGTTCATGGGGTCACAAAAAGTCGGACACAACTGAGCCACTGAACTGAACCATAGCCACCAGNATGAACATGAGTTTGAGCAAGCTCCAGGAGTTGGTGATGGACAGGGAAGCCTGGCATGCCGCAGTTCATGGGGTCACAAAAAGTCGGACACAACTGAGCCACTGAACTGAACCATAGCCACCAGGGAAACCCACAAGTATGCTGACTTACATAAAAATAATTTTGTTGATTAGAAAATAATTGATATATTAATATTAATAGCAGGAAATGTCCAGGAAATTATACATAATTCTGACTAAACTTTAAATGGCTCCCCCAACATTTACTTGTTAAAAAGCTGTTTCTAATGTTTCATTTGTTAACAGTTAAGTTTTTGTCAAGACTTTAAATGATATTGCCGTGAAATACTATCAGTGCATTTGTCCACATAGGCATGATTAGCTTTCCAGAGGGCAGTTTCACAAACAGAATGAATTTTAGTCGATTTCATTTTCAAAGCCCCAATCATCATGAATCAAGTGAAATGGAACGCCTGCAGGAGCCCACCACCTATGACACGGAATGACTGCAAATTCTGAGCATATGCACTGTAAACAATTGGCTTTATATCATTATATTTCCTGTCTGGCTTTGAATGAATTCTGCCCTGCAGGACTATTAGCAAACAACAAAAATGTTAGCAATTCACAAGCCAAGGGATAACTAACCTACTTAAGTATGTCTTCCCTTCGGACATATAAAAAATGCCAGCAGTTAAGCAAGTTGATGTATCAGCACGCCTTGTAAGGGAGGGATTTTTGCAAGAATATGCACTTATACTAAATATTACTGTTCCCATCACTGCCTGGAATTTATGTAATTTAATTAACTTAAGCTTCAGTGGCATTTTGGAACTGGAAAAGGTTCTGAAATAAGTATTGTATAGGATCTACTTACCATTCTATCATGGAAGTGAGATGAATAAATCTAAGGCTTTCAGTAAGATCATGCTTTAATATAAATTAGTTTGGAAAGTTTGAGACAGTTTAATAAGCTTGCTGTCTTTATATAACAGAGTCATAGTCATAATGTGGAAAATCTTTTGGACTCAACTTATAGAATACACACATCCATTCATACATATATACATATATATATATGGAGATATATATAAATGCACACACATATATGCATACACAAATACCTCAACATGTATGTGTATGCCATGTGTTTACATTTTTTCAGTATAATATACAGAGAGAGAGAAAGAGTATGTGTGTGTATGAAGGCTCTAATTCTTTGAGACCCCACTACTGTAAGCCATAATGCATTTCAGTCCCCGTGATATTACTGGTAAGAATACTAGAGTGGGTTACCATGCCCTCCTCCAGGGATTCTTCCCAGCCCAGGAATCGAACTCACATCTCTTGCATATCCTTCATTGGCAGGTGGATTCCTTATCTGCGGAACCACCTGGGAAGCCCAATATACAGATAGAAAAATGCAAGTATAAGTGTATAGTTTGAATTTTCAAACTATATACTCTGAACCATATCAAGAAACAGAAGTTGACATTCTCAAGAGTCCCTGTCAAATTCCTTTCTAGACAACAATCCCAGTGATGGTATCCACTGCTTGTACTTCTTGCTACAGAGATTAGGGGTTTTTTTTTTTCTGTTTTTGTATAAAGTCCATGTTTGGAGCCATGATATTCTTTATAAGAAAGTGATGTAGTATGGACAAAGGTTGAGCTACTTGGCTTGAGATACTGTTATGATCCTTGAGATTATTATAAGAATAAATTTAGTTTGTCAAAACACAACAAAATTGTATAAACAATCAAATGGACGGTTTTATTATGCCTCATTTTTCTTTTCCTTTCAATAGTCTCTCCAATAAGGCTAAATAACTACTGCATCTATTTTTCCTAAAAGTCTTAATTATGGCTAATAAGCAAATACATTGAAAAAAAGATAATGATATCACACTCAGGTACATATACTCTCTGAAGTGAGAGACTGTTTCTTATTTATCTCTATTTTCCAGTGGTAAAAGGAAAGTATTTGTGATAAAATCTAAGGAACTAAAAGCAAACAAAGCCTAAGTGAATGAGTGACTGATTTAGAATATTGATGAGACACTATAAATTGCACCCCATAATGCTGCTGCTGTTAAGTCATTACAGTCATGTCTGACTTTGTATGACCCCATAGAGGCAGCCCACCAGGCTCCCTGGCCCTGGGATTCTCCAGGCAAGAACACTGGAGTGGGTTGCCATTTCCTTCTCCAATGCATGAAAGTGAAAAGTGAAAGTGAAGTTGCTCAGTCATGTCCGTCTCTTTGTGACCCCATGGACTGCAGCCTACCAGGCTCTTCTATCCATGGGATTTGCCAGGCAAGAGTACTGGAGTCAGGTGCCACTGCCTTCCCCACCATCATGGCTGAGGAAGTGCAAAAGCTTTTCATGTTCAGTGAGGACTTCTATTGTGCTGAAACTTGTTCCAAGTGATTCTCCTTGCAGTTAACTTATTTAATCATAATAAATCCATGAAATGTGCATCTCCATTATTCTCAAACCCATTTTACAGATGTGTACAGTGGGTCACAGGGCTTCCCAGGTGGCACTAGTGGTAAAGAACCTGCCTGCCAATGCAGGAGACATAAGAGACACAGGCTTGATTCCTGGGTCAGGAAGATTCCCTGGAGGAGGGCATGGAAATACACTCCAGTATTCTTGCCTGGAGAATCCAATGGAGAGATAAGCATGGTGGGCAACAGTCCATAGAGAGAGAAGCATGGTGGGCAACAGTCCATAAGGTTGCAAAGAGTCGGACATGACTGAAACGACTTAGCACACACAGTGGGTCAGAAGGTTGCTAGCACACAACTAGTAAGTAGTGGATCCAGAATTCAATTGTGGTAGCTTGGCTCCCAAGTTTGAACTCAATGTTGAGTCTTTACAAACACAGGTGTACCTGATGCCCTTGAGAAAGAAGAGGATGAGATTGACGATGTTGATGTGGAGAAATGATAAGAAACCAAGTTATGTCCTTTTAGGATAAAATTTACCATTCAGACTACATGCATTCAACTTAGATTTATTTTTCCTCCTAATTACACTATATATTAGGTAGGAATAATGCTATCTGAAGGACCATGATAAGTTATATAGAAATGAATCACAAGATGCAAGAAACACTCTAAGNATAGTGAAGGATAGGGAAGCCTGGTGTGCACAGTCCATGGGGTCACAGAAAGTCAGACATGAGTTAGTGACTAAATAACAACAATGATATTAGAAAGTACATGTCACTTATCAGTATATTCCTTAATGGGAATCAGACAAGAGTATGTTTTGTTCCCATTGAGATCTATCTGTCAATTTCATCTGAGAGCCCATGTAATTGAGTCAGGTGACTATCATGTTAACCAGCATTAGATGTTTTGATTAGTCTGATAAATTCCAAAGTAGAGAAAACATTCAAGCTGCCATCAGACAATGCAGAATGTGATGGGGCATGTGGAAGTTGTATTTATTTAATATTAAAATTAGAACTCTGGATCATTCAGACTTCTAAGTGAATTTTCAGCCTGAATAATCCACAATTGCTGCCTTGGATTAGTCCATCTAACTACATTAAGTTTCAAATGTCCCGTTTCATTTTACTCACCTATTATAAGGTAGGTCTGTAATGATTCAAGGTGGCATCATGATACTTTATCAACCATCTTATTATGGTACTTTTACCATCTAGAACTATCTTGATTATTCAATTAATAAACCTACTTGGAGTTCACTGCTCAATTATTCTTTGCCTAATTCTGTTACAGTTGCCATAACTGAAATGGGAGAAATATAAAGAGTGATTTCTTCTGCACTCAATGAACTTGTGATGTTGTCTTAGAGACAAAATAAAACCTTTAAAAACTAGAGAAAAAGAATTTTTCTATGAGACCAATAACTATATCTTTATTTTTCTGTCACTTCATTATTTCGTGCTTATTTTGAATTCACAATTTGCACTCAAAAAGTATTTGTTGATTATGGTAAGCAAGAATTTAATGGCATGATTTTACCTGAAATGTCATCTTCCTACAATATCACTAATATCACTCATATTTAGAAAGAAACACGAATAACATGACAAAACCTTGCACAGAATGTATTTGTGTAGGTTCGCAATGCTTGCTACCTTCTACAGCCTGATCTTCACCAAATTCCCAAACCTCATNGGTAAGCAAGAATTTAATGGCATGATTTTACCTGAAATGTCATCTTCCTACAATATCACTAATATCACTCATATTTAGAAAGAAACACGAATAACATGACAAAACCTTGCACAGAATGTATTTGTGTAGGTTCGCAATGCTTGCTACCTTCTACAGCCTGATCTTCACCAAATTCCCAAACCTCATTTCCCATTCTGTCCTCTACTTCCAATGCAGTCTCAGAGTGTGAAATTATGTCTGTGTGTCTGACTTACACTTCCATATCAACCTGCTTCAATAAGTTCTTAGTTTGTTCGCTAAATCTGAAATGTCTTATCTTCCAATATCCCTTTAATATCATCTTTCAAATACACATTCAAGATGTAAATGACATATAAGGATCCAAATTCACTTGTCTCTGGTCTTTCTAAAGAGTGTAGCTTTTACAATTTTTATAATGGTCATCTCATTCTTTCCCACTAGATTAGACAACTTGAGTGTAAGAAGTGTTACTGTTGCCTGTTTGCTTTTCACCCATTATTCATTCACTTTATAGTTAAGAGCAATACAATATTGGGTAAAAATGGATCTAGTTTCTACTACAATGGAGCTTATAACTTAAAAGGGGCATTGATCAGATAACCAACCACACAAATAAGTGCATGATCATGAGGTAAAATTAAATCGTCTAAAAGAAAAAAGTTCTCAAAAAAATAATAATAGCGCAGACTGGAAAGCCGAAACATTTGTTAAAGAATCTTTCTTTTGTCTCTGTAAGAAATGCTTGAGAAGTCAAGGCAGTCAAGGATTTTTATCTGAATTCTAATTTCAGTGAGAAGTGATTAGTCAAAAAACAAGGGGTTAATAAAATACATTTTAAGAAGATTATGCTGGCTGCATAATGGTAAAAAATAAAACAGGGGTGAAGCTGATGCAAAATTGACCAAAGGAAGAAAAGTAGTTGATTATTTTAGCTATTGGAAAGAGAGAAGATGTTAGATTGAAATAGAATGTTGGTTGTGGACATGAAGGCAAGACAACTTTGAAACATAACTTGGAAAGGCAACAGTGAAGCTTTCTGGTGGATGGGCAATGCTAGGCATCATGGCAGACACTATCTGCTACACACCCAGCTTACCAATACCTTCTCATACCCAACACCCCAACATCTGCTCTTCACCCTACGTCTCAGCGTGTGTGCCATGTTCCAATACTTTTCTATATCCAGCAACCTGTCATGGCCTGTATTCATAGCCCATTCCTCTTCAGTCTCCTCCTTCCTTTCCAACCTATTCTATCTTTTCCTGATAGACAAAGCACAATGGATCTCAGAAAGGAAAACATGTCTTGCTTCAGGCCCAGGGCATAGACTGTGATTGTCTAATACTGATGACATTTAAATTATTTTTGGTTACTGATTGATACAGGGTGGCCATGGATAAAGTCTGGATAAAAAGATACAGACAAATGCCAACTTGTTAGGGCCTCTAGAAGGCATATGCTTTCCTCATATAACATGACCAACTCAGATAGCATATTTCTTTCCTGCTTTTTTGCCCTTTCACATTTATTTCAGTTTCCTATGACTGCTGTAACAGATGGCCACATGCTTGGTGCCTTGAAACAGCACACATTTATATCTTACAGTTCTGGAGTTCAGAGGTCTGAAATGGGACTCACTGGACTAAAATCATCTGGAGGTTCTAAGAAGTGTGTGTGTGTGTGTGTGTTTTCCTACATCCATAGAAGAAGCCACTCACATTTCCTTGATTCTTGGCCTCCTATCATCTTTAAAGTCAGCATCTGCCAGGTGAATTGTTCGCACTCTTTATCACTATCCTTCCATCACCACCTCTCCTTCTGAATCTCCAGATTCCTCTTCTGGTTATAGTGGGTTCACCCAGATAACCCAGGATCTCTCCATCTCAAAATCTTTAACTTGAAGTGAAGTGAAGTCACTCAGTCATGTCCGACTCTTTGAGACCCCATGGACTGTAGCCTACCAGGCTCTTTTGTCCATGGGATTTTCCAGGCAATAGTACTTGAGTGGATTGCCATTTCCTTCTCCAGGGGATCTTCCCAATCCAGGGATCGAACCTGGGTCTCCCGCATTGTAGACACACGCTTTACCATCTGAGCCACCAGAGAAGTCCAAATCTTTAACTTATTCCCATGTAAAGAGTATTGTTTGCTATGCTAGGCAGCATTTCATAGGTTCTGAACATGAGGACATGGCCATCTTTGGAGAGGGGCCCTTTTATCCCTACCATAGTGTTTCCCATTCTTAGAATGAAACATGATGTCTGAGAATGGAATAGTCTACCACAGCACAACAAGCATGAGGGAAAGACCATCCTCAAATGCAAGTACTATCTGGCCACCGAAAGGTTGTTTAGTTCAGTCACTCAGTCATGTCCAGCTCTTTGAGACCCCATGGACTGCAGCACACCAGGCTTCCCTGTCCATTGCCAACTCCCAGAGTTTACTCAAACTCATGTCCATCGAGTCAGTGATGCCATCCAACCATCTCATCCTCTATCACCCCCTTCTCCTCCCGCCTTCAATCTTTCTCGGCATCAGGGTCTTTTCTAGTTGAGTCAGTTCTTCGCATCAGGTGGCCAATGGGTTTTGCAGTTTCAGCTTTAGCATCAGTCCTTCCAATGTATAATCAGGACTGATTGCCTTTAGGATAGACTGGTTGGATCTCCTTGCAGTCCAAGGGACTCTCAAGAATCTTCTCCAACACCATAGTTCAAAACCATCAATTCTTCAGCACTCAGCTTTGTTTATAGTCCAACTATCACATTCACACCCAACTACTGGAAAAACCATAGCTTTGACTAGACAGATCTTTGTTGGCAAAGTAATGTCTCTGCTTTTTAATACGCTGTCCAGGCTGGTCATAGCTTTTCTTCCAAGGAGCAAGCCTCTTTTAATTTTCATGGCTGCAGTCACCATCTGGATTTTGGAGCCCAGGAAAACAAAGTCTGTCACTGTTTCCATTGTTTCCCCATCTATTTGCCATGAAGTGATGGGACCGAAAGCCATGATCTTCGTTTTCTGAATGTTGAGTTTTAAGCCAATTTTTCACTCTCCTCTTTCACTTTCACCAAAAGACTCTTTAGTTCTTCTTCACTTTCTGCCATAAGGGTGGTATCATCTGTATATCTGAGGTTACTGATATTTTTCCCAGCAATCTTGATTCCAGCCTGTGCTTCATCCAGCCCAGGATTACATCCAGCCTGGGGTTATTAGTAGATATCTATTTCAGTGATATGGTAAACTCATAGTTGGTTAAGCATTCTTAGATGAATTTTCTTTTCTTATAGCTATTTATAGTAAGAAATATATTTTTATGCTATAACCCACTATGTGTCACAGGCCTTATTTTGAAGAAAAAATATTGTCCTAAGAATAAAAATCATTTAAAATTTTAAAATTCTATATGTTTTTCTGTTTTCTTCACACTGTCCTGTACTTCATTTGAAATATGTAAACAAACTAGTGCCCACACTAAAACACTTGTTAAAAGATCCTGGGTCAGTACTGAAGTCCAGAAACATCTTGCTAATCAGTTGCTACTTCCTGAAATTCCCATCTTTCCACTCAAGATGGTGTTTCATTCTACTTTTTCCACTTCGTGTTTTCTTGTATTTGTCCTGCATCCTTCTGTCCTCTAACTGTAGTTACCTCAAGGAATTTTACTTTTAAAACTGTTGACCAAGATCTATAAAGAGAACTGCCTTTTATATCATGACCTACGACACACAGGCATAGTTGGTTCTCAACTATAATTTTCTCAATTAAATTTAAGAAAAATCATCGTTATGCGGATTTAGGGACTCCATTCTTATTAGATCCCAACTGCTTTGTGTGCCAGAACCCATAGTCTTGCATTCACTGAGGATTTATCCTAGACAATCATCCAATCTCTTTTCTGCACCATTGATTTTTTTTCTTTCTACTACATTATGCCCTAAACTTGTGTTCTCTTATGCCTGTCAAAAAAGAAAGGAAAAAAAAAAAAAAAAAACCAGAAGGATCAATTTCCTTAATTACAAAGCTCCCTCCAGCTCTGCCAGTTTTCTTCTGCTACCCATAAAAGTTCTAGAAAGAGCTACCCATAACTACATTCTCCACTTTGTCAGCACCTTTCTCTATTTACAATACTCTGATTGTACTTTCATTGTCAGGAGCCCAACTTTTTTCAAGCTAAAAGCAGCTAAGTGTGATGGCAGCTCTTCTTTTCCTGTCCATAAAATATGAAATGCTTTCAACACAGTTTATCACTCTCTTCTATGCTAAAGGCTTTCTTCTCATGGCTCCAGGAGCCCACCCTCTCCTTATTTTTCTCCTAGTCACTGACACTCTCATTTGCAGGGTTCTAGACCCTTTCCTGGATCCTTTACTCTTTTTCTGTATACAAATACAGACTCTTGACTCAATCTAATCTTTGGGTTTTAACCAGAATAGAAATAGGATTGTCAAGTCTAAGTCTCAAATTTTGAACTCTCTGGAACTATGACTTGCATAAGTAACTACCGAGTCAGTTCAGTTCAGTTTGGTCACTCAGTCGTGTCCGACTCTTTGCGACCCCATGTAGTCATCCCCAAATGTATAAGAATTTTAGAGGTGTGTATAGCCTAAAGATGTACTTAAAGGGTAACTTCTCAGTACCCTTTATTTTCCAAATGACAAAATGAACATCGAGAAAAAAAAAAATGAGTGACTCAATTTCACACCTATTATCAGGCACAGATTAGAGATGCCTGTAACCGAGCACCATTAGCTACACATTATTAGGACAAAATAAATAAATAAATAAATGTGAATCAAGAGTGTAAGAGTCCTTTCTCTGTTTGCTGGGAGAGTTCAATGTTGGCCAAAGCCCTGTTGTCCAGACCTCTGGCCCCCAAACCCTGTGGTGGAGCTCATTCCTCCATGCTGAGTAACACAACAGAGGCCAAACTACATTGCCCTTCAACTTTCCCAAATAATTCAATCTGATGTGGCCATTTTCTTCTTTTGTCTCCCTGCACTGATGTACTTTAACATGTTCTCCAACCTGATTATATTCAGTTTATTGATTACAAATGACCAGTGGGATATTAAGTTCATGTCAAGTTAAGCATAATCACTTAGTGAATGATCACTTTTGTAGATAATCAACACTCCAGTGTCTGACTCTATAAATGATTCCAAATAGCTGCTGTTCATTCAGCGCTTACTGAGACCTAGATCATTTATGCAAATTTCTAAAACCTCAAGACTAAATCAGATATCCAAAAATATTTGGATTGAACAGTATAGTTTCTTCAACAGAATCGTCTTCATTGGCAAGCTTTTTAAAGATCAAAGAGGGACTGCAGCCTTTGACAACCAACATCTGAAGGTTTATATTAATTATTAAAGAACACATTTTCCACATAACATTTTTTTCTCTGCCGAGTCTTCATGCATTAATGTTAATCATCAGAGTAAACAATTCAAAATGAGATTACAGCTAAAAATTGCAACGGCTAAACAAATTCTCCATGATCATGAGGATGACTCAATTAGAGTAAATTGCAGCTAAATGCAGGGCAGCAATGAGGGAAACAGGGAAATAGCAAGAGAAATTATCTGTATCAAAAACAAACTTCTAATGCCAAAATATTTAAGAGTAGTGCAAAATGGTCTGACTCAAGAAAATAGACCCAGTGCCAATGGTTTACGATCACAGTGATCACAAATGCCAGGTATTTTGAATACTTAGTGTTTTGGCTGCCAGATAGTTTACTAGGGAACAGCAATGATCTGAATGTAAACTGTGTATTGAAAAAATATTGCTTTTATTTTCCCCACAACACTATCCAGCTCTAACTCTGTATGCTCTTTCATACCTACAAGCTTGAGAGAGCCTTTGTTACAAAGTGTCAGAGCATGAAAAGGACAGAAGTTCTGGGATTTAAACTTCATTGTTTATAGAAGAAATGTATGACCACTTTGATTTTTGGTTGATCTTCTTTTACACAGGACAGGATTTGGCTCTAAAATTATTTTTTATTATAAAACGTAGAATTTTCAGGGAAGAAATAACACAATACTCCCATTTTGTGCTTTCAAATTCACAGACAATGGTCATTAAGCATCAGNGGAGTTCCTCTTTCAGTATCCTATCATTTTGCCTTTTCATACTGTTCATGGGTTTCTCAAGGCAAGAATACTGAAGTGGCTTGAATTTTACAAGTTCTTCTCTTTATCATCTTATGGAGGAAAGGTCAATATGTCTTTTGTTTACATTCAGAAGTTTGTCCTTATGTAGGTATGCTTTATAAAATGGTAAAACTAAATACTTCGTCTCTACTTGTGTTGCTGGGGTGGCAGGTACAAGCTCCGTTCCAATTTCTCTTCTCCAAAGTTCCCAATCTTTCAAGATTCATTGTTAACATACACTAGAGCGAAAAATGTTTTACACCTGCAATTCTCTGATTGATTTATTAGTTCTGTTTGTTCTGCTTTCCCTTTATTTAAGGTTTGACATATAGATCTGCTTTTGATTTGATTAGACTATGATTAATGTATAATAACAAACTATATATTTTTTTGGTGTTTTGTTATAGGATTGAGATATAGGTCTTTGGGGCCCTGGCTTTTAATGTATTAGACTTTGATTAATGTATAATAACATTAAAGTATACTTATGATTTTGTATTCTTTTAACAGTATGGTCATAAAAACATGCTAAATAATTGTTTTTCTTTTATTCAATACACATGGAGGAAGGTTATCTTCAAAGTATAATAGTCAAATCAAAATTCCACTGATTATGTGATTGAGTTTCAGTATCAGTATTCATAAACTGACATTATGCCTGAGAACTGTTTTTTGAACTTTTTAAATAATTATTCTATTTCACTTCTATTTTTAGCTAATCAGTTTGCTGCATGGTTAATGTCTAAGCAGAAAATCTAAAACTGTAGATTTCATGTTTTATTCTAATAAAAACACGGTACAATGTTATGTATTTCTATTTAACATAAATATTACACTTATATTTCAACATAAAGTACAGATAGTAGATAATATGGGTTTTCCATGTTCTATATTTGACTGTGAATTTCCCTAAAAGAGGGAAGTGGGTTGAATGACCCACAAAACTCAATGACATGAGGGCTACATCTGGGAGCTGGGAACAGGAGATTCAAGGTGCACTGGCCGAGGATGCCACTTCCTCAGTCCAGTGGCATCCTCAGTGGCTGGGACTGCATATGCTTCTATAAAATGACAACTACTACTATTATTTTTCTTTCATCTTTTGTTAGAGATATGCCTGGCTTTCTCACTTTAACTACAAAGCATTAAATATCACATTTTGATTGGTAAGAATCTTGGCAAGATCTATTGGTTTAAAAAGTTGAGCTTCTGTAAAACTGGTTGTAAAGACAGTGCAGAACCAGCATATTGCATGAGGGACATATGTATACCTGTGGCTGATTCATGTTGATGTTTGAGACAGAAAATAACAAAATTCTGTAAAGCAACTATCCTTCAATTACAAAATAAATTAAAAATGAAAAATAGATTAAAAAAATAAACAGAACTCCTTAGAATATGTAGATTATGTTACACAACACATGACTTGACTTTGCATCTCTCCACTCTTACAGATGATAATCCTCCCAGTGGGCACTTCTTCAGTATCCAATAGAATTGGTTTTACTGGGAATACAATTATAATGGCTTCATCACTCACAAATGTCTCTCTTTCATATAATTAAGCAACAGTCTTTCAAAGTTCTATAGCCCAGATGCGGGAAAGGAAGAGAGAGGGAAGGGGGGAGGGGGAAAGGGAGAGAGGGGGATGAGAGGGGGAGGGAGAGAGAGAGAGATTGTGTGTGTGTGTGTGTGTTTAATTGGAGTAAATTACTTTACACGATTGTCAGTTTCAGCTGTACAATGAGATGAATCAGGTGTATTTACACACACACAGAGAGACACACACATAGACACACAGACACAGACACGCAGACACACAGACACACACACACACGGACACACACACAGAAAAACACACACACACACACACACACACACACACACACACCTCCTTCCTCTTGGACCTCCTGCCTAGGTCAGGCTTCTCTGATAGCTCAGTTGGTAAAGAATCTGCCTGCAGTGCAGGAGACCCCAATTCAATTCCAGGGTCAGGAAGATCCACTGGAGAAGGGATAGGCCACCCACTCCAGTATTCTTGTACTTCCTTGGTGGCTCAACTGGTAAAGAATCCGCCTGCAATGCAGGAGACCTGGGTTTGATCTCTGGGTTGGGAAGATCCTCCAGAGAAGGGAAAGACTACCCACTCCAGCATTCTGGCCTGGAGAATTCCATGGACTGTATAGTCCATGGTGTCCCAAAGAGTTGAACATAGCTGAGTGGCTTTTTTCACTTTCACCTGTTTTACACGTGGTAGTGTATACATGTGAATACACATTCCCAATTCATCCCACCCCCTCCTACCTTGTGTCCACATGTACATTCTCTACATCTGTGTATATTCCTGCCCTGGTTCATCTGTACGTTGTTTTAGATTCCACATATGTGGATTAGTATATGATATTTGTTTTTCTTTATGGCCCATATGACCCAGTAATCCCACTACTGGGCACGTATGTTGAGAAAACTATAATTCAAAATGACACATGTACCCCAGTGTTCATTGTAGCACTGTTTACAATAGCCAGGACATGGAAACCACCTAAATGTCCAATGGCAGATGAACAGATAAAGAAGAACTGGCTTTACTGGGGATGTAATTATATGGTTTTTACATATAAATATATGTATTTATATAACATATATGTATACACAATGGAATATACATAAAATGGAATATTACTCAGCTATAAAAAGGATTTAAATTAGATGGAGTTTTAATATGGATTAATCCTATATGTTGAATACCAATCTTAAATGAGAATCTCTAAGGACATTTTGAATGAGCAATTCTTAAAACAAAGCAAAATTTAAAAATTATGTATTAGGGTTAATACATAACCCTAATGAGGTTTATGAGTCTAGTTCTATGTTCTATGCCCACCAAAATCACACTATTTTTTTCCTAATAAGCATCTAATATGTTTTAAAATATAGGTAATATGGATATATATTACTATATAATTTGATAAGAATTTCCAAAATATTTTAAGAGTTTAAAATTGTTTGGACATGATTTAACTATCTCATATATTACTTCTGATGGGTTTTGCTTAGCATTTCATGTATCTGATTTCTAATCAATTTAAAAATCATATATAGGCTGGCTAATATTTTAAGCCAAGTTGGATTTATTGTTGTATACTTTATAAGCACATTCTATTTGAGGAGTAATCCTAAAGTCATAAATTTTCTGTATTCTAGCTTCCACATGCCTCTTAACACAAACTCACAAAAAATATACAATAAATACTCTCTTCTCTTTAAATAGAAAAATAAATCAAACCAAGATCAATTAAAAATTAAGCTGTTAAAAATAAGTTAAGATGTATGAACTTTTAAGAAAACTTAAAATTTTAAGGCCTAATTTTAAAGGCCTAATTTATTTTTAATTTATTTATAAAAGAGAACTGAAGTAAATTATTTGCCTAACTACTCAAAGTCTCCTTTGGGGGAAAAATAATTAAAGCTGCATTTTCTGTAACCACTTCTCTTAACTGCTGCTCAATATATGCTGCATTGTGGAAATATATTTTAATTTATTCAAAATGAAATTTTTCCATAAATAATTAGCAAATTCATATTAAAAGATAATTATGAAAAAGTTGATAGAAAATAATTCCAACTGTAATACCCTTAGATAAATCACAGTTAATTGTACATGGAAATTCATTAGCTTTATTTGGATACATAGTTAGACAACTAATTATGTTGAAAATTCAATGGAACTCTTAAACATATGTTCACTTCCCAAAGCTCTGAAAGGTGGTCTTTTTTTTTTTTTTTTTGAAAACAAGAGTCATTTGTTAAATGTAAAAGATGTTTACATTTAGTATCACCATTAAATATGAAGGTAATTATATGTGGAATTACTTGTCCATGTCAAAATAATCTATTACTTTATTTTCAAAAGCATATAATTTTACTCTTTATGGGACACAGCTCCCATTTGAGATGTGTAAAAAATTGGATTTAGCTTTAACTACTGAGGGATTTTTCATTAACTAGTGATAAAACTAAATTTTAAAATAATTTTTATTCCTACAAATAATACATCCCTAACTACCCCACCCCCAACATCTATTGTTACAGCATTCTATTTTCTTCTCTCTTTAGGTTAATTTTTGGACATTCTATGTATACCTTATATTTCTTATTATAAATTTCTCTAGTAAACATGCATACCTTTTTACTTAAAAGAACAAAGATACAGACTATATTTTGCAATTATGAGACAACCTTCAAAATTGCTGGCCATCATTGACAGAGGAATGTCTGTCACCCCAATCTGCTGAAATTGCACCTGCTAAGATGATCGATGCTTTCTTATTTGCCAAATCTATTCAAGCAGTTTGGTCTTTCTCCTCAGGATCTCTGACTTATTGGACTATATGAAGCATTCTTCTTCTGGAACTCTCTTATTCATTTTTCTCAAAAGCAAATTGCCTGATCTCATCACAACTCTTTCAATGGTTCTTTTCTTCCTCTACATGCCCTACAATCTTGGAGTTCAGGAACCTCCCCTCTCCCTCGCATGCTGCCCATGTGCTCTCCAGGGCTACACTGTATACTCCACTCAGTCTTCCCTATTCAACACTGACGTCTCTTCATAATTCAAATTTATCTATATGGCTTCTCTGGCTTATACTGCTACTTGGATTTTCATATCAGCTACTAAAGCTAAACGAGTATTAATTGTATGTTTTGACACTGTCATTTAATATTGTAACTCTCTCATCCACATTGTTTCCTACGCTGGAAACATAAATCATTTCAGGAGACCAAACTAGTTGAGAGTAAGAGACATGGTTTTGGTCCCTGGGTCGAAAAGATCCCCTGGAGAAGGGAATGGCAACCCACCAGTATTCTTGCCTGGAGAATCCCATGGACAGAGGAACCTGGCCGGTTATGGGGTTACAGAGAGTTGGACATGACTGAAGCAACTTAGCACATTGTGTTTTGGCCAGTTTTGTATCTCTAGCAGCTGGTATAATACCTGAACTCATTGAGGTTCTTCCATAAATATTTGTTGAATAATTAACTTTCCCTTTCCCTCGCTTTTCACATCCAGCTGACTCTCTTGATTTCTACAGTTTATTCTTGATTGCAACAAATAAATCATCTTAAAAATCTATATGTCTGAATTATATCCCTCTTCCAGACAATACATAGTATGCATCCATGCCTCCTATACCTGTGGATAGCTTTGAAAATTCTGAATTCCAATCTCAGCATCCCTTCAACTTTCCTGATTTGTCAGACCTTTAGACCTCATTCTATTTCTGAGTCTGAGTCACAGGACAGATCAACTGAACTCCATCAGTACCTTTAAGTCTATCATTTTTTGTTCCCCTACTCCAAAGAGCCTTATGGGAGTTCCTGAATCCGATAGCTGAAGACCAGTGAAAAACAATATGAATCCATAAATACAAATGCATGGCTTCTAATATCACTGGACCCTCAGCATCGATCTGAAGTAATTTTCCTTGCAGTTGGTCAGCTTTCCATCTTCCCTAGAGATCGTTTAGATCTGCTCCACTCCAGTACTCTTGCCTGGCAAATCCCATGGACAGAGGAGCCTGGTAGGCTGTAATCCATGGGGTCGCTGAGTCAGACACGGCTGAGACTTCACTTCCACTTTTCACTTCCATGTATTGGAGAAGGAAATAGCAACCCACTCCAGTGTTTTTGCCTGGAAAATCCCAAGGACGGCAGAGCCTGGTGGGCTGCAGTCTGTCTATGGGGTCACACAGAGTCGGACACGACTGAAGTGACTTAGCAGCAGCAACTACTTTGCTCCATAGACTTTCCCCCTCTCTTTCCCAGAGATGATTGCCTTTACTAATTATTTAAGAAATCTGAAGCCATGATGGGCATGTCCTCAACTTCTCCTAACTCTACTACCTACATGTTGCTACTTGTGGATATTTTAGGGCTGTTTTTCCTCCAGTCTCCCAGGGTAAGGTCTGTTCAAGGTCAACCTGTCCACCACATTCTTAATCCTACTCACTCCTGGACCTGCTTGCACTTTTCTTTATCAGTCATTTGTCTCTCCTGAATCTTTTTTGTCTCGTTTTCCACTGATTTATTCCCTTTGTTTCAAATTATACTCAGCATCCTTTGTCTCTTTGTCTCATTAAATCTGTTGTTGTGCTTGGCCCCAAAGTACTAGGTATTTCCAGATTTCTATTCTCTTCTAAACTTTTTTTATGTTTTTTTAACCCTGATGCTCAAATTAGGAGATCTCATATCCCAATTCTAAATTAATAATTTTCAAAGCTCTTTCTCCAGATTTGATATAGTCCATGAATTTCAGGTGTATATATCTAAGTACTGAATACAATTATCTAAACTATAAAAAATATACTAACATGACATTGTAAATCAACTATATTCCAATAATTTTTAAATCTAAAAATAAAATTAGTGCCCATCTTGCTCCCCACTAGAAAACTTACTCATTCCCTTTGTTCCTTCTCACCAAGACCTTCTCCACTCTCCAGCCAATAGATAAAGCCAGACATTCTGGGATACTGACTGCCATCTTTTCTGTAAAACACTCTTAGAAGATTTTAATATTACTTTTTTAGCACCATACTTGTCTATCATTTTTGATGACTCTTGTTAGATGCTATATAACTCAGTAAAAACAGTTTTGATATAGGCATGGAAAATATCAGTAACTAAAAGTAGTTGATTTAAAAAAAAAAATCCTAAAGATCTCAACATTATGGATCCTGAGATGGATGCTCAGCTGGCTCTAAAATACAGTCTCCCTTGGCATGTTATTGCATTTTTTTCTCAAAAGTACCCTGAAAAGTGATTCTATATTCTTTTCTTATATTTTTCTCAATTTTACCATTCCATAAACCCCAGGATATCTATCTGAAACTGCTATATAGAAATAAAGTGAGATAACCCAATGAGGGAGAGTTGGACCTAATCTTAAAATTTTGAGGTTTTAGAAAGTATAGTCCTTGATCTTTCAATTGATAATTAATGCTTTGCATGTATCAAGTCTATACATATATATTCATTTTGATTCCATCACTGCCTTTAGGAACAATTTGAGATGGATATTTTAAATTTTCTTTATTTATCTTGGGAATATTTCATTTTATTCAGTACACTCCTACCAACCAAATGTTGTATTTATTTTGTGAGTCAAGGATGATTTTTTTGCCTCTTACATAAGGCATATTAAATTTAAGTACTTAGTAGTATGTGGTCCTGACTGTCTTGACCTTACTTACCTGAACATTTCTTCCAACTTCTTATCCTTTCCCTCCACTACTGGCTTCAAATCTATTAATAGTCATTTCTCTGCTGTACAGGATTTCCTATGCAATCAATTTCTGGAGACCTATGTGCCAGTTCTTTAAAGACGTATAAGTCTCTTTCTGGAGCTCTCTAGTTAAGCTAGACTCTCTGCAGCTCCCTTCCCATCTAGAGGCATAAGCACTCTCCATCCCCCAGAAACGTGAACTCTGTCCAACTCATTGCTGAATCCTGATAAGCCTGATCACTTTCTTTCTAGAAGAAGATTATCATAATATTTATTCTGCCTTCATTATTGCTGCATTTTATTTTTCTATGTCTTGTTATTTTGATGTCAATTCAATGTAATACACTGTATACCATTATACTGTTGGAACTCCCTGGATTCAAACCCACATCTTCCACATTCTCATTTGAACATATATTTATTACAGATATATACACTCTGATGTTCACAGCATCGTTAGTTACAATTGATATATAGAAGTAACCTAAGTGTCCAACAGCAGATAAATAAAGAAGACACTAAAGTTGTTTCCATACAATGAGCACTGGTGCAATATTACTCAGCACAAAAGGAACAAAATTTTGCCATTTACAACAACATGGATGGACCTGGAAGGTATTATGCTTAGTGAAATAGCTCAGACAGAAAAAGACAATACTGTATGTTAATATGTGGAATATAAAAATCAAGCAATCAATATAATAAACCAAAAACAGATTTATGGATAAGTTATAGAGAACATACTTGTGGTTACCAGTGGAGAGAGGGGCTGGGAAGGAGCAAAATAGAGGTAGGCAGTTAAAAAATACAAACTACTATATGTAAAATATATGAAAAATATAGTTATGTATAAAAATATATAAACATGTATTATATAGCACAGAGATTATAACCAATATATAACCAATATTATAACCAATATAAATAATCAATATTTTATAACTTTAAATGGAGTGTAATCTATAAAATCACTGTTGCAAACTCACTTCATATTTATAATATGAAGCTAATAGTATAAATCAGCTAGAATTTTTAAATTAAAAAAATGTAAAATGCATATTTATTTTCCTGATCCAACAATACAATGTCTCTCTTCTCCTCTCATCTAAAAACCATTCCATTGTGCTCTCCAGTACCCATGGTTCACTATAAGCAAGTTCCCCTTCTTTGTCAGGCTCTTCTCTGAACATTCTTACAACTTTTAGCCTAACTTATAACTGGTTCTCCCAGAGAATAGCAATTATAAATATTACTGAAAGAGAAATTCCTCTGGTTTCATTTATAACTAAACCCATTTCATTTTGGACTGCACACACTGCACCAAACTTTATCAAATAGTCACCAATGAATCCCTTGTCACTAAGCCTGATCCATATGTCAGTTTTGTTTTTTTTTTAAACATGACTTGCCTATAGTGTTCAAAAATGTTGCCTTTCTTCAAATTTGAAATTTTCATTTCCTTGTCATGCATAACAGCAATGGCCCTAGTTCTTTATTTTTATGTATCCCTTATGTAGGCTCTTCTTTGAGCCATTTCTGTTAGTGGACCTGGGTATTATGTCTTAGATTTTCTTTTCCTTTCATGCTGCATTCCCTCCCCAGGAATTACCTTTCAGTATTATGAGTTCAATTAACCGTATGCAATCAGGTTTGTCAATTGAGTAGCTCCAACCCAAATCTTTCATCTGAATTCTACAGTAGTACACCCAATAGTTTACAAACATCTATATTTGGCTGGCTTAAAAAGGTTTCAAACTTTTCATGTTCAAAACTGAGCTTCCCATTCTTCACTTCCCTGTTCTCATTTTCCCTCCCCATTTCCTTGTTACAGAAAACCATCCCATGTGTTACAGCACATCATCTCAACCAGTGGCTCAAGCCAGGAACCTAGGCATCATTTCTTGACTTTTCTTCCAACTTCGACCACCAGTAACTATTGAATTTCCAATTCCATGAGCATTTAAAAAGAAGATGGGTTTCTGTGGTTTGTAGTAAGAGTGATAGCCATAGAGATTCAAAGAATTAAAAGGATTCCGTTCAACCTGCCAACAATCTGAACAAACATGGAAATGGATTTTCCCCCACAATCTATAGATAAAACTTCAGTGTGGATGATTCTGGATTTCAGCCTGTGAGATCCTAAGGAGAGGACCCAAATGAACTCAAATGGATTTGTGACCTAAAGAACAGTGACGAAATAAATGGGTGTTACTGGGCTGGCCAAAAAGTTCATTTTACTGTACCATTTTACAGAACTTAAATGTTTTGTCTAACCCAATATTTTATGTCACTAATTTTCTGGTGATTTGTTATAGCAACAATATGAAACAAATACACCAAACCCTCTGAAACATAGCTGAAGCTCAACAAATGTTTGTAGAACAAATGCAGGTAATAATAGAATTTAAGGAATATAATAAAACTTTAAAATTTTCTGTTCTTTGATGTACACTGTTTTTCTTTGGAAGGCTACTTATACATTATTTTCGGTTTAATAATGGATTAAACTAAAGTTGATTCATTTGATAATGCCTGGGCAATTTAAACAGCATCTCTAGGCCAAGAACTTCTTGGTGTTAGAGTCCATTAACAAGTCTGCTATAGAAAAATATATAGTACACTCAAAGATCTAAACAAACACTCAATATCAGCAGTATCATTAGTAATTCAAGGAATGATACAGCACTCAGGACTTGTCATCGGTTTGAAAAGAGTTGGTTCTACTGATGTCACTGTCTCCCACATACATCCCTGGGTGACTGTCTTAGTTCTTGTTTTGACTTGCCGTTTTTCCCAGAGGCAACTCTTAAATCTATTATTGGAGCAAGTAGGATGGCTGCTTATTCAAACCAACTATTCAAACCACCTGTTGTTTTGGGATTGTGGTTTGATTGCTGGCATTTTTTTCTCTTTCAATCTTGGCCTATTACAAAACATTTCCTATGATAAGAAGGAAATAAAAGCTGTGGAATCTTACCCTGGTTTTGGTCCTATTTTCCTTTTAAATAATTACAGTTACTTAGAGTATATTTTGGAAAAAAAAATCTAGATGAACTTCTGAAATATTCATTGTATTGATTCATTGAGATGTTTTATTGAAAACTCTGTGCTGGGCACTTGGAATAAAAGAATTATCCACAATGAATATCATATTGAATAATATCATACAAAGCTGACCTTAATGCAAAATAAAGTAGCAGATACTACACTAACAATATAGTATTTTGATACAAAAAAATATTTCAAGAAGAATATGGATAAATGTTTCCTGAGTGGAAATTGATGGAAAAGCAATCTATAAATTAAGATATAGAATTGTAAGTTATATTTGGGAAGTGTGAGTAATGCACCTTAAGTGTCATGCAGACAGGGAGCAACAAAAAATGAAATTATAAAAGTTGTGTCAAGAACTGTGAAAAGCCTGACACTTTCATCTATTTCAAGCTAACAAGTTAGCCTGCCAGAGTTTCATGGACGCTTGTAGAATATACAAGACTGCTGAGTCAAGTGCAATGACATTTTTTTTATTTTAGTCCTATAAATGCGATGTGTGCATAGTCTCTCAGTCGTATTTGACTCCTTGCAATCCCATGGACTGTAGCCCACTAGGCTCTTCGGTCCAAGGGATTTACCAGGCAAGAATACTGGAGTGGGTTGCCACTTCCTACTTCAGGGGATTGTTCAGACCCAGGAATCAAACTCACAACTATTAAGTCAGCAAGTGGACTATTTATCACTGAGCCACCCAGAAACCCCCAGAGAGGAGCTTTAAATGACAGAATCATATTATAGCTGCAAAGGCAGACATATATATTTACACACACAAACATACAGTCATATACTAGATTATGTAAAATCTGAGCTAGACTTCTATAAACAGATCTAGGAATTTTAGGCATACAGGGAATATGTAGTTTGATTGGTATTACAAATAAGTCCTTAGAATATAACTAAATCTTGGGCCACTTTTCCATCAATATTCAGGGATGGTATAGTAATAGAATCTTATTTGACTGAATAGCATTCCATGATCAGAAGGCATCATTGTGATATCAAAATGACAAAATAGTCATCACAATCAATTTAATCAATTAGATACTACTACTTTTAGGAAAGATTCATTTAAAATACAAAGTAAATTAATATCTTAAATTCAAGATCATTGATGGTCCCAACATGTGCTTTGAGGAAATAAAGTGGTATATTTAAAGATACCAAATGTGAAATCCAAATTATTTCACATTGAATTAAATGTCTTAAAGGCCCTGAATATACTTTGTCAAGCTTATGTTTCAAAATTTCATGCTCAGTTATTATAACTAACCAAGTATAATATTCTGATTTGCTTGTGTCATGACACACTCCCACACATTTTGTCATAAATATGATTGGTTGACCAAAATTATGATGTTTTAGTCTTTGTTCTTTTTCCTTCTTTCATAGTCAATGCCCAGGCATGACATTTTCTCCTTTCACATACACATATATATCCCTCCCCAGAGTTTGCTTATGACTCAGTTCTCTTTTTCAGACATTTCTAACTTTGTCTTTATAAAGCCTTTCTCCTTGTCATATTTCCGACAGGATGTCAGTCCTTTTGAAATTCCCCAATAAGTGCATTTTGTTCTTACCCAGAACAGAATCGTCTTTTCTCTTTGACAAAGTTTCTGTTTCTTTGTGATGTGTTAGATCTTTTTATAGATTTTCCATAGTTTTTGGAAACCTTCCACAGAAGTTACATAGTTTTAATTCTTCACCTCCCAGATTGCCCAAATAAGCCACAATAAAGATACCTGGGAGGCTTTAATATGTATTCTTAGTCACTCAGTCATAACTGACTCTGTGACCCCATGGGCTGCAGCACACCAGGCTCCTCTGTCCACGGAACTGTCCAGGCAAGAATACTGGAGTGAGTTGTCATTCCTTTCTCCAGAGGATCTTCCTGACTCAGGGATCGCACCCAGGTCCCCTGCATTGCAGGCAGATTGATTACTGTCTGAACCACCATGTCTTCTTTGCTTTTCATCAAATTTTAGCTGGATAAACTTAGTTTAATGCTCATAATGATGGCCAAATGCACTGTATATGTTATGTATAGTTAATAAGATCTCCTTGAAGGATAATGCAATGGTTTCTTCTGCATAGACCAAGCTCAGATCCTGACTCAGATTATTCAAATGTAACTAGTATAAGTCATTTAATACCTCTGGACCATAGTTGTATCATTTCTAAATAATGGGTTTTTGCAAAGAGATTTCTCTTAACTTTTTATCATACTATCCTACAAAGGAATAAAAGTATTCACTTTGATTGTTTTTCAACCCCTACAGTATAGACTACAGTGGTATCATTTAAAGCACCATTCTGTCTTCAAATCACCAGATGTAATAAATTAATAGGATCTCAGGGGAAAATGTAAGCCATCCTGAATGTAAGCCACTTTCCCAATATTTTTCTATTATGGCTCCAGAAAAACATCTTGGTCATCTTAGACAGTAAGAAAATTCTTTTGGCTTTCAAAATTTAATCCAGATTCAATGTCCCCTAAAATATTCTCACAAAGCATTCTTTGTGAAGCATTTATACTAGACAGCACTCATTTGCAAAACATATCTACCATAGTAAAATTTATCCAGAGATGACACATTTGTGATAATACCAAGTAGTTTGTCTCTAAAACCAGGAACATCATCTGTTCCCCACTTACAAGATCGTCCAAAACATCTTACGCTTGTAACACATTTTAAGAGTTAGCCTTAACCTGCAGTAAACAAGTTATTAGAGCTGTAATAAAGAACTAAATACACTGAATATCAAGGAGGTAGAGAAGTCAGGAATAGATCCCAGAAACAGATGCTTAATAAAACTGATAGTGCTTGTGTCTGTATTAAGCAGATCATATTTTAAAGCAGCCAGGTGCACTTCTTACAATGGGATGTCAGCATTCCTTCTACTCAAGATGGGGTTCGTGTTTCCTCCTTTTGAGTTTGGCCTAGCCTGAGTGGCTCAGTGGGAAAGAATCCATCTGCCAAAGCAGGAAATGCAAGAGAGGCAGGTTCGATCACTAGGTTGAGAATAACTCTTGGAGTAGGAAATGGTAACCCACCTCAGTATTCTTGCCTGGAAAATTCCATGTTTAGAAAAGTCCACAGGGTTTCAAAGAGTAGGACCCAACTGAGCACCCAGCACACATGAGACTACTTTGTGCTTTCTGAGGCAAGATCATAAAAGCTGCTTCAGCCTGGAGCTCTGGGGATGCTTATCCTAGGAGCCAGGTACCAAGCTGTGAAGAAGAAGAGAGGCTTCCTGAAGAGGCCAGATGGCGCTGCTTCAGCGGGCAGCCTTAACCAAGGCTAGCAATCAACCTCTAGAACTGTGAGTGTGCTTTCAAATGATTGCAGTCCTCAGCTATCAACTCACTTTCAGCCTTTGAGTTTTCCCAGCTGAGGTTCCAGACACCATAGAAATAATTGTTTCCTATGCTCTGTGTCAATTTTAACTCACAGAATCCATGAGGATAATAAAATGTTCACCTTTTATACCAAAGGCATTTGGGGCATTTTGTTATGCAGCAGTAGATTAAGCAGAGCACACTATATTAGCCAAACTTTTTTTTTTCTCCTTTGGCTACCAAGTGGAATAGAAATCTGTGGTCCCTCTATTCCAGAGTATTAATAATTAAGAGCTTTCTCATGTTAAAGAAAGGTGAGGTTATACTGATCACTTTTCAACATGATTAATGCTTTTCTGCCTATTCACTGAGATACAAATTATATTCATTAAAACACTTTTTTGATAAATTATTCAATATTCTTCAAAACTCATAATGTATTGATAATAGTGTATTGATTTGCTTTTTTAAAACTTAATCCTGTTATCTGCCAACATCAGCAATACACCATGAAGATTCCTTCACACTTCCTTAACTTTGTCTACTTAAAATCCATTTAAAATGCCACTGTCCCTCAAAACTCGCAGGGAAAAAAATGTTTAGTTCAGTTCAGTTCAGTCACTCCGTTGTGTCCGACTCTTTGTGACCCCATGAACTGCAGCACGCCAGGCCTCCCTGTCAATCACCAACTCCCGGAGTTCACTCAGACTCACGCCCATCGAGTCCGTGATGCCATCCAGCCATCTCATCCTCTTTTGTCCCCTTCTCCTCCTGCCCCAGCATCAGAGTCTTTTCCAATGAGTCAACTCTTCACATGAGGTGGCAAAAGTACTGGACTTTCAGCTTTAGCATCATTCCTTCCAAAGAAATCCCAGGGTTGATCTCCTTCAGAATGGACTGATTGGATTTCCTTGCAATCCAAGGGACTCTCACGAGTCTTCTCCAACACCACAGTTCAAATGCATTGGTTATTATATCATGTCCTTGGTATTTTTCTTTGTGCCTTATCTTGAAATTTCAGTCCTGAAAGTCTCCTAAGTCTCTCTACTTCAGATGACAGAACCAATTTCTCTTTATTCTTGTGTGGCTCCAAGTGAGCCTCTCTATCCCACTGTTCTCCTGTCCCATTTATGATTCTTTTTTCTCCTCTGTGAGTTGAAAATTCATGGTTCATTGAGAGGAATAAAAAATATTAACAATGTCTCTATGATCTTGAAGAGTAGAAATGAATCAGCAAAATACAAAATGTTTTCTTTCTCAGCTGAAATATTAAAGAATAACAGTAGATAAAATAGAGTCTCAAGGGTCAACAGAATTTATTTTAGAAGTAGAATAAAACCTGCTAATATCACTAAGATAGGCTAGAAGAGTGAAACAAACAGACTGATCACTCATGATAAAAACAGAGATTTTAGCTTCGGCATTCAAATGTTCACTGACGTAACTCCTGCCTGTATCAGAAAGACATCAACAGACATTATTTATTAGGACTTTCAACACTGTAGAAATGTGATTAAGATACTATCTCTTTATTGTTTTTAATGCTTACAAAAATGCTGCAAAGTAGATACCAAAAATCCTAATTTTCCAGATAAGAAAACTGAGGTCTAAAAATGTTATATAGCAATCTAAGATTAAAAGACTGGTATATTCATTTATATGTAACTCAGAGTTACTGCTTTTGTCACCTCAATGAATATCCCCTTCACCAGCTAGTGTAGTCACAGTAACAATCTCATTTCTTTCTTCTTTCAATATCACAGCCACTTTTAAAGGAACTGTCCTTCCACTTTGCCAGGATAATTCCTAGAATATTTATCAAGACATGCTATCAGTTCAGTTCAGTTCAGCTGCTCAGTCGTGTCTGACTTTGCGACCCCATGAACTGCAGCACACCAGGCCTCCCTGTCCATCATGAACTCCCAGAGTTCACTCACACTCGCATCCATCGAGTCTGTGATGCCATCCAGCCATCTCATCCTCTGTCGTCCCCTTCTCCTCCTGCCCCCAATCCCTCCCAGCATCAGAGTCTTTTCCAATGAGTCAACTCTTNCCAAAACCAGAGCTTTTGTCAGTCACTGTGGAACCAATGGGATCTATGAAGCTATTTACCACGGGGTCCCTATGGTTGGAATTCCTTTGTTTGGTGACCAGCATGATAATGTTGCTCGTTTGAAAGCCAAGGGAGCAGCTGTTGCAGTAGACTTGCAAAGAATGACAAGTGCAGATCTGCTTAATGCATTGAAAGCAGTTATTAACAACCCTTCGTGAGTAGAGAATATATTCTTTTCTAACAATCATTTTATTTTTGAAGGAATAATAGGTTTTATATAATTTTAAATTGACAAATTTTGCATAATTTAGAGTACACCTAATATCATATAAGATTATTTTATACTTCCTAAATTTTCTGAAGGGATTTTGTCACCTACCACTACTTGGTGATAAATTATAACCTCAAAAAATTACTACATTTATTTAAAGAAAATTATCTATTGTTAAAAACATATTAATTTTTAAATTAATAATGGTACTTATTAGTTTTTAAAAATTCCAGATATTACCACTATAAGAATTTAGGGAATACAATGAAAAATCACTCAGCTTTCCGCATGTCAGTTCAGTTCAGTTCAGTCATTTAGTCATGTCGTTTAGCAAGTGTCTTTTAACTTCATGGCTGCAGTCACGATCTGCATAGTTATAACCATTACCAGTTTAAAAACTTACTTCTGCTAATTTATAAATAGGAGGGAGATCCCAGCCTCCTTGCTCCCTGACTGAGAATAAAAACTGGACACTATCCATGAGCAAAAGCATCTCTGGGGTGTCCTAAAGACCATGTAAGAAGTTTTAGCAACACAGTAGAACAAAAAATCTGAGATAAATCACATAAGAACAGAATGATGGTAGCTTTATTTTACCAGCATCATCCCCAAGCCAGCATTACTCATCACCAAGAGAGAACTTTCAGCTAGAAAGAGTTCCTTGGCAGAAAAAGAAGAATGGATTGATTGACCAATTTCTAAGTCCTTCTGGGGCATAGAAATTGAAAAACAAATTCTAAATTTGTGTAAAGTCACAAGAGATCTCAAATAGCCAAAGCAGTCCCAACAAATAATGACATTGGAGACATCCCACTTGTTATTTAAAGCTGTATTACAAAGTTATAGCAATTTTAAACAGATGATACTGTCATAAACATAGACATACAGACCAATGGACAGGATTGAGAGCCCTGATACAAACCCTTATATGTAAAGTTCAATAATATTTGACAAAAAGTAAAGAATAGTCAATAGGAAAAGTGTTATCTCTTCAATAAGTAGTACTAGGGAAACTAAATAATCATATGCAGGAGAATAAAACTTGGACCCTTATATTACATTACTTCCTTCATAGCTCAGTTGGTAAAGATCTGTTTTCAATGCAGGAGACCAAGGTTCAATTCTGGGGTCAGGAAGAGCTCCTGGAGAAGGAATTAGCAACTCACTCTAGTTTTCTTTCCTGGAGAATCCCATCTACAGAGGAGCCTGGTTGGATACTCTCCATGGTGGCACAAGAGACAGACATGACTTAGTGACTAAACCACTGTATTGCATTACTTACAAAACTTGACTAGAAATGGGCTAGAGACTTGAACATAAGACCTGAAGCCATAAATGTCTTATTGTACAACTGGAGGAAAAGTTTCTTGACAAGGGTATTGGCAAGAAATTTTGGGATATGATACCAACAATACAAGGAACCAATGCAAAACAAAAGGTGGGGCTTTATCAAGCTCAAAAACTTCTACACAGAAAAATAAATTATTTACAAAATGAAGGTCAATGTACAAAGTTGCAGAATATTTTGAAAATTACACATCTGATATAGCCGATATACAAAAGATATAAGTAACACATATTACTCAATAGCAAATTTTTTTTTTAAATGAATGGAGTTACTGAATACACATTTGCTCAAAGAAGACATATAAATGGTCAACAGGTACTTGAAAAGGGGACTGATGTTACTAAGCATCATGAAATGCAAATCAAAATCCCACCTCACACCTGTTAGAATTGTTGTTGATGTTGTTCAGTCACTAAGTTGTGTCTGACGCTGTGACCCACTCACTACACCATGACAAGCTCCTCCATTCTCCACTATCTCCTAGAGTTTNACTAGGGAAACTAAATAATCATATGCAGGAGAATAAAACTTGGACCCTTATATTACATTACTTCCTTCATAGCTCAGTTGGTAAAGATCTGTTTTCAATGCAGGAGACCAAGGTTCAATTCTGGGGTCAGGAAGAGCTCCTGGAGAAGGAATTAGCAACTCACTCTAGTTTTCTTTCCTGGAGAATCCCATCTACAGAGGAGCCTGGTTGGATACTCTCCATGGTGGCACAAGAGACAGACATGACTTAGTGACTAAACCACTGTATTGCATTACTTACAAAACTTGACTAGAAATGGGCTAGAGACTTGAACATAAGACCTGAAGCCATAAATGTCTTATTGTACAACTGGAGGAAAAGTTTCTTGACAAGGGTATTGGCAAGAAATTTTGGGATATGATACCAACAATACAAGGAACCAATGCAAAACAAAAGGTGGGGCTTTATCAAGCTCAAAAACTTCTACACAGAAAAATAAATTATTTACAAAATGAAGGTCAATGTACAAAGTTGCAGAATATTTTGAAAATTACACATCTGATATAGCCGATATACAAAAGATATAAGTAACACATATTACTCAATAGCAAATTTTTTTTTTAAATGAATGGAGTTACTGAATACACATTTGCTCAAAGAAGACATATAAATGGTCAACAGGTACTTGAAAAGGGGACTGATGTTACTAAGCATCATGAAATGCAAATCAAAATCCCACCTCACACCTGTTAGAATTGTTGTTGATGTTGTTCAGTCACTAAGTTGTGTCTGACGCTGTGACCCACTCACTACACCATGACAAGCTCCTCCATTCTCCACTATCTCCTAGAGTTTGCTCAAATATATGCCCATTGAGGTGAGATGCTATCTAACCATCTCATCCTCTGCTGCCTCATACTCTTTTTTCCTTCAATCTGCTCCAGCATCAGGTTTTTGCAGTGACTCAGTTCTTCACATGAGATGGCCAAAGTATTGGAGTTTCAGCTTCAGCATCCCTCCTTCTAGGAATAGTTGGAGTTGATTTCCTTCAGGATTGATTGATTTGATCTCCTTTTTCTCCAAGGGACTCTCAAGAGTCTTCTCCAGCACCACAATCAGAAAGCATCAAATCATTGGTGCTCAGCCTTCTTTATGGTTCAGTGGTAAAGAAACCAGTTGCCAATGCAATTGTTGCAGGAGATGTAGGTTTGATTCCTGAGTCAGGAGATCTCATGGCATTTTTCAGTCACTCAGTTGCATCTGGCTCTGCGACCCCATGGACTGCAGCAGGCCAGACTTTTCTTCCCATCACCATCTCCTGAGCTTGCTCAAATTAATGTCATCGAGACATTGATGCCATCTAAGCATTTAATCCTCTTCGTCCCCTTCTCCTCCTGCCTTCAATCTTTCCCATAATCAGGGTCTTTTCTAATGAGTCAGCACTTCACATCAGGCGGCCAAAATATTGGAGCTTCAGCTTCAGCATCAGTCCTTCCAGTGAATATTCAGGGTTGACTTCCTTTAGGATTGACCAGTTTGATCTCCTTGCAGACCAAGGGACTCCCAAAAGTCTTGTCCAACGCCAAAGTGCAAAAGCATCAATTCTTTGACTCTCAGCCTTCTTTATGGTCCAACTCTCACATCCATACCTGACTGCTGGGAAAAGCCATAGTTTGACTATACAGACCTTTGTCAGCAAAGTAATTTCTATGCTTTTAAGTACACGCTCTAGGTTTGTCATAGCTTTTCTTCCAAGACCAAGATTCTTTTAATTTCATGGCCGCACTCATCATCCACTGTGATTTTGGAGTCCAAGAAAATAAAGTCTGTTACTATTTCCCCATTGATTTGCCATGAAGTGATGGGACGAGATGGCACGATCTTCATTTTTTGAATGTTGAGCTTTAAGCCAGCTTTTTCTCTCTCCTCTTTCATCATCATCAATAGACTATTTCCTCTTTGCTTTCTGGCATTTGGCATCTGGCATTTGCATATCTAAGGTTATAGATATTTCTCCTGGCAATCTTGATTCCAGCTTGTTCTTCAACCAGCCCAGCATTTTGCATGATGTACTATGAATACAAGTTAAATAAACAGGTTTACAATATACATCCTTGAAGTACTCTTCCCAGTTTGGAACCAGTCCATTTTTCCATGTCTGGTTCTTATTGTTGCTTTCCGACCTGCATATAGATTTTGCAGGAGGCAGGTAGATGGCCTGGTACTCCCATCTCTTGAAGTATTTTCAATAGTTTGATTTAATCCACACAATCAAAGGCTTTAGTGTAGTCAATGAAGCAGAAGTAAATTTTTTTCTGGAATTCTCTTGTTTTCTAGCATCCAATGGATGTTGGCAATTTCATCTCTCATTATTCTGCCTTTTTAAAATCCAGCTTGAACATGTGGAAATTCTCAGTTCATATACTGTTGAAGCCAAACTTGGAGAACTTTGAGCATTACTTTGCTAGTGTGTGAGGTGAGTAAAATTATGCAATAGTTTGCACATTCTTTGCCATGGCCTTTCTTTGGGACTGGAAAGAAAATTGACCTTTTCCAGTCTTGTGGCCACTGCTGAATTTTCCAAATTTGCTGGCAAATTATGTGCAGCACTTTTACAGCATAATGTTTTAGGTTTTGAAGTAACTCAACTGGAATTCCATCACCTCCACTAGCTTTGTTCATAGTGATGCTTCCTAAGGCCCACTTGACTTCACACTCCATGATGACTGACTCCAGGAGAGTGATCAAACCATGGTGTAGGAAATGGGAACCCATTTGTGTTCTTGCTTGGAAAATCTTCCCCTGGTTTAGAAAATGGCAACCCACTCTAGTATTCTTTTTTGGAAAATCCCATGTATGGAGGAGCCTGGACTACTTTAATCCATGGAGTCCCAAAGAGCACGACACAACTGAGCATGCGTGTATGAAATAACATTAAAACCTGATTACTGCAGAGCCATATCTTTGACTATATGGACCATTGTCAGCAAAGTGATATCCTTGCTTTTTAATGTGCTGTATAGGTTTATCATAGTTTTCATTGCAATGAACAAGTGCCTTTTAATTTCACGGCAGCAGTCACAATCTGCAGTGATTTTGGAGCCCAAGAAAATAAAATCTAGCACTGCTTCCAAGTTTTCCCCTTCTATTTGCCTTGGAGTGATGGGACAATATACCATGGTCTTAGTTTTTTGAACGTTGAGTTTCAAGCCAACTTGGAACTTTTAGAATGGCCATCATTAAAAGACATGGTCTAAACAGTAAGGAGTGGCTCCTCTCCACCCTCCTTTGCTCGTCCAGCCACAGCTCCTTGGACGTGGGGTTGCTCCTCACGGCCGCCTCCCCTGACCTCAGGCATGGAGTAGCTCCTCCTGGTCACTGCCCTGACCTCCGGTGTGCAGTAGCTCATCTTGGCCTCCGCCCCTGACCTCGGACGTGGGGTAAGCTCCTGTCAGCTGCTCCGGTAGCTCCTCTCTGGCACACTTCTGTGAGGTCTGTCTCAGCCACCTGCTTCTGCATGGAAAAGAAATGCAAAAAAGCAAAATGGCTGTCTGAGGAGGCCTTACAAATAGCTGTGAAAAGAAGAGAAGCGAAAAGCAAAGGAGAAAATGAAAGATATAAGCATCTGAATGCAGAGTTCCAAAGACTAGCAAGGAAAGATAAGAAAGCTTTCCTCAGCAATCAATGCAAAGGAATAGAGGAAAACAGAATGGGAAAGACTAGAGATATTTTCAAGAAAACTAGAGATACCAAGGGAACATTTTATGCAAAGATGGGCTCGATATAGGACAGAAATGGGATGGACCTAAAGAAAACAGAAGATATTAAGAAGAGGTGGCAAGAATACACAGAGGAACTGTACAAAAAAGAGCTTAACGACCCGGATAATCATAATAGTGTGATCACTCACCTAGAGGCAGAAATCCTGGAATGTGAAGTCAAGTGGGCCTTAGAAAGCACCACTATGAACAAAGCTAGTGGAGGTGATGGAGTTCCAGTTGAGCTATTCCAAATCCTGAAAGATGATGCTGTGAAAGTGCTGCACTCAATATGCCAAAAATTTGGAAAACTCAGCAGTGGCCACAGAACTGGAAAAGGTCAGTTTTTATGCCAATGCCAAAGAATGCTCAAACTACCACACAACTGCACTCATCTCATACACTAGCAAAGTAATGCTCAAAATTCTCCAAGCCAGGCTTCAGCAATATGTGAACCATGAACTTCCAGATGTTCAAGCTGATTTTAGAAAAGGCAGAGGAACCAGAGATCAAATTGCCAACATCTGATGGATCATGGAAAAAGCAAGAGAGTTCCAGAAAAACATCTATTTCT